>RSEF01000008.1:27874610-27887928 GCA_003993805.1 Himantopus leucocephalus | reverse complement strand
ATTCTGTGATTCTATGACCTGTGCACAGCTGGCACCTAGTTGCTGTTCTAGTAAGGTTGCTACTCCTTGATTTGTTCCGTTTTAAGGCAGAAGAGCATTCTTTTTCCCCCTTTACGTTGTCTTTCAAGGACTTGCAGAGTTCTGAGGTCACGGGATGACCGTTGGTGCTGGTAACGACTCAAGGACAGAAATAGCTATCTTTTTAGGCATAGGTCTAAAGTTGCTGCTCAGTAGCATGTGTTCAGATCCGTACCTGAGATGCTGTTGTGTTTGCTTCTTTGTCAAATGCTGAACCTCAAACCTCACCTCAACCTGAAGACCTTTCAAACAGCTCCCAAAACCTGGCGTTTTTGTACTGGTGGGGAAGAACTATTAAGAGGTCTCAAAGAAATAAGTCTTTGGAAGCTTTTCTAATGGAGGTTGGGGGAGGAGAGAAGTTTGGCAATGCAAGATAAAACAGTAATATTACACAATTGTAATGCTGTCTCTCACTGAAACCATGCTAAATGATTTGTAACACTCCGAGAGAAGAAATGTGCACCATCAGCATTAATAAGCTTGAGTCAGAGAGTTTGGCCAACACCAAAAATTTTAGATTTGCATTTGGATTGAGAGTAATTTGCCTTCAAATATCGTGTGTTTTCCCTGTACTTAGATTGCACTTCTTTTTTGAAGCCACTAAAGCAGACCAGTTAAGTCCTGCTGCACCACTAAAACTTTGCTTGGACTCTGCTTTTTCCTACCCACAGAAAAATGCCCTATTTGTTGTCCGGTGTCACCTCTGTTAACCACACAGAGTGATTTTCTGATAAGTGTCTCTGTGATAAGTATCAGGATATAGTTTGTCAGAGTGCCACGTTGCTTTTGTTGCTTGAGTGCTGCTTTGGGAGGAAACAGTTTAAAAGAACCATTCAGTTGGTGCAGGTTTGGGCTTGGATACTTGAAAACGAGCAAGACTTAAAATACTTTGTCAGACTATTTGGTATGTTGTCGCAGACTGGCTGGTGAGTATGTGTGTCACCATCTTCTCTGAGACAGGATATGTGTCATGAACCTCATAGTGCCAAACCTTACAAGATATTTTTCTTCAACTCGAGTGATGGGTCGTGCTTTTTGAATATGACTGCAGGGCTTAGTGTAGTGACAACATGACATTTTTCATGGTCATAAAGTGGTTACAATAGATCTGAAGTGTTGTGAACCGCAAATAGTTAGGAACAAATTTTATCTGCTACTCAAAGTTTCATGTAGATTGCTACATCTTTCCTTTAAACAATTGTTATTGTGCTTTTTGTGCAAACATTTGCTTACTAGCTGAGCCTGGAGGTTACAAGTTCAGAGTTTTCCCTGGGCAGAAAAATGGTCTTTATTGCTGATTGACAGTGGACCCGTTAGGTCCTCCAAATGGGTTTCCTTTGGGAATGTTGATCTTCAACAACTCCTTCTTTGGATGATCATGTTCTTTCCATATCCTTGTCTTTTCTCTGTGTCACATCACCCTATTTTGCTTCTGCAGTGGTCATGTACTCCTTCGGAATCCTGCTGTAGGCCAAATTAGCCCCTCACATTGACTTCTTTCTCAGTACGTGCTTGTAGCTATGAGACCTTCTGTCATGAAGATGGCTGAGATGATGCCCCATGGGGTTTACATGCACTGTAATTCTTACTTTCCTGTTTTGAGAATGATCAGGTGCTTGGATTAGCTTGTTGGTAGCTTGCACCACACACACAGGGATGCCTGAGGTAGTCTTGTGCAGGCAACGTTGTGAGAGGCGCTACCGTTATGGGCACCCCACCAGAAGATGCCAAACCTGAGCAAATATATCAACAAAAATTATATTTATTGCCATGGCAGGCAGGTGCTAAACACAGACCTCTCTAAAGCACACTTATTGAGGTAACTGTTTAAAAATATATTTAGCCACAGGCGCCAAAGTGCCTTATTGAGACAGTGATCTTATTTCTATAGAACTTATTATCCCAGGAGCACATTGCCTGCCTGCAACTCTGCTGCTTCCAGAGGTAGCCTGGGTCCAGGAGCACCCAGGAGCACTTCCACGTGTGTGCAGCGTGCAGTCTTGTGGCGAAGTTAATAAACCTTCCTGGAACCACGAGAGCTACGAAGAGTTGCAGAGAATCAACTGGGGCTCTGTGGGATGCCAGTGGTGTGGTCCAGAAATAGTAGGTATCATTTGCATTTTTAATTTGTCTGGATAATCCTTAATCCTCATTGTCTCAGTTAACAGAGGGCTGAATGTATCCTGAAAGCGTATGAAGGACTATGCTGCAAACTAGTCTCTGCAACAGTTGGTACTTGTATTTGGCCTTTGATATTTATCAGTGTGCATACCAACGTCAACACACATGCAGTGTTTTTCCATCCACCACTTTGAGATAGGGCAGGCTTGGCTTTGGTCACAATGCTCTCTTTTGTTTTCCATGGTTCTTTCTTTTCTTCTCTGCATTGACACCTCGATTTTTGTATGCTAGTTTGTTATATTTCTGGCAACGGATACCTCTCTGGGCCAATAGTTTTTAAGAGCCTCTAGAGCAGGACACAGTAAAAGAGCCAAAGTCGGAGAAAGACTTGGAAGACGTATGCAGTGGAGCACACAGGTGGAGCAATGGGCAAGGCCAACCAGCTGTCTGCGCTCACTGCCTCTGCTGCTGTCTGAGTAATTCCAGTCTCAGGTTGGGATGGCTGATGTCAGTTGGCTTGCAGGAGTTGTGCTAGGTGGTGACTGCAGTCTGCTCCCCTCCACCACCAAACTTCTGAATGTTGACATAATGGCAGGTATTCCTCTTAATAGTCAACAAGCTGCCTGGCTTGCTTAAGTCGCTTAGGTTTAACGCCTTTCCCTTCCTCAGATCCCTGAAATATGGAAATATATGGTATTGAAAACCTCATTCACCATGTCTTAATGTGCCTAGATGGTCCCTTCTCCTCCTTAGGGCCAAACTGACAGAGCAATGGATTGTTCCACAGGCATCAGGATGTGATGGTTTGAGTGAGGGCCCAGATCTGTGCCATTTTAGCCAGTGTTAAGAATGTGCCCAGTTCATTTGCATTCTCTCCTCAATTTTTGAGCTTAATCCTACTGGTGCCAACTGTACAGAGCTCCAACAAAGTACGTTCAGCCTCTTCTTTTTCTGGTGATGACCAAATCTGCTCCTGAACTGGGAACGGAAGGACCCTGATTGCTATGGCAAGCACCAAACTACCTGGCCTTCTTGCAATGACAGCCGTCAGGCGTATCCGTTCCTTCTTTCATTGCTCAGTATAGAAACATCCATTTACCAGAAAGGGTTAGGGATGTTCAGCATTTAGCATGATTAGGAGCACACTGGCAGTGTTAAAATCCATACATCCTCCTGCTTCAGTGAGGACAGCTCTGAAGTGACCTCAAGGAAAACTCTCAGGAGTTTCTGTATGATTTCACATGCGCTTATCCCCATCATAGACACAGAGGGCCGAAAAGCTGCCTTGTAGCCAGCCGGCTCGTGGCTTTTATGAGTCCTCAACAGATGAATGAATCTGGTACTTGTGTAAGAGAAGGGATTATTTGTTCTACCCCCACGTTTCAGAGATTTGGATCATGCACCGCATAATTTTGACGATGTCTTGTTCTCCATCCAAAGCTGCTTTCCAAGCATTCTGTATAGCTCAACATTACTCATCTGGGAGAAGCAAAGAAACCTGAGTAAGATTTTTACAGGGCAGGACAGAGTGATGAAAAACTATAATGTGACAACGTTGTATCAGCTCAATTTGAAATGATTCAAAGCTCCTTCTCTCCTTAGGAATTCACGGAGAGCTTGCGCAGGCCACCACCACTACGCGGCAGTTTCTAAATACTGGCTGTGCACCCAGGAGGCCTCTGGATGTTGCTAGCCAAGTTTAGGGGCATGTCTCTGAACCCCAAAGGGGCGAGCTGTCCATGCAAAGTGCCAAGAGCAGAAAGCCCATCTATTTAGCCTGCGCGTGGAGTTTATCTAAAAGCTCCTTGAAGTCCATTGACATGTGACGTGTATGAGAGCCATAGTGCAAAATGCAGTTGGTAACTGGATCAAAAAGACTGTTTTGAAGTTTTTCTGCTAATTTAAGGTCCAATTCTGTAACCTTCTCAACTATTTGCATTGCACAAACCCATGCACTGAGAAAAGTGAACAAGTTTGAAGACTTAGTCCTTGTATAGCAGCAGAAGGAAACCTGAATGCATTTTAGGAGCTGAATGCTCTTATTCTTCACCCAGAAAAATAGGCACCCAGAAAAATCTTTGCTCTGTGTGTTTCATTATTAGAAGAGAGTTTCCCAATCACAGTAACTTTATCTTCCAAGTTGCAAATATTCCAGTTTTCACCCAACGAGGGTTGAGTAAAACTCAACTGTGCAGCCTCTTCAATGGGAAGTGGGAACATCACCGCTCGTCCTTTTCAGTTGGGGCACCATATGAATTACATCAATATTGTAAAATGGCTCTCCCCCCTCCCTCCTGCTCTCACCCACCTACCCACACCTTGGCACGTGCCGAGTTTGCTCTACATGCACGTAGCCAGCTGGCTTGAACTCCAATAGCAGGCAGTGGGGTAACAAGGCAAAACCTCCAAAATCAAAGATACTTGGGCATCGTGCAGCCAGCTGAAATGCACAATTATCTTCAACCCATGTGCAAAAGCCCAGGGTGTAGTGGGGGTAGGGTGAACAACCCTTTATTTGTTGACAAAAGTAATGAGTCTTCATTTTTCCATTGGTACAGAAGGCAGCGACTGCAGCAGCATTTTTTCTACTTGTGATAAGAAGTGAAAATACAAATGTGATGGGGAAACAAATTAATTGTGAGGGTCCTAATGAAAATCGCTGGGAAAGGTATTGCATTACAGTGCAAAGAAGTAGATGAATATAACCTTTCTGTGAACTTCTCAACCCTACTAGAAGCATAAATTTAAAGTCTCCTAGCAGAGAAGTGTTCTGGCACTGAACTGGTGTCTACAATCAGGATTTTGTCTGCAGGTATCAATGCACAAAATCTCTGCCTCGTGGAGCTCTGAGTCCCCTGAGGCTTCTTATGTTTTGCCTTCCTTTGCTGTAGTCCATGTCGGAGGGTTTCAGTGGCCTGGCCCGGCTCTGGCTGCTCCCCTCTCCTCCCAGCCTGGAGCGTTTCCTCCATACGCAGAGAAAAAACTCTCACAAGAAGGTGGTCAGAAAGGCCACGGTAACTGGAGCAGAACGGAAAGCTGTGTACTGCAGGAACGCTTGCTGAAGATATATAACTTTTGTCTGCTACCAATTGTCACAAACAGTTAAGGCAAGTAATTTATGGCTGCGTAGCTCACACTTACCCTGCTAGATTTCCATCTCTGACTCCTACCTGGCATGTTGCACCGATTCCTCCTGATTTTTAACTCAGGGCAGGGCAAAACGAACATTATGAAGCAGATATACTCCCTTTCTTTAAGGAAGGGTTGGTTTTTTTTTTGGCTCCCTCATCATTAAGCTAACGTTTTTGCTGAGTGACAGCTGTTTCTGCTCAGAAACGGGACAAAAGTTTGGCTTTGTTTTAATCCTGGGTTGTTTATCACAGGACTTTGAAGCGTACACCCTTCATTTTCCCCTTCTCTATCTCTCCAAAGCTTTGGGGTTGAGAAGGAGCAGGAAGAGGAAGGGTTTTCAAAGGGGTGTTTCGCTGTTAAAAGTTCAGCATTGCTCTCATATGTGATTTTCCTGGTTGGCAGCTTTATGGCTAAAACCTCTGTTTTAAAACTGGTGTGCACTGGTGATATCATGAACATGCCACATGGTGTCTGATGTCCTTTAGCGACAGCAGATTTATAGCATTTTCCCTCATAAAAATCCTCTCCTTTGCCAAAAGAGGTCCAGCTGGAGTTACGAAATCAGTAAACAGAGACCCTGCTACAGTGAGGCAGCTCGGCCTTTCCAGTTCCCTTGATCTGTAGCCCCCAGTGCACATCAGAACCGTGCGTGCTCTAAATTACACAGCATCCGTGCGGCACCACGGAAAGGCTCCTTTATCCCTACAGAGGCATCAGATCTGGTGACGCTTGTGGCCCCTGGCTGCTGCTTCGCGATTAATAGGAAGTTCATCTTATTCAATCATTATCAAGTTTTATTAAAGTCTCTGCATAGGATGTAGTTAAAAGCTTATGGGCCAAAAAACCCCACCCGAACCGTGAGATATTGCACCCCTGAAATTTGACTGCCTCCAAATAGACATAATCCCTTCTTGAGTGCTTGGGAAGTGGAGCTTGGAAGCCGCCATGAACAAATCTTAGTTAATAATTCTTCCAGTTGGAAATGTGTTCCGAATCTACTGTGACTATCTGACCACTAATGGCTTTCGTGTTGCTCACTGTGAAATTCATAGGCAATTAGGGAAATGGAGACAGATCTGATAGCTAATTGCTGCAAAAATCATCCTCCAAATGGTTGAAAACCAGAATTCCTTAGCTGAAATCCGCAAATGTCTTCATGCAAGCTAAAGAGGTTCCCCAGCGGCGCCTGTGTGGTGAGGATTTCGAGATGCTAAAGCAGTACAGGGGAGGGGTTGGAAGGAACTGCACGGGGACAAGCAGAGGCAGCGTGGCTTTCCCATCACTCCAGAGACCCTCAGCTGCATCTCCAGAGGCACCACTGGCTCTCCTGGCCATGGGGCATTTGCAGAGTTTGTTGGAGGGCTACCCTTAGCCCTGTTGCCTTTGGGGAACAACTGTGCCGTGAGCAGAATGTAATGGCCACATTTGCAAGGAACTAGGGAACAACGTCAGCTCCAGCGCCCTTTGCCATTTGAAATGTCCATTCTGTGTACCAATTTTCTAGCCTAGACTGAGGTGTAAGCTGTATCTCAGTGTCGCTTGGACGACTAGAAAACCCTCCTAGGAATGTGTTGCTCCCCTGCTTACACCACGCTGGTGACGTGTGACACTACAGGGCAGTGAGAAGGTGACCAGAGCAATGGCTACCAGACCTGTGTGCCAAACCCTCAGCTGAGACAACCGAGTACAGTCGGGACAGCCCAAGTGGAAAAGCTTGGTCCAACTCCCTGTCGAAAAAGATCTTGAGGCTCTGCTTGTCTCCAGTGAACAAGGAGGCCTGAGCTGAGGAGGTCTTTAGAGAGCACCTTTAGGCTTTAAGGTTCAGGTGGTAGATCCGGCGTGTACAGCGGGCCCAGACCTGCTCCTGTGTGGTGTCCTGTGTTGTGCTGAAGCTCTCATTTGAAGACCTGTAGAGTAGCTGGGTCTCATCTGTTTATTGCTTGAGTTTCTTAGGAAAAATATCATATGCAAAAGTCTAGCCATGCTCGTAAGCAAGAGGGACTTGACTTTGATTCAACACACACAGAAGCAAATCAGAAATAACTGCTGATGCCGACAACATTGAAATGAGTTGCGTTAGCTCTGGATACGATGGGTGTGAGATCAGAGAGGGGTCCGATATGGTGTAGTTGCTGACTTGCTTTAGTTTTTGGGAGGACAGTTCTGTTTGGAAAGCTGATACTTGAAAGGCATTTCTGAAAAGATGTATATATTGATATTCTCATATCTATATGTATATATATTGAATTTGTAGCTGATACCCTGGCTTGGAGTTGAGGGGGTGAAAGGAAAAATGGAAAAGAAAGTGAAAAAAGAACAGTGAAGAACTAAACATCTCTGTGAATATGGGATAAAAATCTAAAGAAACCCAGAGAAATCATTGTGTGTTGTATGATCTGGAAAAAAAATTCAGGGCAAGAGAGTCAGCATTTTTCTTTATGACTTTACCAATGCATTGGACTAACAGAACCAGGGGACTGTCCTAGTTGTCTTCCTTTCTGCAGAAACGCGTCACACCTGGCTCTATGCTGTTTGTGCTGACCTCTGTCAGCCGTGTAAAGTGAGAATTTAGGGACCAGATCTGAGAAAAAGGAAAAAAAAAAAGAGCACTTTCGCATTTCGGCTTTGATTGCAGAGCCTGGCGCGGAGCTGAGACGGGGCGGACTCCTTCACCGAGGCCCCTCCAGCAGGAGGACACAGAGAAGGCTGTGTTAGTTTCCATGCCGCTTAACATTTGTATTTATTTATGCACCGCATTTAATTCTTTATTTATTCTGCATGTGAGCGTGGATTTAATGTTTGGCTCCGGGCAGTCCTGTGTTTATCCACAGGGCTGCAAATGTTCAGACTGACAATAGGTTTTAACCCCAAGTGGAAAGGCCACCTCTAAGTCTGCCGCCATAGTGCCTGTCTACCCGTTTGGACACCGAGGAGCTGCCGGTGGCTTGGTTGATGGGATGTTTACTCCCAGAAGCAATACTGAGGTCACTAAGTCCATGCCCATGGGCCAGGGCCATTCTCTGGCCGGTTGTGGCTCCTGGAGCATGAGAGGCAGAGACCAAGGAGCTGTTTGCCAGGAGAAGGGATTTGGTCATGCTGGATGGAGTTAATGGGACATTTGCACATCGCTTTCTTCCTTGGCCTCTGTTTAATGCTCTTACTATTCTCAGCGACAAAACAGCCCCTGAGGGGCAGATGCCACCAAGTGTAGCAAGGGAATACCCCTGTGGATGCTCTGGCTTCTGGTCTGCGCTGGACAAAAAAGGCAGGAAACCAAAATACCCTGTCCCAGAGCCATGTCCATGCCCTTGGCCCCATTTGCACACCACATGGAGCGCAAAAGCAACGGGGAGTCAGTGTGTTACCATTGTTCATTGTTAGCAGCTTCAGATCTGAAGCAGTGAATGGGGAGCCAACATCCCACTCCAGCTTGCAGAAGCCATCCAGTTCCCTCTTTGTTCCTCGGCAAACGGAGGGGATAACAAAAGGCGCTGCTGAAATCCAGCAGTGTCGCAAGATCGGCGCGTACCAGTTGCAAAGCTAGTTGAAAAAGAGGAAAACAGGGCGTTATGAAGACAAATTGCAGACCTTCAGGTTGCTTCTGTTTCCCAGGGTGGTACCACAGCTGAAGGTGGGTCCTGCAGGTGTTCATGCGGCTGCCCTGCGCATTGCAGAAGTCGGAGAAATACTGTTAAGATGTCAAAGGAAAAGGAAGAAAAAACCCAACCCCACCACCCAGAGAGCCTGTCAGTGCTTTCAGTGGTGAAAGGAAGGTGGGGCAGGGAGGAAAGAGGAACAGCCAGGGGCAAAAAGCTTGTAACGCTTCCATTTTCTAAAAGACAAAGCTTAACTAGACCCTAGTTTCTTTTTGTTTTAAAATCCTTTTCTGTGAAAGAAAAGATCTGATGATTGAAAGTGATACTTTTGGACTGAATCTTTTGGGTTTGGGAAAGCTGCTTTTTCTGTAACAAAATCTTTCACATAAAATAGTCCAAAAGGCTGGAGGTGTTCGTGTGCAGAGCTGTAACTAGCGAAGGTGATTCTCAGATTAGATGTCTCTGCATGTTTTCACCCGCTCTGGGGACAGTCTGATGTCTCCTTTCCTTACAAACGCAATCACATCAACGGCTGTCACATTTTGCTGTGATGGCCACCAAATCCAAGTTCTTTCACAGTAAGGAGATGGTCAGCGGTAGATGACAGCTGAATTATATTACTTATGCTCATATGGTACCACATCTTTCATTGTTATGAGCCAGGAACTCCAGATGTGGCTCTGAGCAACACTTTTTGGAGGACACACCATGCACGTGCCACTCCCCCATCCCCTCTCCACTGAGAGCCGGAGCCACAACCAAATGCGAGGCCTCAAATGTCACATTCCCATCTGTGGTATTGATCGACAGGACATAAACACTACCTGTGGGGGTGAAGGTATCTGCCAAGCCGTGCAGAAATGGCATGTTGCTTTCATTTCACCGCACGCCTGTCCTTTCGATCCAGATGCTACTCTTCATGCTGCTGGGAGAGGTTAATATTTCTGACACGAATCGATAATGTTGGATGTGGAGCTCATTTCTTGGCAAATCAGTGCAAAGGAAGTAAACAGTGCCTGTTTGTTTTGACTTTCTTCCCTCGTTAAGTCTGGTTTATTTTAGTAGATGGTCTTTTGATTTCATTAATTAAAATATGGCTGGATAGGGAATGAGAACGAATACAAAGGACTTACGATTGATATATACAAGAGGGGAGGAATATCCTTTGGATTCCTGTTGCCACAAAGGAAGTTGTAAGAGGCAAAGTAGATCTTCATCTCTTGGCTCTGTAGCTGAAGGGAGGAGAGGTTGGTAATTTTAGCTCCCCGTGGTGCTTCGCTAGAATTCAGGGTTGAGATTCAAGGTCTTTGACAAAGCTGGGTTAATTAATGATAAATAAAACATGGTGAAGATACGATACAGCAAAGTAAAGCAAACTAAAGCAAAAATATGTATTACAAATCAATTATTACAAAAGCATCCAATATGTTTTAGTAGGTCTCCTTTTTTGTTAGCAAAACATTTGGGAATAGGGTTTTTTGTCTATTTATATTTCAGCAAATATTAACAAGCAGTTGGACTGTCAACTTGTAGACTCCTTCAGGTTGGTTGCACTGATTTTTCTTAATGTTTTCACCAGAAGTGCTACACTGTGCCGTTGCATTATCAAGACAATTCGCACAGCTCAAACCCCACTTGCTATGCTGAAACGAGAAACAAGGAGCTGCAACCCTTGCGGCTGGAGTAGTAAAGGCATTGAAAATTACAGCTTGAGAAGGACAAACTCTATTTCCAAATCAAGTTTGGGACCTCAAAAGCATGGGTGGTGGCCATCGGAAGGAATGTAAAGGACAAGATGCAATATTTCAGAATTTTGAAAAACGAAACACTTTGGAAGTGTCAAAATGCTTTTTCAGAATTTTGCTTAGAACTTATTTTAACTTTCACTGATTTGGTTAGTCTCACAATTCACATATCTTTTTAAGCAGTTGCTAAATAACACTATCTTTTCTTTTTAAGTTTTCTTTTGGGCTGAAAAACATGCTTCATTCAATCTAAATCTGCTCCTTTTTGGGTCAAACAGGTGTGTTCAGTTGACTCAGAATTATTGCTGGGTTGCTGGTGATGGACGTAGGAGGTTGCAGGTGTGCATCGGCAAAAGCAAAGTCATCTCCATTTTGGTTTGACTTGAACCAACTTTTTTCTTTAGATTCTTTCTTGTGTCACTGATGACAAGAAAAACAGCTGATTCACCCTGGGCTGAGGCCCGTGATACGAAGCAGCAATTAAGCCACTTACAGTAATTGGATTACGAAGGAATTGGGCTGGTGGCTGCCCGGCTACTGTGTCTCCGTGCCTGAGCCTGCCCACAGGCAGCCCAGCAAGGGTACGGCACCCACAATTCAGGGATTTCCCCACATAATGTGGGGTGAAGACCAAACCCATTGCTTCTGGCTTGAACGTTGGAAACATTCAATTTTCTCCCTGTATTCTCTGTTTTGCACAATCTGTAGGAAAGTTTTATTTTTGGTCCGGAGAGGAAATTGTTTCCTGCTCTCCCCAAATTTCCTGCAAAATACTAATTCTGCTTTTTACTGGCTTTTCTCACGTGCCATTCTGAACAGGGCTGGTCTTCAGCATGTGTATGGGCTTTCCTGAACTTGAGAAGAAACATTGTCGAGTGCTCACGTGCACCATGCAGCTCACTACAGTCGCCTCACCGTATGTTTCCATGACAAGAAAGAATTTTTATGACCTCCACTACCTTGGGATCCAGCTGAATTCACAAATCCCTTTTTTTCCCCCCCGACACGATGAGATTGCTAGGCAAGCAGGCAGGCTTTTAAAGTATTTTTCCAACTCAGGGTTTCCTACTGGGTACCATTAACTGGCAGGTAAAATGTGAGGATGACTGGGCGATGCATAGCACAAAGTTTTGTTTGCTACCTCACTGGGATAATTTATGCTTTGCTGGGAAGCTTTGCAGAGCCCTTATGTAACTGAAGGTCTTAAACATGTGTCATAAATTGCTTGAAAATGAGAGGAAACTTAACTTTCCTTATAAAAAGACTAAGCGCTGTAATTTATTACTGTAAACAATCATGAGAAGATAAAAAAAATTAATTAAAAAAGAAAATGTCAAGCTCTTTTTATTCAAAATTTGAAAGGACCTGAAGTCAATTGTTTCCTCCCGTTGAAGGTCTGGTTTCTATCAACCAGGCAGAAAGGCTTTTGTTTCTAGCAGTCAAATCAACAGGCCAGTAAGAGTAGCTTTGAACTGCAATTTGTCTTTATGTATTTCGAAAATGTTCTTTCGACGTGTTTACATGTTGGCTGGGGCGCTTTTGCCAGAGTCAGCTCTTTCTGGGACGATTAATCAAACGATCAAGTCTCTGATTAATCAAAGTCCCTCCTGACAACGCAGTCCTTTCTTTCAATCACCTGCTGAGTCTCTACTAAAAACCCAAACAAGCAAATGATTAAACTTTCTTTTTTAAATAGGAAAGAATGAAAGAAAGAAATTAAAAAAAAAAAGCGGCGTGTCTTGCAGATTTGGCACTTTCCGAGGTACATACCTCAAGGAGAGAGAGATCTTGGACTACATTTGTGATGCAAACTGGAACCTTTGGCTACCAAATGCAGGATGTGGTGTATCCTGTTCAAAGCGGCACATATTTCGCATGTTTGTGTTGGCTCCTCTCAATCAAAGCATGCTGTGATTCAGCTACACTAAAAATTAACAATCTATGTTATAGCCATGTATTACATTACGCCTCATTTTTTTTGAAAAATCTTTTCCAGAAAGACATCTTCTAAAGAGAAGGGAAGGTAGGTAACAAAAACCTTGCAAATGTTTTCATAATAATTATTCGATGGCAATCAAATCATGCCACTTTAAAAGATCAGCTGAACTATCTGTAAATATTTTCTCATCTCTGCAGAGCAGTGCAAACTCCTAATAAAATGCATCTGTCTCCATTTTTGCATTAAATTGGAGGTGAATTTGTCAATGGCTCTTCAATGTCACTGCAAATAGCAAAGAAGAAGAAAAAGAGTTAGAATAGGAGATGCTGTCCCACAGCAACTCGGGGTTTTCATGAAACTGGTTTTGTGGTTTTTCTTAAAGAGAGAAAAGACACTGCATTAGATGAGTTGATTGTAAATAGTGATGTCAAAAATCAAAGACCAAGATCTCCTCTGTGACCGGCAACATCATCTGAGTCTGCTGGTAGCCTTATTAATGCTCTGATTACTGTCTTCTTTTTGGCTTCTAGGATTTCAGACTCTTTGTTAACAACCATTCTTGACATCCTTCCTTCAGAGGTATTTTATAAACCTATGAATGAGGTGCTACAGAGGCGATACCTATATACAATGCAATTTCATAGAATCATAGAATGGTTTGGGTTGGAAAGGACCTTGAAAATCATCTAGTTCCAACCCCCCTGCCA
>RSEF01000008.1:27845370-27874510 GCA_003993805.1 Himantopus leucocephalus | reverse complement strand
AGGACCTTGCACTTGGCCTTGTTGAACTTCATGAAGTTTGCAGGTAAAAGTGAACTGAGCTATAAAGGAACTAAATAACTCAACCATGTCCAAGATCCAAGGAGGAAGAGGTGCCTGGGCTCTGCAAACACTGACCACAACCCTGGACTACTTCTCCGACCAGGGAGTCACATTGTTTTCTTCAAACCAATCCCACCTGCTTCCGCAAATTGGATCAGAGGGGCTGCCCCTCTGCGTGTACCCGTAAAACACCTCTGGGTTAATGGACAGAGCAGGAACACAGCTATTTTTGCATACTCTGTTTCAAAATTGTTGGTAAATCTCCAGATTTCCTCCAAGTTATTCCATATTCTTGACCTATGAATCCTTCTGTCAGTCCACTGTTTTGTTCCCATGCCACACCTACTTCTAAATCACTAATTACTCTTCTTACATCCCGATGAGCCACATATGCTTGTTTTTTTCCCTTCCCCAAGGTGGCTATTAAAATCCACAGTTGGCTTTATTCACTGAAGTGGCCCTAGGAAAAGACCTTGCCTAACACATCTAATAACATCTTCTTAGTATTTAATTTTCAGCAGGCATTTCCGAAGAAACCCCGATTTGTTTCAGGCAGAACTCTTTATTTCAGATAATGCGGTTTGCGGGCTTCAAAAAAAGACAGCATGGTGTTTCTGTCTTTGTGGCCTTTAGAACAAAGTCAACCGATGTTCATTCTTCCAGTTGCAAAACTCCCCCTCAGAAACAAACCCCAGAAAACATGTTTTTCTCCCTGCTTATGTTTATCTTGTTCTGTTTTCAATAACCTGTGCCTGGCATCTTGGGTATTTATCACCCTAGAGAGGATAGGACATAAAAAAACCAACACAACAGCAAAAAAAGAAGCCAAAATACAAATCTTGAGAGAAATTATACTCTGAGGAGTGAAATGGCATAAAGGCTTCTCTTAGTTGTTCTGGTGAAAGAAACAATTGCATGTCGAGGCGTGGGTGACAGGAGAGTACAATACCTAATGTCTTAAAAATAACAAATCTCTTCTCAGCTTGATCATGGAAAAGAATTCTGATGGTTGACAGATTCATGAAATCAATTAAAACTGCATGGATGTTTCTGGCTGTACACCTAAACCTTGATTTTAGCAGGAGATGAGATCTCAGCTACCTACGCTGAACTCGGAGAGAAAAAATAAGCAGAAATAGATAGAGACATATAAACTAATGCCACTAACTGTCTGCCACATTTAAAAATATTGAGCAGCACTTTCTCATTCTATACAGTTTAAATATTTAAACAAATGGGGAAAATTCATCTTATTCTTGGCACAGATCTTATCCATTTTATTAGTATCTCCAAATATGCTGAGATGCCAAGTAATTTCCAGTTTTTATCAAATTTTAACTTTGGAGTATGACTTTGGGATATTATGTTCAGAAGCGCGTGGAGCTTTTGAAGCAGAATTTCCCTGGATTTAATATATCCCTTTCAGAGCTTTGCCTTTAGATGGAAATTCATTCTGAGCCAGTAATATTATATGTTATTTCTAAAACTCTTAAGTTTATAAAGCACATAATGAAATTTAAGTCTTCAGCCCAGGTGGAATCATGAATTAGCGTTGAGTTCTCTGTGAGCAGCGGGGCTGGTTGCCTTTTTTGTGCCTTTGCGTCATTCTGGATAAACAATGGGCTATGGCATAAAACATCTACAAAGAGTCATGACGGTCACCGAGGCAGTCACCCCCTTCCTGGGAAAGCAGTCCTTCCTTGGCAGGGTGAAGATGCTCGGGCTGGAAGTATGGGGGAAAACTGACCGTGACCTGGAGATGTTTTCTCAGAAGCCTCATGGGTCATGTCTATCTGTAAATGAATAAAGGAGCTCCTTCTGATGTGGTTATTATCTGGGCCATAGCAATGGCACAACATTAATCACAGCGATAAGTGAAAAAGAGAAAATATAAAAGTACATTGGAGGTTTTTAGAAACCGTTAAAGATCGCTATTCTTTATTTAGGAAATTTGCCATCTCCAATCCTCAGGCCAGTTCCGTACTCATCCAAATTTATCTGATTCCAAAGTACCAAATAGTTTAAATTAAACTCAACAGGCTAAAACTGCACTGTCCCTGTTGTTTTCCTGGATGCAGGACAACGTGAGCTTTCCTGTAGTTTCTTTTGCAACATATTTATGCTGCAGGATATTTTTTCTCTCCAGCTCTGAGCTTGATAAGACTGTTGAACACGAGAACCTAAATCGAACTAACTCTGTCCTGGATGATAAGGACAATGAGAGAAAAAAAAAAGTCACAGTGGGAAGAATTAAGCTGCTAATACTTGCTCGTTTTACCCGTGTCATACCAAAGAAGCAGTGCTGAGGAACATCACCTGAATGTCCAGGAATTAGAGCAGACCCCTGGTCACAGTTTGGGCCAACGTGTGCCTATCCGCCTTGATTTTCTGGTTGTTAAAGCAGATGAAGGAGTGCAGGCATCGCCGACTGGGCAGCCCTCAGTAGCTCCATCACACCTCTAAGTGTGTTTGCTCAGCGCTACTCCTCTGTATTTCAGGTGGGTCTTACTTGCCAGAAGGGAAACTCTGTTTATGTAGCATGTTATGGAGGTGACACGCTCTTTGCCCCTGTTAGGAAAAGTTTGCTTTTCCCCCTGAATCTAAACCAAAAGCCACACTGGTTGAAAGAATACAAATGCCCTTTTTATATGGGAAAATACGTAGCAGGAGTCAGTCACTTACCCTGGCCAGTCGCAGGTAAAACCTGGGTCCAAATTGGCACAGCAGGGAAGCGAGCGGGAATTTCAGCTAAACTGTGACTAATGCACACTGTGTGCCACAAGGCGTCTCGGCTGCCGAGCCCTGGAGTATATTTTGATCAAGGAGATGAATTTCAGAGAAGCAAGGCTTCAGGTGCGACCGCTCGGGAGCAGAAGGCTTTTCAATAGGCAGCGCTTTATGGCTTGTATCAGTCTGACAGTCAGATGTTTGGCCGTAGTGCTTATTGGTATAAGCAAAGTGTATTTCATACCTATTAGCCACTTTTCCTTCCAGGAATTCGTCCTGGAAGCTCTGCCAAGTGGTTTATATGTGAGCCCATCACTGATGTGCAGCTCACGCTGCCCGCTAAGCCACAGCTGAGTCCGATCTGCTTTATATTCGGTTTTCACACTTGAGAGAGCGAACACCAGGATTTTGTGAGCTCAGAGCAAAAAAAAATTAAAACAATGGAACTGTTCAGAGCTGTTTCCTTTGGAGATGTTCGACGCTGATTAGATGTAGCTGCACAGCAGGTAGCCACCTAGCAAAGTGCTTAGCAAGAGCTGCCTCGTTGCGCCAGGGCGTACACGCAACGCGCAGGGATTTTTAATTCCATCCGTCACACACAACTTTTTGCAAGGTTTCCAAAAATCACATAACCCCGTGCCCAGTCCCGGCTCTGAGAGCAAAGTCCTTTTGTTTATTGTCTTTGGGCCTGGTGTGCCTGCAGCTGTGCTGGTGGCAGCGTCGACCCCTCCGACGGACCCCCTTGGTGGGGTGAGTGGGTGACTGGGATCTTCCCACGTCCAGCCTTCATTTCTTGGAGTGATGGTGGCAGAAGGTCACGGGCGTCTCTTCCCTTCGCCTGATGCGTCCTCTTGGAACCTGGTGACGGCCACCCCCCGTTGAATGTCCCCCTGGGTGTCGGGCTGGCTGGGTTTTTCCCACACCGCAATCACCAGAGGGCCCACATGCCCTTCATGCCTGGCCTGCCAACTGTGATGGCATTTCTCCTGGACAACGTCTTACACAAATCCCACAAGCTAGGTGGCTCTGGGCACCAGAGACGATCCCATAACAATTGTGAGAGGTTTCTTTCAATGTCTGGGACTGGTACCATCTTTTTTTGTTTTTTTGTTTCCTGCTGCACATCTGCTGCTCCTCACGTCGTAACATCTGCATTGCAGCAACGTTGGTGCTCTCGGCTGGCAGAGGAGTAAGAGGGAGGCGGAAAGGTGTGCATCTCGCTTGTGGGCCTCCAGTCAGCCTCTTACTGAAGCAACAGGACAAATTAAACATACATTGCATAAAATAATAGCGTAAATCCATTCAGGGTCACATCTTTCCTCCAGTTATAAAAGAAAGTCTGAAGCTGAGAGTATCTCTGAAGTCCATACATGCTCTTAAGCATGTCAAAACAGCCGAGGGAAAAGATTCGTCTTCCTAACGATGTAGCAGGCTCATGTTTGCTGTCCCTCCAGCACACGTACCCACAGCAAGCAGCTGGCATGCAGCGGTGGCACACATACAGTGGAATGTGTCTGGCACAGGAGGCTTTTTCAGCTTATATTTTCCTTGCTGGCCATGCCAGGAGACATATTTGTGTTTATTGCAGGGGCTGGGAGTTGCCTACAGGTGCTAATTATTGACTGTTCCTCCTCCACAAGAGAGCCAGTGTGTGAGCCACCCTTCAGCCCGCCTGGGAGTCGCTATCACGGTGCCGGCCCTTCCCTGCAGCTGGAAATGAGCTGTTTGGGTTGGAGTTGGTGGCGCAGATGGTGCCACCTGCGGCACTCTCTGCCAGCCGGAGTGGCTCCTGGGCAGCTGCCGCTGCCTCTTAGGAGGTCGTTCATGGGAGGGGGAAGCCAAAATGCATTTGCACTTGCACAAGACTCCCCAGGCTGACAACTACCTTTACAGGTCAGATGGGTGCTCCAACAACCTGCCCCAGGGTTGATGGACTTGCAGAGTGCTGAGGAGGCCGGTCCAGCCCCGAACGTGGCCCCATCTTTCCAGTTGGGGAGCAAAAAGCGTTTAACAGCCCCTGAAAGAACAGGGGCGGTCTGGTTTCCAAAGTTTCACGTTGCCTGCACAGCAGTTTGCATTACATATAACAAGTATCTCCTGTCCCGTGAGAGGGTCATCAGAGGACTGACCCCCTCCCCGGATGAACATTGGTTTTCTGCAGGGTGTTTCTCTGGCAGCACGGATGGTGCCAGCCTTGGTGATGGCAGGTTGGTTTTATACAACATGCCGAGTCAGCAGAAGTGATGAAATCCAGAATATAAACTGGGATTTTTCACTTCTGATGGCTATCTCATAAAGAAAAACAACTTCTGGCTTTCTTCTGCCCTCTGTGTTCCCAAACAAGAAGCATTTATTATACATTTTTAATTAAGATTTAGGCTGATATAGCAAAATTACTGCCTCTCCCTGTACTGCCTTTGTTGAAAAGACAGCTGAATACAATTACTAAAGGAAAACTTTTGCCTTGATGATACACTGTTCATTTTTTAACTGTGGTTTTTCCTGATGTCCAATAAAATAATAGAATATAAATCACAGCAGCCTAAAAGCTCAGGGTGTCGTTCTCCGACAGGTGGCCTCGGAGAAGGCAGAGATTTGAGAAGATTCCCACAGTGTGGCTAAAATTGTCACGTTTTAACTTCGTCAAATTTATGTGCAAAAGAAAGTCGCGGAGTCTTTGCACCTGAAGCTATAAACTGGCCCTTGCTCCCTTGAAGCACAGCCAAGACTTGTTTGAAATTTGGTCCACCTCAGGGACCGTCGTTTGAACTCCATAATAAAAGCCAAGTTGAGGCAAATTCACCATGTGTCGGGAGTGGACGTGAAAGGTTCGCGTTGCTTTTTTCATAGGTATGATGCGGTTTCTACTGGTTGGTAGGACTATATTGGTATGACCCTGACCTTTGCCAGGAGATCCGCAGCCATATGTTTGTGTTTGAAAAAAAAATGGGAAAAGCAGGCGTTTTCCGGGAAAATCCTCCAATTTGCTGGATCTTTTTCTGGGTACCTCTGGGAAGAGGAGTTGAGTTTAAAAGGAAATTTAAAATTGAAAGTTTCTTTAAAACATATCTAAGTGCTTTTTATTTTGAAACAATATTATTCCCAAAAAATATTAAAAAGAAACACGTATCTTCCTTAATTGTTTATTTTTCATAACTTTCAGTCTTTTAGATCAACACCAGTCATTTTCATTAGCGTTCTATGACCCAGTTTGGTACTACTGTGCTGAAAATTAAACATATACAAAAGTACTTCGCTAAATCAGGGATCGGAGCTCCTTAATGACATGTACATGCGTACTCTACCAGCCAGCCATAAGATTTTTTTGCATCTATTTATGTCCCTTTTTCTTCAAGTGCAGAAAATGATGCCAAGATGTGTTTCGCACCGGTCTACCACACACTGAGATTTCCCCTGCTCCCAGCCCCCTTACAGAGAGCACTTTTGCTTTCATTTATTACTTTAATATAACTTTTTTTCCTCCTGTGTTTCACAACATTGAGCAACTTCCCCCTGGCTGCGATTGCCGGGGCCGGTTCGGCATCACGGTGGAGGAATCCCAGGCATGCTCCACCAGCGCGCAGCCCCCTCGTGACCCACGGGCAGGCTTTGGGCAGCCGCTCTCACCTCTTCCCTTAATTTTTTTTGGAGCCGAGCTGGGTCAAAAACAGTTTTCCCGTCTCACAACGGCACTTTGTGATTGCAGGGTTGTTTTTCCCTCTCCGTCTCACTGTGAACCAATAGGTGTCATTTGAAATGAATGAGTGGGAGAGAGAAAGGAGGAGAACAAATACCTTACAGTCCCCTGGTGAGGGAAATACTCAGGCTGCCAGCGCTTCAGGCTCAATTCCCAGTTCTAAAGGCTGTGCCTTTCACATCCCAGCTGGCCTCCCCACCCCAGGCCGCAGGATGCTCTGGACCGGGGTGAGCACATACTCCCTTTCTGTGCACGACTGAAAATCCCTCTTTGCGAAAGAAGTGGGAGCAAACCCACCGTGTTCCTCCAAACAGTTTCCATCTCAATGCATTGGTATTTTTCCACCTCGAAAAACATTTCGTAAGAGCTTTCCAGCCCGTTCCCTTCTGTGGCCTTTAAAAGCATGTCAGTCATGGTAGTTGTTTCGGTAGCTGGTCCCATCGGAGCGGGTTCAACTCTATTGATTCCGATGGCACCTAATTTGTATGAATGAGTGTTTTCATGTGTACAGATACATGTAATGGTTTGGAAGACATTCATGTGCCTGATATAATTAAATCCAGTGGTCTTGTATTCCTTCAGATTTGGACAGTGGAGATATTATGAGAATAGCAGAACTTACTTTATGGAAAAGTCTTACAGAATTTAATAAGAAAACAATAACCATTCTTAGGCTTTGGAGCTTTTTGAATAGGATTTAAAAGGGAATTACATCATAGCAATTCTATAGAATGTCTTAAAAAGTCTTTGCGAGAGGGGATCATTCTCTATCAAATTTTAAAGATTACACAGCCATTTCCATAGATTATTTCATTTCTCTCCAATCCTACTGGTTGCACTCCTGTTAATTTCTGCGGGGCTTTCCCATATGGCACATATTATTTTGGCCATAAAAATGCTCCCTGAGGCAAAACAGGCTATGAAAGACGTACAGCCTCAGTTCAGCCCAATGAAATCGCATTAGCTTCCATCAAGGCTGAGTCAGGTTGGCAGAACTGTTTTGTGCCCCTGTTCCTTGCCTGTACCTGAGAGCTCCTTGCACAAGGCTGTACAGCGGTGGAAGGGTAGTTCCCTGCCCCGTGGAGGACACTGTCTTCAGCTCCATATCCGAGATGTTTGAGTTCCCGTGTGTGGTCTAGCAAGCTTGCTAGAACCCATCACGCTTAGTGCGATAGTGAAGAGATTAATGGTGTGATCAATTAAAGCTTTTACAATTCTAATCTGCTTTTTCTTCCAATTTTCCACTCCTTTGTACCTTCCCCCTGCCCCGTCCCTCCCTCTGAGCTGCAGCCAGCAGTGTCTATGATGTGCTACGAGCCACCACGTGCTCCCCTCCTCCTGCCACTGAGACTGGCCGGTGTGGCTGCGAGGGTCAGCCTTAATGCCATTTTGTCTCCTTGGGGCTTTACCTGTGTTCGTATTGATGTGCTCACCCATGTTCAGTGACCCTTGGTGGTAGCTCTCCATCAGGCTCCAGTGCCTGGTGGAAGCGCATGAGGTTGAATGATACCACTTGACCGTTAGCCTTGGCCAGGAGCAGGCTGACCTATTTACTTATCAGAAGCTGATCTCCAAAGAGCTGTAATCATCAATTGCAGCCAAAGGGACTAAATCTTATGGGCTCATATGTCTTCCTTGGCCTTTGGGATACCAAGAGTACACTTTCTTGCCCGCTGCTGATGTACTGTGGTGGGTGGGTGGGATGCCTTTCTATTTTCACCTTACCATTGACCTTATGATTTATTTTGTTTAACCTAAGCCTACTGAATTCCAACCCTTCTTGTACAGCCTGGTGCAACCTGCGATATAACCTTACACCTAATTAGGTAAGCACACCGTAAGGCTTCACTTACGTTCATTTTGCAGTGATTTATTTTTCTTCTCGTACCCTTATGAAAGTGGACACCACCAGTGGATGGTGGGGTCAGACTTCACCTTCTCTCGCATGAGCTTAAGTAAGCAAATGTCTTTGAGGGAACTTCAAAGCAGGGGATTGAGAGAGGGGCGGCTTTTTAGCCCTATAACTAACAGCTTGGCATGTTGCGATCGAACCCCAGCACGACGCTGAATGTGTGGGCCACTTGCATATACCGGTGTGTAATATTAGCCCAGAAGAAAGCATGATTCTGGTATAGACTGGTACAGCGGCAGCGCTGCCAGTGGGCTGATTTTGATTTCCAGAGCTGGAGATCTAGTCCTTAGTTTGTCATTTGAGATTTTAAAATTATCCGATGTGGAGAGTAGCGTGTCTCAACCTGATTACACTGCATGCAGAGTGGCCAGGTCCTTGATTCTGATGAAGCTATGCCGTTTGCTTCCAGAAGAGCATCTGGCCCCCTGCGCGGACCTTTTGAAGCCTGGCTAGAAATCACTTAACAGTGGGAACTTACTTCTATAACAGCCCAAGTAATTTACAGCAAGGCCTTTGCCATTATTATTCTGCTGCATTTCTTCGACATATAAAATTATTTAATATTGCATATTTTCCCATGCCCTTTCCCTGCTTACACTGTCTGCCTCAACTCGTTGCTAATGACGTTTGTTGACAAGCTCAGCGCATTTTGATAAGTCTTCTGCCAAAGTGTCTCTAATAAAAATAAGAAGAATGACAAGTGGAACAGCGCAAAAAGGATTCCAACAGCAACAACTGAAGGTTAAAGCAGCATAAAACAGGGGGAAAACATAACAAAAACAGAACACAGAGAGCCCAGATTGCCTTTGTTAAGAACATTTAATGCTTAATTTTGGTTTATAGCCCTGGCTCTCAAGCTATCCATGAAACTTAGATTCCCATCCTTCACGGTTGTATGAATCTGCCTTCAATTCCTGTTGGAGCAGGGGCAACTCCGTGTATATATCTTACACCTTCAGGCTTTGGCCTCATCTGGTTTTGGTCTTCTCAGAGCTGGAGTGAAGATATGTCTCCTGGCTGTGGAAATGAGGCCGCAGAAGGCTGGTGGTTCACAGCACCTCGGCACAACTTGCTTCTCTGCTGCCAAAGGGCACAGATGCCGCAGCTGTGAGGTAGGGCAAATATAATGGAGAACATGCAGCCAAGGATTTGGGACATTTCCTGGTTTGGCATATCTACCTCTGCACCACCCGGGGGTCCTTATGCGGACCTCCGCACAGCTGGGGAGAGTGGGTGTGTGAAGCTGCTCCGAGGGTGAAATTNCCAGCACTGCATCGAAGCGGAGAGTGGGAACAACCCTCAGACCTTACTCCTCTATCCATGTGCCCCTTCCCTGCCTCCTCCGCCATCACTGCTTGTTTTTGGAAGACACCTGCAATTTCTCAGCTCTGTGCTTCTCCCTCCTCCAAATGAAAGAAGTCCTGAGTGCGTGACTTTGCCTCCGTTTGGGCTTCACCAAACTGTGATGTCGCAATTGTTAAACGATGACCTCGTAAGACACCTGGGCGATCAGGACGGTTGGCTGGGGTATGTGTCTTAGGACTACGGTCAAGAGGGAATAGATGTACAACCGGATTGGCAATGGATGCCCCAGTGGAGGATTTCAGTGCGCCCCATAAATGCATCTCCTCATGTTAGGGCTTAGTGCCGTCAGCCGGGATCGACCGCCAGGGAAATCAGTGACAATACCATTTAATACACACAAAATAGCCTGTTTGACATTCTGGAGCTTTCTGCAGAATTTAATAAATCTTTTCAGCTGTTTTACAGAGTGCCTTGACAACCTTTTCAAAGATGCAGGAAGGCCAAAGTATCTAAATAGCTTTAAAGTCTTTGGCCCAAGATGCGGTCCGAGCACAGCTGTGTCTAACCCCACCGTGAGAACCAGAAAGTGTCTGAATTCGCTGTTTGTTAGCGCTGCGAAGGTCTTGGTTTGGCAATTCTCCACTGTGAAAAGTCCCTCCTTGAAGAAACCCCCATTTCAGCATCGAGGGCCGAAGTTACAGGTGTCCCAAGCGCAGAGAGCAGACGGCCCGGATCAGGGGACAGGAGCAGCTGCAGGGAGGGGTGGCCCCACTGCTACGTCCCTCATGTCCCTTGTGTTATCTACGGACCTTTGCTAACACTGTTATCTGAGACAATTTTAGCAGCTCAAGGGGGAATCACCATTTAGAAACATGACGTTATGCCTTTTAGTCAGGAGCGAAGGATTAGGGGAAGATCATATCTGGATTCCTCTCCTTGTGCCACAAAAGATATTTTTAGTGCCCTGAAAGTCAGCTGGAGTTTCTGCGGAGGGGAGGACTCTGCTTTCCCCTGTAGGGTTTTTTCCAGCATTGCCCACATCACTGGTGTAAATAACTCTTTCTGCTTGTTCAAAAATGTACCAATGGGACTTTTTGAATTTGGTGAAGCAAGTTCAGTTTTTTAAGGGAATGTAGATACCACCGGTTTTCCTTGGAATTAAGCTCTTAAACTCCTCTAGCTGTCCAACACCAAGTTACCAGCTCCAATGAAAACCCACGGGGTCTGTGTACAAAAGTCCCTCAGGACAGAGGGGAATCTCAGCCCTACAACTAAGGTACCGTCGAGTGGGTCTCCCCAGAGCAGGTGGAAAAGCAAACCCATGTGGAGCGGCTTTCGGCTTTGCGCAGGACCACACGCGGCAGCTGTGACGCAGAGCGGTGGGCTGGAGACGTGGGCCTTGCTCATGGACACCATATTTAGGATCTCTGAGGGTTTTTTTTTTTAAAGCTGGAGGGTAGTAAGGGTTTGGTTCCCTCATCTGGGCCTAAGAAAGATGTATCCTGCACCCTTAAAAAAACCCAGCAGTCGAAAATATAAAAAAAGGGTAATTTAACCCCAAATATGTGTATCTATAGAGATACTGTTCTATCATAAGTTACATCATTGTACTATGGAAGTCTATTCCTGCTGCCTTTCGGAACAAAATCCTGCTCATCATGGGCTTTAAGAAATGAGACATTTTTACCAACATCCACAACTGCAACACAGCATTGCACTGAGGACCGCACCGGCTAAGGAACTTCCCTGCACACGCAGCACTGGCTGGGAAAAAAAAGGAGGAATATCTTGCTGCTTCTGCACCGGAATGAGTTTAAGGGGCTCAGCATACAGTAATGCCCGCCGAGGCATAGGAGTATCACCTTGGAGGACATTGTAAAAAGCATCCAGGGGGAAATGTTATGGGGACAATGAACCCCCCTGCGGTGCTCCCAGCCTTTCCCTGTGGCCATGGGAGTGCAGCCCTGTGCTAAGCTGAGCTCCTGAACGATGACAGCATCGAGGACTCAGACTGTGAGTCCTTCTTGACCGGACCCTACACTCATGGATGTTGATTACAACTAGTTTAGATTAAACACCGAAAGCTAAATGCTACCCATTGCAGGTCTCCATCCTGGGAAACCTGTTGATACCGATCCATCAGCTCAACACTTCCCATCTACCAATGCTTTAGAGCAAATGATGTCTTTCAGACACCTGTCCCCACAACGGGAAAATCCTGTCCTATAGGAACCCAATATTAGAAAGATATAGCACATCCCAAACCACTTTTGAGTAATACCCTTGGAGCACCGATGATCTGGAAGGGTTTTATAGTCTAAATATCATGCCTGGGCCCCTGGAACGGGACTGCAGGCATCCAGCAACTTGGCAGGTAACAAATCTCCGTGCTTCGAAAGGCGGATGTCGTCATTGCTTGGCTTCGTGGCACCAGCACCTGGCTTGCTGGAATCGGTTTATGTCTGCCTTTCCTCTCCTGGCTCTTTGGAGGGATCTGATGACTGATCTCACTCAGGTCCCATCCCCACCCTGCAAATCCTACATTTCTCTTCACCTGTGGTGCCCCATGAGTGTTTTCTTTCTTCTGCCTTGTGGTGGCATTGTGCTCCCGCTGGCACAGGGACTTCACAGCCCTTAGATCCCATATTTGCAGGTGGAAGAGCGGCCTTGGTCCTGGTCCCAGCTCCAGGAAAGCCCTGCCCCGGGGCAGGACCCATGCTGGGCTGAGTGGGGCAGAGGGGCTCTGCCATGGTGCGCCGGGGCTCGGGCCCCACCACCCACCCCGGGCATGGTACAGTGCTTTTTCCCTTCTTCCCTTCAAAATAAGTTGATTTGGTTGTTTTGCAAACTTACTTCAAATGCCTTCATTTTTTCCCCATGAAAGCAGAATTGCCAAAAAAAAAAAAAGGCAATATTTCAACAAGTTTGAATCAGACAGCTTTCTCTTTTTGTTATTTGAAACATCTCTTTAAAATGTCCTCTGAAAAATTCTACTTTTCAATCCAAAGTTTCATTTATTTTTTTTTCCTGGAATATCCTTCAATTTTCCTTATACAACCGAGCATACCTCTCCCGCCTCCCCTCTAAAAATAGTCTGTAAAGAAAATAAATAATCTAATTTTGGGGGCCGAGAAAAGCCATCGATCCGTCCCAACAGAAAATGCTGCACATTTCTCAGTTCTCCAAAGAAAAAAATTTTTTTTTTCCCCTTTTCTTTTTGTCCCACGGTTTTTCCCTTTGTTCCATGAGGTCGACTTGGGACAATTCCTCCCCTCCCCAGTTTTCAGTATTACACAAGTGGACCAGAAAAAACAGCCATTCAGCTGCTCTAACCGCAATCTAAATGAGAATGAGAAGATATTTCAGCTGTTTCTCTTGGTTTCCATTTTTCTCAGTTTCTGGCTCAGTAGCTCCCCGAACCTATTACACTAATTGTTCTTTTCCAAAATCCTACTGTCAACAAAAGGCAGGGAACCAGTCTAACATTTTCAGCTGGAATTTCCACTACTTTGGTTTGTTCCTGGCCATGGTTTTGGCGAACTTGTTTGCCCTCTGAGAAGTTTGACATTTTGTGATATTTCCCAAACTTAAATTTGGTCTCGTAAACTCTTCGTCTGACAGCCACGAAATTCGTTATCGCAAGCGATGTTTCATGGTGGGGCAGAAACAAATGTCTCCCTCGTTATATTGTTCCCAGGCTGTGATGAGATAATTAAAGTGTTTATGTGAAGCTATAAGGGAATGGGTGCGAGGTCAAGCCAACTGTGTGAACTCTTCAGTGCAAAACCACCTTCTCAGGTTTCCCCAGGAACTTTTCTTTCACAAATACGCTTAATGCCTGCCCAAAACGTCCCTTCTCCAGCCAAAATTTATCTTATAAACACATCGTCAAAGGGAATGCTTGGGCTTTGTTCAAGACAATTGTTTGTCAATATGTTTTTCCAGCGTTTCCCTGATTGGAAGGGCCTATCTCAGCAGCACTTTCACTGGTTGGTTTTGTCCAGGACACTGCAACATATTCCGTGTGGCAGAAACAACAAACTGGGATAATGACATCTTTATATTATGGGCCCTGAATTATTTGAGAGTTCCTCAATTAAGTAAAATCAGTGTTTATCTACATTTTGCATCACCCACTGGTGGACTAGGCCTGCAGTCAATAGAATAAATCGGGTGCTTAAAATTAAGCAGACGCTTAAGGGCCCTGTTAAAATACAGCTTAAAGGCTACTGCAGATCGAGGAGGGACTTAAAATTTCCCTAGTAGTGAGATACGGGAGTGGTATACCGGAACCTGTTCTTGGATTTAACCCCGTCGAGACCAAACTAAACCCAAGTGAAGCCCTTCTTAAATATTTTGTTCCTATTTCCCTTCAAATTTCTCTTTTCCTCTCTTTTCTCTCCTCTAGCCTAAGGACTGTGATAAAATGGAACAAATAAAAAAAAAAAACCCCACGGTAATTGTTTACAGCGCCGGGGAACTTTTCTCTGACGTGTCCCAGAGCTTCTGCTGCGAGGCGGCGGGAGCCGGGCGCTGGCAGCTGGATTCACTTTAAAGCCATGTATGAGACTCGCAGCTCAGGCGGTTGTTATACATTTACAAACCCCTATCGCTCCGGAGCTCTGCCTGCGCACCCGCATTGACACCAGCCTGAGTTTGCTCCCAATCTGCTGAGTTCTGGTTTGGTTTCTTTGTCGTTTTTTTTTTCTTCTTCTTTTTTTTTTTTTATTTCCCCTCTTTTTGTTGTTTGCAGAATCAGTAAACATCTTTTCACGAGCAGGAATAAGGCTGCGGACACTCCCGGCTGCTGCTCTCCCTTTGCTACCACTCCTTCATGTGTATAAGTTTAGCGGGGGGTCCAGGAGCTAAAATGGAAAGCACATGGGTTTGTGACTTTACAATTGAAATAAAGAAATCTAATATGACAGAAGAAGCATGTTGTTTATGGAACTAAGGATTTCAGTGAAGGACATCCCTACCAAATCATAATTAAAACTACCATAATGACCTCCAAGTTTCATTTGTTGGGCTGGGAGGGAGGAAAATACAGATATTTTCAGTGGGTTCTGCTGAAACAATTTATCGAGACCCACAGCTGGTTTTAATGTGCTGATGAGCTGGGAAACCAGTCAAAACTGTACTCCAGTCAAGTGACTGTGTAATATCTGAGGGCAGAACCAGACCAAAATCTCTGTCATTTTATTTAATCTAATGAATAGTGTTTTGTAACTGAAAAACATAATTGCTCTGCACATATGTTACATGCACACTTCGCTAATAAAATCCACAGTGCCACCGGTGGAACAAATGAAAACACTTTTAGTCTGATTTATTTAACTCGCTTAATTTTTTTAAAGGCTTCTTCGGAATAAAGCAAATATTTGGCATGAAAGTCTTCAGCAGCATTTAGGCAGGCTATAGGGAGGAAATCTGTGTTCCTTAAAATAAAAATAAAGGATTTTTTTTGCAAGAAAAGACATTTAAACAAAATTATTTTCTACCTTTTAAAATGTATTTTGGGTTTTTCACTGGAGTTGCCTTTGAAGTCAAAGACACAAAAACAATCAACTTTAAAATTAGCACATAAAATTAATGATTGCTGGAGTTGGCAGGCTGACTGGAAAACCAGGACTTTTCTGGCATTTTGATTTGGAAAAGCTTCAAAGCTACTGCCTGTCTTTGACATTAGAAGCGAGGGCTGAAGAGTGAGGGAGAAAGGAGGAAAATGCCTCCCAAATATCAGGTGCAGGGTAAATTTCAACCCTGTGCTGTGTTTGNAACCCCGTGCTGTGTTTGCAGTCTCAGTCTTGGGGACATCACTTAAAGCAAATCTTCTTGCAAACCTCTGACTATGAGATTTGGTTGTTTCTTCACTTGTTGCGTTGTTTTTGGGGGGTTTTGGGGTGGTTGGGTTTGGGTTTTTTTGCTTTAGCATTTATAGGTGAAAGTATGGTTTGGGGGGAGCAGTGGAAGAAGCCTCTAATACGATCATTCGTAACAAATCAGCAGCTGTGCCTACCCTAGAAGACATACACACATATAGGAAGGACCAACTTGTATTAAGAAGACACTGTTGGATTTGACTAAATTTGCTTAAAAATCTAAAAGCTGTTCCTTCTCTGAAGAGGTTCGTATTTGATCGCCTACCCTAAGACCAAAACGAGCGGTCCAAGCATTTTATTGGTTTTTTTTTTTTGTTTCCCCAATAAAACAAAGCAAAATTTTCTGGGGAGCAAAGGGCAAAAAATTACCTGCTTTATACCTTCATTACTGGAAAATTAAGTTTTCCCTCTCCTGTGAGAAGCCAGCCGGGTGTGGGGTTGGTGATGGAAGACAGCTGCAAACAAATGTGTTGAGTGAATTAATGTACTGTGTGACGGTGGAAAAAGAGTTCAGCTCTGCAGGAAGGATTTGGTTATCACACGGGTTGAGCAAGGCTGAGGGAAGGACAGCAGAGACTGGCTGCACGTTCAGCTACAAACTGCATTAGGATTTAAAAAAGAAGGAAAGGATGTCATGAGAGAGAGGAAAGAAGAAAGAAAATACACATTTGGAGCAGCAAAATTGGCAAAATATGAGTCGCTATAAGTTGGATTCTTGTTTTCTTGAGTGGATTTGGCTTCAAAAGTAATTAGCTTCTTGTCACATGCTTGGGCAGTCATGCCAAACAGTTCAACAACACATTATTTTTGTCATTGCACAAAAGGTGATATTGAGCCCAGAATAACTGTTTCTATTTATGACTTTGGCTTTTGGCCTAAGCTCAAAGGAAGCGAAAAAAATAATGATATCCTTTGCTGAAGGTCTTGGGGCACTTGAGTTTCAGATGTTAGTGTACAAGAAAGTTTACCAGGGTCTCGGCGTCAATAGTAAAGCCAGCTCCCCAAGAGCTTTATGTGGGTCGTTTGGCTGTTCGTCGGGGAGAAAACTCAGCGGAGAAACCATGTGGGATCAGGAGCTGAGGCCACAGTGATTCCTTAATCCTACATCTACCAAAGCCTTTTCTAAGGTGTCAGCAACTTCAGGGGGAAGAGGAAGACTCACTAGCCAAGACTTTGTGCGCGCTACAACCCCTCCAGCTCCAAGAGCTACTCCAGTCCCCACTGGGGCACTGTCTCAGGAATGTACCTTCAACACCCCAGGAAAATATTTTGGTCCCTTAATGTGTTGGCACAACGCACCGAGAAGGGTGACAGAGTTCCCTCCCGCTAAAAGAAATTATTGTTTAACCTGAATATTGATTAAGCCAACAAATCATGCTGGCCAGGGTGTAATAACCGAAGAGGTACCCACAGGGATAGACACCAGGTACAAGAGGGCTTTTGCTTGCAGGGAAACGGAGAGCACGCGAAGGGTGGATATGTATGTGGAAATGGATTTAATAAACACCTGCTGAGTCTCTCTCCTACTTCCCTGCCTGTAAATACCCACCGAGGTATTTTAATCTTGATGTTTCTAATAATACAAGAAAATCTTACTAATAATTACATTTTGGAATGTTTCTGCTTAGTCAACTCCAGGGCAACAGTTTAACTTGACACAACGGTGTTTGCTTTAAATTGCACGGGCTGTGCCAGTCCGTGGGGGTGATTCATTTGCTGGCTAATTAACAAATGTCTAATGTAAATTTAACATTCACTTCGACTTACATTCCTGCAACCCAAACTTCTTTTTGATCGGGGTAGCTGCAAGTGGAAGCCAAATATTTTCGTTGGTGGAGCCGAGGGGATGGCATGTGCTACTCGTTTAGATTTCCATTTCCTTTGCATCTTTTCAGGGGCTGAAAGTCAGGCGTCAACATTTCCAAATACAAAGTCATTTTTGTATGAAAATTTGCAAATACCCCCCCAAGATTTTCTAGTACTACTAAAACCTAAACCCCGAATTCTTTCATTTGCAAAAAGAATGTAGTGTGTGAAGTTCCCCCGTTCCTTCTTCCCAAATTTCCTGGTAAATAAATACATACCCAATTTGGCTTTAAGAGGTTTTTGTGTCGTTCCCGTGCTGAGCATCCTTCATCTGACTGTGAGCTGGAGAACCAAGCTGAGCCGTTGCTCAACGGAGAGGTGCTTTGGCTCCCGGTCACCTCTCTGCTTCCAGTAATGGCCCCATTCTCCCAGACAGTGCTTCACTGTTTGGTTTTTTTTCTTTTTTTTCAGACATTACTGTTTCGGGAATACGGCAACACTGATCGCGACGTAAACAGAATCATAGTTTTCCTGATGGCCCACGTAAGAAGATAAACAACACTGCAAAGAGACAGCGGGCTCCTGCAACCTACCAGGAATACGCTTGCCAGTGGCTGCATTGCTGGGAAACGCTAGGTAAACATCAGCAGAGGTACTTGGGGGTGTCTGAAGGAGCAAGGATGAGGTCTGGGCCTCGCATGGCTCCACGCAGAAGTAGTTTGGGCTTGGACGGCTCTCGTCACCGGGCTGTGCGCGGCGAGCACTGCCGGCTGCTCGGGGAGGTGGTGCTAGCGGCTGCACGCTGGCTGCATGCCTTCCACCCATTTGCCTTCGCTTCTGGAAAGGTCCCGAGCTCGGTTGGAAGGGAATACGTTCATGTTGCCTTTTAAATGCCTTTTACCAGCATTTACCGGCAAGCCCTGACACTGGAGGTGTCTGGAGGTGACAAACTCAGCCACGTGCAGAGCTCATGCGAGGCCATGCGTGGGAACCGTGCACCTCTCCTAGAGACTTCCACCCACTTCGTTAATTCCTCCCCCATATCATCGGGTTGAACTCCCAGGGCTGAACGAGATGGGTTTCTGGTCTGGACATCCACCCCATATGTTGCAGCAAGAGCTTCTTCAGTTTTAATACTGGGAACACCCATGGTGAGGCTCCATCATTTCGAATGGTGCTTTAAGTGGAAGATCACAATTTTATAGAGCATTTTAGCATTAATGTCCTTCTCCAGCTGGCTTGCTTTTTTTTTNTTTTTTTTTTGCCCCTTGTGAGGAAATACTTTCTTAAGGGAGCTGGATTTTGGGAAGCCTGTCCAAGGCAGCATGAGACAAGGAGCTCAGACCTCTCAACAGTAATTCTGCACTTCTGCTGCTTCGCTTTGCAAGTTTGGAAAGGTGACATAGACCCTTTTCCTCAGTTTCCAGCTCAACAAGACAGAGCAAAGACTGCTGAAGCCCATCAGAGGCTGCTGTGAAGTGCAATTAAGTCACGTCCCTAAAGGGCTTCGAAATCATCTGATGAAAGCCATATGCTGATATTGGGCTCAACTAACACAGGTTTGATTTCAGGATTATTTGGAAATGACCCAACAGAGAGAGAGAGAGGGCTTGTGACTCCTCTTGAGAAATGCCTGCGCAGGCTCAACCATCAGCATGTTTCTCCAGGAGAAGGGTCCAGGCGTATCTGAGGGGATTTATTTTAGAAATCACACTGTAATCTCTCAATAACATCATTCCGATGTGATTTCCAGCACCTCCTCGCTACAGCTCCGTTTCACTGAGATACAGAGATCCTGTGAAAATGGTGGGGGGAGGTTCACCCTATTTTGAAATCTCTTGGTGATGTAAATGCACTTTTCACACAGTTCTCTCGAAGGTTCGGGCCAGGCCTGTGGGCTGAGCTTGGAAAATCCACGTTTTGCTCTCAATTTTGCAGCTCAGTCCTGTTGCTGAAACTCCCTGGAAGAAGGGCACCAACCGTTCGGGGGGGCTTTCTCTCGTGGGAGCTGCAGAACCCTGAAACACCACCTTGTTTTGTTAGCCGGCAAGGGGAGCTGCGCTCTACCTGTGTGTGTTTATGTTTGCTGCTCTATGGGCTGGATGTATACATAAAATATTTCTGCCCCTGTTGCACATACCGCCACCCTGGTGAGATTGGGGCTGAGCAAACACCGGTGAAGGGGTTTTTTTTTTGCAGCTTCCAAAAACAGAGTGCCCTTTTCAGATGAAAAATTCATACCCTCGTTAGTACTGAATGGTGTCTTCTTGACTCTCCTGTGCTCCCTTATGGCACAGGGAAACCTATATAAGGAAAATTGGCTGGCTCTTAAAAAGCATAAATGAGAGGAACTGGCTGGGGGGAGAGGTTTCTCAGTCCCGTTAGGGCTCGAGAAGGAGTTCAAACGTTTCGTTCTTCAGCTGCTGGAGATAAAAGTCCTGGTACATTCAATTCCCACTTTCTGCTGCTGCCAATAAGCAGGGGGGCTTCTTCCTCGGCCTCTTACCACCGCAGAAATAACAGAGATAAAGCAAGCAAAATAAATACATGCTTTGTGGCTAGAATAGATAATAATTTCACCAGCTGAATATTAAAATATCAAAGCTCAAGGAAAGGATATATAATTATGGGCCTTTGAAGTTCAATAAAGGTCTGTTTCATCAACATGGTAGCTAGTATTTCAAATGCAAAGACAGAATGATAATACTACGTTGGCATTTCTGACCCACAGAGGATACGTTAGGAGAAGAAGGAAGTCCTTTAAGACAGAAGCCATTTAGACTGTGGCTGATTAATTATCCTACCCCAAAATGATCTGTCCCTGACAGGAGAATGTTGCTCAGCATCATTTCTCTCCATTTTACTCCCGCCATATTTCAGATAACTTTTTTTAAGAAGTCCTGTTTGGCTCAGTAAGAGCAGGTGACATGCGACACTGAAATGAAGGGACTCTGAGTGCATGGTCATGCTGGAAAACACCCCCAGCTGAACCAGGAGATCTAAATTCACCAATCCAATAAATTGTGATTGAACTTTATTTGTTTGATCCCAATTTCTGAACCAGGGCCAAGCTTAAAAAGCTTAGCAAAATTTCCAGGTGGTGCAAATTTTTTGCTTTGACTCCACCCTATGGCAGGTAAAGAAAAGTCAGCCTGGAGACATCGTGCACAGGATATAAGGTCCTGAAAAAACTTAGATTCAGACAAATCCCCTTATTTTCCCTAGGCGCACTCGGAGACCTGGAGGCGCTGCCTGATGCCTGCCAGCCGTGCGGGAGCTGCATCGGTCATGGCTTCAGTTTTCCAGACTACATTTCCCAGGATGCAGGACAGCATTTGGCGCATCATTGGAGGTAAGCCCTGGATCATGCAAGGGCTGGGAGTGAAGATGTCGGGTTCCCAAAGGCACCGGACCAGCTTGGGTAGGGGAAAGAGAGCGTTTGAAGGAAAGTTGTAAGATACACAGCAAGGTATGCTTTTTATTTTATTTTTTTTTTGGTATCACTGTTAAAGAAAGATGTTTCACTGTGATCACAATGAAATTAAAACTGGCCTTTGCTGAGGATATGCTAGGCTGAAAGAAAAGCTGTTAAAGCCAACTGAAGCTTTACGAGTGCCAGAGTGTTTATACCATGCGGTTCTCATACTTAGAAAGAGTTTACTACATTAAGGTTATTTTATTTTTTAGTAGACTGTCATCACATTTGGATACATTTTCCGTTTCAAATTGACATCCAGGCCAGTTTTGTGGTTGGGGAAAGACAAGCAAGAGCCCTCAGCTAGATGGCGGTGGAAGAGGAGCTTTTATTTGAGGGTAGGGATGTTGAATGACCCCACAGCTTCCTGTTAGTGTTTTAATAGCAGGACTTTCCCACCTGGTCTTGGCTGGAAAGTCAAACTTGTATGCTTGTGTGGAGACCTAGTAAAAGTGTGAGAAGAGTGTACCATATCCGATTTCCTAGGTAAAGCATGTTATATAGCTTTTTGGTTGAAAGTGGGAATCAGCCTGTGGGGAAAAAATGGTATTTTTCAGCATAATTTGCGTGCATGGGAGGTCTTGAACATGATGTTTCAAACTTCACGGTGCAATATAAAAAAAGTGGAAGTTTCAGAATTGGGCAGTTTATTTTGCTTTCCAGCGTGCACGGGCAGTGGCTGTGCAGTAGATGGAAGGGTTGCGTGGTGACTGGAAGAGGCCAATTAAAGAGTCATCCTGGTTGACTCCTGTTTGCTTGACGACTTAGAGCAAGCGAGCTTTACAGCACATCCCACGCCTGCTGGTTTGTCTGAGCCCAGCCTGAACGCAGGTGCAGGAGCGTGAACGTGTCCGCCTGGACAGCATCGGTGGGGCTTGGAGGTTGAGGGCTGCCTTTTTGCCAAGCGTTTTACAATGGCGAAAGATAATCCTGCAGATTAGTTCCACTTTTCATTTGGCGTGGTTTCATATCAACACCCGGGGCGGGGTGGGGGGGGCAAATAGCGTTGTCTCAGCACAAAGAGGGAGCTTTGGAAAAAGGCACGAGTGGGTTTCTCCCAGCTACGGTGTCCATGGGGACATGTCCTCTGTATGATTGCTGATCCTTGCGTGTTTGTGTTGCACAACGTGGAGAGCCTTTTTGTCCTGCTTAAACAGTGAGCGGATGTGAAAACTGGTATCTCTTCTTACGCTGTTCAGTGCAACAAGCCCTTGATGTGAGCGAGCCTTTGGGTGCTGTACTAAAGGAGTTAGTGACAATTTTTGCCCTTGCGCCAGTGAACATTCCCATCAATGGCTTCCAAGTTGGCATGCCCTGATGGTCAAAACCATCAGCCATTTGAGGCTGAGAGGCTCTGCTGCTCCTAATGCAACAGGGCTCTGCTCTTTCTTGGCATTTCTCGGAGCACCTCAATAAAATAAGTGTCTGACTTCTGAAGAGTTCACTGCATCTAAAAGGACTCTTGCAAAGCCCTTGCTGTCACCCGAATTCAGTGATGGTTTGAAGATTATGAATACCTTTTTATATGTCAGAGGGAACTTCCCAAGGTTCAGAATTCCACTTTAACCAAACAGGTTAAACTTGAGCTTGCGTTTCTTTTGCAGGTTGGGTTTTCTGGCTGCAGGAGGTTGGGGGGTATGTGAGTGAGCATTAGTCCTTGCTGGGATGCTCCTGTGCTGCATGGCTGGGGGGGTTGCCCATTGCTGGACTTGATTTCTCTTGAGACATGTTGCTCTGGTTCCCTCCCTGCTTTCTCATGCTGCTGTATTTGAAGAGTCCTCTGGAGTACCCTTTGGGGTTGGCCAGATGGAGATGACAAATAGGGTCACCCCAATTTTGGGGCTGGCATAGGCTGACCCTGGCAGCCTCCTCCCCGTGCATCCCTCCGCACTGAGCCGTGTCTGTCCATTGAGGACATGATGTGCAGGGGCAGGCAGGTCCCCCTGGGAGACCCTTTTGATCCCCACACCCTGAGCTTGTCAGCTCTCACCGTCCTCTGGGGGTTTTCACAGAAGACAAAGAAGTCATTCAGGAAGTACCACAAATCGAAACCAGAATTATTGTAATGAAATCTAAATGAAACCATAATAGAAAAGAAGTAGCAGAGAAGGATTTCCTCTCTACTACGGTAGGACTGGCAATTTAAATTAAAAAAGTTGAAATCAGTGAGTGATACACAGTTCAGTGGAGAGTCACAGTGTCCTTGTTCTGCTAGAAAGGCATTCGGCTGCAGATTCAGCCCTGTGGGCTTTTCTCTGCGTGTAGACCTTTTTTTTTTGTCAGTCAGCTGCTTCTACTAAACCACTTTAAATTAAGTCTTGGTCAATGTCAGGGTTGAGATCTGTTTTACAGGGATGTATTTGTGGAAGAGCATCCAAATACCTGCCTCGGAACTTGTCAGTTATAACTATATTCTCAGCAGACGTTGAAAGCCATAAACCTCATGCTGAGGGCTTTGAATATCACTTAAGAGCTTAAGCCATGTTCTTGGAATGAGTTTATGAGAAAAACCCGGAGGGACTCAGCAACGGGCACGGGGAACTGGATCTCACCTTCCTTTCGTCTAGCTGGGGGGGAGCGAATCCCCACGGATAGAAATGGCAAAGCCTTTTCCAAACAGCACAGCACTTACCTTGCAGGAAAACTCCAGAAAATACTGGAAAGCCAAATGTTGTTTCAAGCTAATATCAACATGATGGAGTGAGAGGTGGGATGGGTTGGTCAGACCGATGGGGGAAGCACTTTCTGCATCTTAAAACAGCTCATTAAACCCAAACTAATTGCTTGGCCCTCAAATTATCTAAGAGCTGGTTGTCCTTTCTTTAGCTGGCTCCGTTCCCTTTCTGACGCCACAGACAAGAGCAAGCATGCAACTCTGATTTAGAAATGTCAACGTGGTTTAGGTTAGGGAGTGTTTATAATAATTATGAATTGCCTTTACGGTTTGTTTGCTTTCCATAGCAATGGGGAGAAGACAGCAGCTGACAGCTGTGGAGATTTCTAGTGTTGTTCCCCTACTATAGAACAACATGGATCTAATTAGAGTGTACCAGCAGCACCGTATTATTAAATTAATAATAATTAGAAAGCTATTTGCACCTGTGCTAATGTAATACTATTTATCCCAAAGCATGGTAAATCATTAAGCACTTCAAGTCTCTAATGACACCGGCTTTACAAATGGGAAAACTGTGGTGAAAGTCGGAGGCTCTTCCATACGCACAAAACTATCAGTCAAAGGGGAAGTTCGTCCCTGTGCAAAACAACGGGGGTTGCCTAACGCACGCAGGCTCTGGTGTCACAGGCACCATATGTATGTGTGTATATATATATATATTTACAAAAAAAAAATAAAAATCCAAGATCAGTGTATTAAATAACCTTTTTTTTTAAAAAAAGCGCATGGGGAGGGAAGCAGAGTTATTGAAAAGAAAGCAGAGACTGTCTGGGCTATTAACAGATTCTGCTAGCGCCGTGCGAGGCAAACACTGTGATTTTTAACAGATCAGCCAGGGGGTTTGCTGTCAAAAAATCCTTTACAGACCTACTAGGATTCCTTTTGCCCCTTAAGCAATAGCGGAATAGAGATGTTTATTGAATTGATATGCTGTGTTAGGCTTGGCTGTTGTAGAGTGATTATGGTTGATATTTTTTGAGGAAGTAGATAGACCATAAGGAAACATGTTGGAGTCTAAACTATACCGCATCCACACAAAATATTTGCTGTGGTTGAATCTATGCTGCCTGAAACTTGACTCTTTCACTTAATTTCTATTTATTTTTGGCATTGTTGATGGTAGGAGACAGCAGCATCCCTCCTTGCAGATTGTGTACCGTTCTTGGGAACACAAAGGAAATAAACTTCTACCACGGTGACACCATTTATTATTATTAGTCCTAGTTATTTATTTTTATTTTAGTGGGATGGAGAAGGCCAATCGGGGTCAAACCGACTGCGTGAGGCATCTTATAGGAAAAGATGGCCCCTACCTCAGAAACAATTGCAGTTCAATGAACGCCTGGGTTCAGCAAAGTGCTTAAGCACAGCTTTAATTGTAACCACATGCATGAAGGCCTTTGATGCTGCATCGTATCGGAAGCTGTGATACAAGACAACAATTGGGCGTATTGAGCATTCATATGGAACACGGATAGAGAGGGGAGCAAACAGCTGAGAGGACACGCATTTACACAGGCCAAATGGATAAAAGATGATGCCCTTTTTCCTTGTCACTCTACATGGATTTCTGCTTTGTGAGTGAGAGAGGCAGGAGGCCGCTAGATCAAAAGTAGCCCGTGTAATCTCATTAGACCTCTTGGTCAACCCGTAAGCATCTTAAGTACTATCCCATGCTAGTCAAAGGAAGCAGGCATGCAGATATGGGTGGCAGAGTGATCAGGACTGCAGACTGAAAGCACCTTGGACATTTGTAACCATTGGTGTAGCTGGTATTGTCATTCTTAACCCCAAAGCGGAGCTGATGGGTGAGTGTCTCACAGTGAAGCTACATCTAATTCTCTAGCAGAGGAGCAATTGCTCCATAGGTCAGCATCTCCAGCTAGCTTTAATCTGGTGGGTTTGTGACAGTGTCGGCAAATTGCCGGTATTCCCTTGTTCACTACTTTCGACTGTATTCTGTTAAAAAGGGCAACTTGCACACCTGAACCTCTTCCATCCACTTTTGGAGGTGCTGAACAGCAGAGGAACCATCTGGCGTTTCTGTGCATCAAGCTGAACTGGAACAGATTGCCAACATCTTCCACTTGCGGATCTGAATTTTGCAACTGTCTGCGTTCGCTTGTGGTGTAACGTTTTGCTGGGAGAAAGTTATTCCAATCTTGTGCGTTTTGTAACAGATATTGCTGTGCTCATAAATCACGGCTGAGTGACTGCCTGCTCGCATGTAAGATGCAATTGCTATTACTGCGCACAGGGCATGCGGTAGTACCTGATCGGTGCTTAAGGTTGGCTGAAGGCGCTGAGAACATCTGCCCATCATTAACTGAAGGCTTTTGAATCCCTTTTTCCTTTCCTGCCTTTCTCATTGTATGAAGACCAGTGATTTTTGCAGAAGCTATTTGTCCTGCGCGAACCCTCTTTGAATGAACTAACGTGCTTTACTACATGCGCAATGAAACATCAACACGGTGCCATCAAAGGGACAAATTCTGCCCTCAGATGAATGAGTGGGCAAGAAACTATGAGCTCTGCACATGTGTCTGATAGCCTTATGTGTCTCATCTGCAAGGCATTGAGCTTGGAGGCGTAAATCTATAGGTTCAGCGCTGAGAATCCCTCCTGCAGTATTTATGGCTGTTGTTTAACTTTAATCTCACCCGTTCATTTGCTTCCTGGTTCTCATATAATTAGAACATATTAAACAGGAGCCAACCACAAGAAATATAAAAGGTTAACGCAGTTAGGAAATGTCAGTGGAATGAATACAGCTCACTAATTCACGGGTTCTTTCCATAAATATTTCCACCAGCCAAAATATTGACTTTAACCTTTTCCATCTCCTGCATGTAAAGCTTTGTATTCCCTTGTCGCAGCAACAAATACCTCAAGAGTGTGCGGATGGTGCTCAGCAGAGGGCAAGCCGTTACAGTGCGCAGTTATGGTATTAATTAAGTGGCAGAGTCAGATTTCACGATGGTAAGGCACACCCAGAGACGGAAAATGTGGACATAATGAGAAAGAGCAATGTGTTATTGTGGGGATCGCAGAAATTATTTAGGACAACAGTTTGGAGCTGGTCCAGCAAACATCTCACCCCAAAATATTTTCCTGCGAGTAGCACAAATGTTTGGACGTTTGGATTGAGAGATGTCCCGCGTCACTGTCCTCAGCTGCCGGAGAAATCCACATCTTGGATCTTTTCCGATAAATGGACCAAACCCCACCTTAAAAGCCACTTATATTCTCTTAAGCCCAATTCCCGTAGTGGAAGGTGGTTCCACCACCTCCTGACTCTAATTATTAGAAATCTTTTTTTGGGTTTGGTGCCTGCTGCCAGCTCAGGCTTCCTGAGCACCCTGGCCGGGATGGTCCGCACATGTCATGGGGGGTGACGGGCGTGATCTACTGCTGACCTCCCGTGGCCTGAGCTTCATTCAAGTAACCGGCAGCTCCTACCTGTGGCTGCTTCTTGCTGAAATTCCTCTTCTGTCCAGACTTGCTCAGGATGCTAAATGAAGGGGGACCCACTACTGTTTTCCTTGAATCCCTACCAAACTCCTGCCTGTTCGAGAACTAGAGATAAATCTTTCCGTGGGTCTGTAAATCCTAGCAGCTGTACTCAGGGTTAACTGTCCCCTGGGCTTTTCATGTGCGCATGGGGCACGGCTGCCTGCGCAAAACATGTTATTCCCTTAATCTGCTTCCCTATGTGCTACCTGTGGTTTCAGCTGATAAGTGTTCTGGATGTTTTCCTCTGGACCCTCTCATAAAACCAGCATGTGCTATTTTATAATACAGCAGTGGGCTGCATCTCAGAAATGAAATCAGTCCTTTATACCACTGAGGGCTGGAAAGAAATATTCCCCGTACAGTATTTTGTGATAGATTTTTGTATCTAATGGCCTGGTGGGATTCCTGTGCATCCTGAGAGCGGGTACTAGATATATTTGTGTCACAAGATACAGACAATAAATTCACATTATGCTACACGTGCTCTAATGAAACTCAAAAGTGCTTTCCAGGATTGCCTCTGCTAAGGAGGTGGGTAGTGCCTGGAAGGATGCTGGGTGTCTCTGCCAGCTTGCTTATACCAGAAGCAGTATGTCCTGCTGGGGTAGGAGTCCGCAATAACTAGCTTTGAGCTGTGAGCTAGATATCTGTATGTCTTTAACACAAATGCAATACCAGGCTATCGTAGCTTCGAGTCCTCTGTTAAGTGCCCTGGAGCTGGCTGGAGGATCTGTGCAGTGCGCGCTATTGGGCCATGGAGATTACGGAGGTCCTACCCACCCCTTCTACTCTTTCACCAGTGTTTGGTGGGATTATTCCGTTTGGAGAATTTTATCCTGTAGTTTGACTTTATTAAGTAAATGAGATTAAGTGTTGCTTAAAGCTAAGCCTTTACCTAAGCACTGCCCTGAATTAGATGAGAACCCACAGACCGCAAAGAACCGAGGAGGACTCGCTCCGTGGTGCTCTCATTACTGATCTTTTGTACGGTTTTATATTCAGTTACCTGGGTAAGTGTCCCCCTCCATTGCAAGGCCCAGTTGCCCAGGCACTGGTATTTGGGTGTTGNCCTAGGCACTGGTATTTGGGTGTTGGTTTTTTTTTTCCCCGAGCAGGGACACTAATTTGAACAGGGTGTATAAGTGGAGAATACAAAGCGAAGCGCGCCGAAATGAAATGCATCACCTGGTAGAGCGGTGGGAATCACCAGGCTGTGGGTAGAACAGCCGGCACGAGGGCTTGGAAAGAAGTTTCCATCAAAACTGTGCCTCCCCACGATAACNACTGTGCATCCCCACGATAATGAAGGATTAAAGGTGGACCTGAAAGTGAAATCTGAGCTGTACACCAGCACTCTGCTGGAACACAGCACTCCTGCAATAATGCTAATTTTAGGCATGGCTGGGAAAGAGAGAGAAAGAAAATACTGCCTTTCGACCCAGCCGCAATGGCTTTAAACGGAAATAATGTATGCAGCTGCGGTGTCCTGCTGCAGTGCAGTCAGCACCTTGCTTTTAAGTTCACTGCAGTTTATGCNACATTCAGTAAATATAGAGTGCCTTGTTTCCTGTAGCACTGACTATATAAATCTGGGTTCAATATCCATGTGGGTGTATATAGGATACATTCTTTATGACTTACTGTATCTTTAACACCAATTCACAGCGCCTGTGCAATAATGGGCTCATGACAGAAATCAAGATTTGCCTTTGAATGAATATATCTTTTATAAAAGGAACCACAGTGAAGCAGCCCAATGAGACATGCACTTGGTTTTTTATAAGGTTTTATACTGCTTTCATCCTCCTGGGATGTGTGTGCTTCCCATTAGTGCGTTCCCCACCACCCCTGCCATCTGTCACAAGTGATTTGCTCTTTCTCATCTTATCTCCCCCAGAAGAGAACTGTTTCTGAACAGAATTTGGTTCTCTTTTTTTTTTGGTAGGGTTTCTAAATTTCCTTGCAAGCATCCCCTGCTCTCTCCTTATGCTGGGGAAAGCAGGGCTAAGGATGCATCCATTGCCCTGGCTGTGGAGGCAGGTGACCTGGGGAGGAATAACCCCATGCAGCAGTACAGGTTAGGGGC
>RSEF01000008.1:27824475-27845270 GCA_003993805.1 Himantopus leucocephalus | reverse complement strand
AGACTGAGGGGGGATCTTATCAATACTTATCAATACTTAAAGGCAGAGTACCAGTGGGATGGGAACAGTCTTTTTTCAGTAGTGCCCAATGGTAGGACACGAGGTAATGGGCACAAACTTGAACATAGGAAGTTCCATTTTAACATGAGGAGGAACTTCTTTCCTTTGAGGGTGGCAGAGCACTGGCACAGGCTGCCCAGAGAGGTNCAACCTGCTGGAGGTGACCCTGCTCTGGCAGGGGGGTTGGACTGGATGAGCTCCAGAGGTCCCTTCCAACCCTGACCAGTCTGTGATTCTGTGACGTCTGTGCCCCGATGAGATGCAGGGTGGCATTGCCACTTGGGGCACATAAAAAAAAAACATTCCCAAATCTTCCCAGGACCCTGTAAAGCAACTGGTCTTGCTGTTCTTTACCCGTTTAATGGGTCAGAGGCAATCAAGACATCCTAGTGGAAACGCACTGTTCCCCTGCCCCACACCTTGGGGCACTGCTGGAAAGGACTGGTGCTGAGGGAGCTCTGGTTTCTCAGCCTCGAACCCTTTGAGAAACAGCAGCAGTGAGGCTCTGAGTCTGAGGTGGTTCTGTTTGGGTGTAATCCTCTCCCCAGTATTGCTTGGCAGCAGTGTGGTTGAAACCCTCCCCTGTCACTTTGCAGGTGCCAGTGACAAAACTCCAGTCAACCCCTCCGAATTATCCATATGGAAAATTTTATTTCTGTGATGGCTTTTCCCTTAAAAATAGTCAATTCAAGCCTGGGAATGAGGGTAGGTGCATGGAAAGTCACCTGGGAGTTTAAACTGCATCAGCCTGGAGTTTCACTACCACATGTATTCACCATGACATTTGCTGAGAATATATCCCCCTCCCCCCCCCCCCCAAAAAAAAAAAAAAATCTTTCTGTGAATTTGGTCCCACTAAAAGCCACAGGGGCTGAGTCACTGTTCAGAGTCTTGTAGCACATCATCACCTGGGGGATTATTTCCTCGGTGGAATAGCTAGAAAATCAAGTATGTCTGACCACTGGAAAGAAGAAGAAATTCCTGCCCTGTATCCAAGATCGTGGCGGGGGGTGAGGCATGGATGATGGCCAGCTGCAGCAGAAGAGCCAGGAATGCCAGGCGGTTTGTTTCTTTGAACACCACCGGTGTGGTGCAATGCGCCACTCATGGCTTTGCCATCATCTGCTCCTTCGAAGAAGTTTTCCTCTGCGACAGCTTGGACTTTGGCTCTGAGCTAAATCATGTCAGAAAGGTGCTTCTCATTGTGCTAATTATCATCAAGAAGCAGGGATTAGCTTCCTTTCTTGTATTGCATGGGGATAATTTGGCATTGGCATGACTTCTGAGTCCTCCTGATTGAAGTGTTTTTAAAGCTGAGGTCATGGCAGGGCTCCTCGCAAATATCCCCTTCAGCAGCACTCGCTGTACCATGTTTCCAAGGCATCTCAGAGCATTTTGACTTTTCTCAGGCAAGAAAAAAAAAAAAAAGGGAAAAGGCCCCAGCTGAGCTTGGAAACCCTCATGCTCCTTGGTTGAGAGCAGGTTATTTACTGTTGTTCTTGGCGCCGGAGCAGTTTCGAGGGCTGCGAGGTTGGGTTTGGCTGCCTTCAGCACGGCTCCTCAGCACCGCGGAGGCTCCTGCCGCACGAGGGGGGACAGAGCCCCCCAACCCCACATCAGCAGAGGGCACCGACCTGTGTCGGAGAGGTGATTTAATCATCTGTGCTAACTGGGGAACCAACCAGCTAGATGCTCCCCCCTAATACGTGCTCAGAAAAACTCACGTCTACTACCTCCAGAGGCAAATGAGTGGGCTGCAAAGCGTCTACTTGTTGCTGTAATGGTTAACTGAGGGACTAAAATCAAGACTAAAGATGCTAAACTGGACGTTGAGGGGTGTCAGCCCTATTTCTAGCTGAGCTGCCGGCATGGGGAAGATTGCTTTGATCTGTGAAGTGGGGAAAAAACTCCTTATATAGAGATTTCAGGCTCTATGTGGGTGGGAAATCTCCGGGTGGAAGAATGCTAGTCTTGGTATGGTTCATAATAATATGAAATAACTTAAATATGAAAACTTCTACTTTTGCTACAACCGGCATAATATTTCCTTAAATCACGATCCTCTGGATCTGGTTATTGTCCAGGCCTTTTCATCTTGAAATGGCTTTGCAAATTTTATCTGACTGAATTGCCTTAAAAACACAATAAAATTGAGGGCAAAATATTACCTTTCTTCGTTTCCTCCTAGGTAATATGTTACACTTTCATCCTCATTTTAGATGAATGACTCTAGTTCTCCATAAAATCTCTTTCAGCATCCTGGTAAGAATCCCCTCTGGAATAGTTTATCATGTGCTGTAACACGAATATGAGGATAAGTTTGTCTTCCTTTCAAATTTTAACCTCAAAGTTTTCGGCTGTCTTGGAGACTTCCCTTGGCAGTCATCATAAAAGCCCCCGTTAGTGCCTCTGTCGAGCTATAGGCAAGGGTTTCGTCGCAACAGGCTTGGTCTAGGAGCCGATGTTAATCTTTCAGCTTCCCTTTTACACGGGATCTGAATGCGTGCTAGTGTTATGAAGTGAAACCTGTGTAACAGATTACGGATCCTGGTTTATTCTCTATCACCCGATCGTCTCTTTCCAAGGAATGCAGAGGCTTTATTTTGCCTCCAAGGCTGTACAGCTTTTGAAAATACTGCCGGCGCTCAGTTCGCTTGCTCATTTATCAGGAAGAATAGGCAGCAAAAGGGACTGTAGCTCCCTTCTCTCCTTTGCGTTGCCCGGAGGAACACAGGAACTGTGAGCTACATAATATAGTAGCTGTAGCACGTCGGGAGTGCGTCTGGTGCCGGTTCAAGTAGAAGTCATGGGGCTTGATACAGAAATTATCAGCTGAGACTGTTTGGTTTGTGTTTCACAGGAAGCTGGATGGGACTATAATAACAGTCCCTTCTGCTTCTAAAAGTCTATCAAAGTTATAAATGTACAATGTAGGCCAAACATCTCCAGTATTTGTGGGCAGCTATGCTGGGTGCTGGAAATTGTGGCCGTGTAAAAGTCTGATGGATGGAAAGAAATGCATCGGAGATACCGTGCGTGAAGCATCACGCATAAATCCTGCCTTATGCTTTTTTATTCCATGGCACACGAATTTGCAAAATATTTATTTGGGCAAGATTTCCATGGTAATAAGAAGGTTGTTTTGTACTGGGAGACATTTCTCTCTCTGGGAGTCCTCGAAAACTGGCATGCTCTGTGATACGTAGGTGCTCTGGAGCTGCATGCCATGACCGGAGGAAGGGTATTGTGGACCAGCACCTGTGGCTGGAATGCAAAGATGATATAATTTAGCAACCATGTTTGCAGGGGTTGTGTTGCTCAGGGTTTTGTACCTGTTGCGTCTGCTGTCAGTGTAAACAAAATTCCCAACGCCGCTGTTGGATCAATTGGAAGACAGTAATAAAAGTCCTGAGCAATTGCAAAGAGGGCTCTCAGCATCTTTCAGAAGATGCGGGATACAATCCTGTGTTGACACTGAATGAATGTGAATCCTCTCGCACGGGAAAAGGTAGTGGAGGCTTCAACTGTGGAGCTGCGTGCAGCGGCCAGGAGAAAGTCTGGGGGTGTGAAGGTGTGTTAGGTGTGCGGTGTGCATGTGCGTGGTTGTGCGAATGTGGGCCCACGGGAGAGCTGTTTCCACACCACTGGAAAGCCCAGATGTTCATGGGAAGAGTGTTGCACATGTGAACTGTGTGGGCGTTATTTGTAGAGCATCACAGTTGAGTGAGCAAATTTGTAACCTAACCTCCTCACCGGCTGGGGCCAAGCTATGAGAAAATGGTTAAAGTCATGGAGAAAGAGGATACACAGTCCGCCTTAGAGGTAAAGTTTTTCCGTCTGACTTCAACTGAAGTTTGAACCGTGTCCTAAGTTAATAATATTTACACCCATCTAAGGGAGGAGGCCTTTGGATCTGTAATGAGTCTGCAGTTGGTTCTGCGATACCTCTTTACTTTCTGCCATCTGAGTTTCTCATGCTCTGGACAACCTTGGATGAGTATTTATAGAGCAAGAATGTGTGAATCTTTCACCCCTCAAACATGTGCTCAGCCTTAAGAATCGTAATGATTCATATCCTTGTCTAATCACCATTGATTATATGCGGAAAACTTGGATAAATCTTCTGAGAGGCTTAAAACACGATGTATATCTAGATTGCAAAATAACCATATGGGTTGTGACTCATTTCTTCAGATGCTGTTCATAAAAATCAATTATATGGTCACTTTGGCTACCAGAAGGGATCTTTTCCGTTGGCCATTTGTTTCCTAATGCTGTACTTTATAACTCTTAGAAAATCATAAAATGCTTACAAATTAGATAATATTTCTGGCAAGAAACATCTTCCATAGAGACAGATCTGTGGTGGTTTATTTAAAAGCAGGCTGGGATCCTAGAACATGCTGAAATTTTTAGCATTGATGTGCTAAAAACACCTGGCAGAGGAAAGGGGAAATGCGAAGCATCTGGAGGAAAAAAGTGAGGCTGCGGAGTGAGGGAAGCAGTTGTTTGGTGGTTGGAGTGGAGTTGCTTGGTTGACTCTTCGCATTCATTGCCCAGGTCATGTAGACGGAAGTTTTCGAATCCGATGGCTGCAGTTAGAAAGCTCAAGTCATTGCACTGTGATTACCTACCGCCTCGTGCGGTCCGTGCGTGGTTTGAATGCCGGGTGCAGGGGAGGGATGGGTGGTTTTGCTCCCAGTGTGAAGATGTAGGTGGCTGTGGCAGAAGAAGCTGTGTTGACTCCTGTAGATTAAAGTGTTAGACAAAGTGATTGAGAGACGCTGAGAATCTGGTTTGTGAAGCAAAATGCAACCGAGGTGTACAAAGTCTTTATAAAATGATGTCGTGTCTTTTTATAGTCATCTGATGCTGCAGTGGGGTCATCCCTGGGAAATGGGGGGGTCTTTATGAAAAGCTGAGAGTTGGTGTTCATCCTCTGGGCTAAGCCATTTCAGAGACTGGCACTGTCTGCTTCCTACCCGTAAAAATATGCAGACTTTTTTAACTGATCTTTCTGCCTTCCCTGTAAGCAGATTCTGCTTTTGTGTCGAAGCATCACAGGTCAGCATCAGCAGCGTTCGCCTGCTGAGGGCGGCAGGGTGGTACGGCACTTTTCCGAACTTCCCGTTCAGGATGGGTTTTGATGGCGTCCCCAGTGTTGTGACGTTGGGCTATAAGTATTAATCAAAAATATTAATTTAAATGGAGAAAATCTGGAAGGCATCCTTGTCAGAAAGCATTGCAGCTACTTCAGGTAACAAACTTTGCCTCCTGAATATGAAAAGATTGATTATCTCGGAGACGCTCACTGTGTGTTTGCTCTGAATAAATTACAGCCTAGCAATCAGCTGCCTCTGCCGGCATACGTCAGCCTTTCCCAAAAGCCGTTTGATGTCCTGTGGCTGGTGAATGGCTTGATTAGGAGTCCCTCATGAGATTCAGCTCTGATCTTCAGATAAATCTCTTTGCATGCCCTGCCCTCGTACTTCCACTGCCTGTTCCATGTGTAGGACATCCATTGACAGAAACCCACTCCAGAGCAAATGTTACCCTAACATAAACACATTGCTGGATTTCCTAATTTGATTTTTCTCAAGCAGTGTATATAATTTGTTTTTTGCCCTTGCTCAGCTCTTTGATATATTGCTCGGCTGCTCACCGATCTTATCTTACACAAATATTTACGCGCATTTTGTACTTTGTAAAGCATGATTTAGATGATTGCCTTTGTTGGACAAGTGAGATGGTGCCTCTGTGATCCAGCCCTCTGGTCCCGGGGTTGCGAGGAGTCCAGCCCGTGGTACACGCCTCACGGAGAATTCTTGCTGACTCAGCCAGAAGGCTGCCAGCATCTCCCAGAAATACCCCATATTGCCATGAAAGCTTCCGGCCATCCTCTGCCACCTTTTGTGAGTAGCTTGATCTACTATCTGCTGAATGAGCCTGGTGTTGCTCTTGCCTGGAGGAAGCTGTAGATGATACCGTAGTGGCTTTCTCAACCAGCTACGTTACTCCAGTATCGTGTTGATTGCAAGCGCCTACGGGATAGATGGGCACGACTGGATGAGAAAGGCTGGTCCTGGACATCCACACTGGTGGGACTGCCTGTGACAATGCTGAAGGTGTGGGATGCACTGAGAGCTTCCGACCAGCTTTGCCCCAAATCCCTATGGACAGCTCTGGGTATGGAAACAGCATACTAAGGGATACTGAATTTAAAAAAAAAATAAAAAAAAATTAGAAAATATTCTTGGCATCCCTGTCCTAACTTAGACTTTCCGAAGCAGTGGAAAAAGGAGGATTCTGTTTTTGCGACATCCCTTCTGACAAATCTTAGAAGAAAATATTTTAAAGCATTCCATTGTGATATTTGGATGCTTTCACTCGAACAGAAGCCATCATTTCAGGCAGAAGTTTCTGGGTGAGGCTGCAGTCTCCAGAGGGCCTGACTGAACATTTGTGACGGTTCCCCTGGCCTTAAAACGTACGAATTTGTGCATTTCCGTATTTATGAATACATTTTTCTGTGTGTAAATCACTGGGCACTGTTTTAAGTGAGTCATCTGAAGGGAAAGATGCATCACCACTGCGAAGCTTACTGGTGGCTCGGAACTAACACTCGGTCAGAAATGGTGTGGAGGTCATTGGGTTTGACTTTCTACTCTTTAACCCTTTCTTAGGTGTCCCAACTATCCGAATCTCAGCCCTGCTGCTCTACTGAAGTCAATAGCAATTATCTGGCCAGAGTCATGATTCAGCTTGTGCTACTTTTTTTTTCTAAAAAAAAAAAAATCCTGAAACATAGAGTTAGAGGGAAGCAGTGGGAACAAATTGGATCCAACTGATGGTAAAAGCAGCTCAAAGTAACTCTAGTGATGGGTGATTCTGTTTTTATAGAGGCCGGCAAAGTTCACCAAAGCCCATTAAGGCTTCTGAGCCAGGTCAGCGGGCTTTGGATCAGGCGCTTCGTCAGGACGGCTGCATGGTGAATTGTGCACCTAATGCACTTTTAATGAAAATGTTATCCTCTGGAGCGAGGCCAGGTACGGCTAGAGCAGGAGCAAAGACCCTCCATTCCCTAGCAATCATGGGAAAAGATATTACAGCTATTTCATAAGCCCGTATGCTTTAAAAGTCCAAGAAAGCCAGCCCACATCAACAGCAGAACGAGCAGACTTCTGCGCGGACACGTCATTTAATCACAATTTAATAAGGCTCCTGTATCAGACTTTCGTAATGAAACTTTTGGGTAGCCCCAAACAAAGGGGTCACTGTGGGAGAGAAGAATGCAGCCTTTGATTCACAGTTTCTTTTTAGGGTTCACGATGTTTCATTTTCAGTAAGCTGCTGGTGAAATGAAATGCTTTCCTCATGCCAACTGTTACCTCATAAATGGTCCTTATGAAAAGTAATTTGTGATCACGAGATGATTATCAGCCTTCTCGGCCGAGCTCCTGTGAGAAGCGTGAGTTCTTCTTCCCTCGAAGAAACCCTCGGGTATCCAGGCCTTTAACAAGTGCTCCAGAGAGGTGTTTAGGGCCTGGATGACAAAAGGGTGTTATTTTAATTAGACAATAAGCTGCTGGGACCCAATAACTTGGCCTGGGACAAGTATGCACAATCTGGTGGTCTTGGTTGTGTTGAGAGGACACGAGGGCAGTGGTGCATCAGGCAGGGATGAGCTGCCTGCACTGAGGACCAAAACCTGCTGTACCAAACGATGCCAGAGGATATTCACCGCCACTGGTGTTAATGGTCTCCCCTGTTTGGGAGGCTGTTGTGTGAGCTGATAACTCACTGAGAGGTGAAGAGGGCAGTGAATGATCTGGAGGTGGTGAATGGAGATGGCATACAGAGGAGGAAGGTGGCTTTGCTGTCGGTCTCCGCCTCTTGGTGGTGTTATTGTTCTTGCTTGCCAGGTTTCAGGGTATAGCATGGTCTCCCCTTATTCTGCGGAGCCAAGGTTGAGTCCCAGGACCTATGGGACGGGGACATACATTAACCTGTTACAGCTCTGATGGACAGCATCGGCTGGAACATCTTTCTTATGAGGAAAGCCTGAGGGACTTGGGGCTTTTTAGTCTGGAGGAAAGAAGACTGAGGGGGGATCTCATCAATACTTATCAATACTTAAAGGCAGAGTGCCAGCGGGATGGGAACAGTCTTTTTTCAGTGGTGCCCAGTGATAGGACAAGAGGGAACGGGCACAAACTTGAACATAGGAAGTTCCATTTTAACACGAGGAGGAACTTCTTTACTTCGAGGGTGGCAGAGCACTGGCACAGGCTGCCCAGAGAGGTGGGGGAGTCTCCCACTCTGGAGACATTCCAAACCCGCCTGGACGCCGTCCTGTGCAACCTGCTGGAGGTGACCCTGCTCTGGCAGGAGGGTGGGCCTGGATGAGCTCCAGAGGTCCCTTCCAACCCTGACCAGTCTGTGATTCTGTGATTCTGTGAATCCGACTGACCCTGGAGGCAATAAACTGCTCTGAGGCTTTTCAAGGTATGAATTTAGTGGGTGCGTGCAGCCACCTGGAAAGCTTTGATCCAAAAGGACAAGCTGGAAAATGCAGATTTTTTATTTTATTTCTTTTTACCCATGGTCTGTTGACTCTCCGCGGATCTGTTTTCTTGACAAAGTCTCGCTTGCCTATTTCAGAGTGCCAATAACTTGTTTTTAACCAGTGCTTGAGATAACGGTGTGTGCTGAACGTAGCCCTGTTGCTGGAGAGGTGGAGTCCTGTCTTCACTATTTCGCCATGGAGGGGTTCATTGTTTTTTTTTAGCAGGACTTTCCTGGTGTGCTGTGTGTGGCGGCATGTTGTTCCCAAGGATTCCTGCAGCCCGTTCCTGGGGGAGTTCAGCTTTAATTTTGTCCTTCGTTTGTTTTGTTCTTGCTAGTTATTACACAGGCATTGGGCTGGACGGTTGCTTTTTGTGTATTGGAAAAAATAACTAAACTCTCCAGTGATTCTCGCCACGAGCAAAAATTTATTGGAGGAAAAAAGAGTTTGGAATTGTTTTTGCTTGTGAGGCTGTTAGAGGCTGAGCTTCACATTGTTGTCGTCTCTGGCGTGGTGCTGGGAAGCCGAGAGCAGCCGCGAGGGTGCGGATCACCGCTGTCGTGCTGGGCCAGGTTACCTGCCGAGCCGCTTTCGGCAGCCGCCTGCCCCGACAACTTGCTCAATGCACACAAGTCCTGTGCTGTCCCTCTCCATGTCCCTCCCGAAAGCTCTTTGCTCATGTAAAATGGATGGAGCTGATGTGAGCTGGGCGAGGTTCATCCAGTGTGTGCTCCCGTTCGCCTTGAACTCCCTGTCCGGCTGGGTTGGTCTGTCGTTCTGGCTGGGTTGGTCTGTTGTTCTGGCTGGGTTGGTCTGTCGTTCTGGCTGGGTTTTCTTGCAGGCACCATCCAAATGGAACCTCCCTTTGCTCTATGCTCTTGTCATGCTTCTGAGGCTTGCGGCTGTGCAATGTTTGCCTTCAGTTCTTCAATACATCGCTTCTGCGCATCGCTGTGTGTACCTATACATATATATAAAAAATATCTATATATGTGAGTATATAGGTAATATATATGCTTGCACACAAACCTATTCATAATGCAGTATTATCAATACACAAAGTATTATAGTATATAAATCCTATTAAGTCCTTACTGTGTCTCTCAGTGACTGGATAGCTGGCAATTAAATTGCAGCACCATGGCGGGCCAAACAAATGCTACGTGTTGTCTTATTTTTCCCTGCTGCCGGGGGCACGGTGGCCCTGCGTAGGGTGGAGTTGGTGGTGCTTCAGCTCAGCCTTCCTCAGCTCCGTATGTGAGGCATTAAAGAGGAGGAATCATCTGCGCCCAGCTACGTCTCTTCCACGCAATGGTCTTTGCAGCCTTAAGCAGTGTACGCTTAAATTACGTGATGGGACACGGGGCAGGAAGGTGTCCTGACTCCTAAAGCACTGCAAAAATGTCTCCGTAACTGTTATCTCATAAGTACTAAACAAGGATAACTTAGGTTTGCTTTATCATGCTCTAATGCTGCAGAAATATTAGAACGATGAAACCAGCCACTTTGCTCTTTCTTTTTCTGGTCACCAAACAGTTTTTCATAGTGATGTAAGGTGGATTAAAATCCTGCCTGAACGGAACACTGTGAAAAGGTAAGTTTTTTCTGTCCTTTCCTGTTAAGAAAAAAGCAACAGGGTAAACCACAAATGAAACAGCCAGTATTTTTTCTACAGCCCAGGGCTCTCATGGCTTTAAACTCTTCTCAACAGTGTTCTTTAGCTGTAAAATAAAGCATGAGCGGTCGTGAGAGACTGGCCCAGGTTGCCCAGAGAAGCTGTGGCTACCCCATCCCTGGAGGTGTTCAAGGCCAGGCTGGATGGGGCTTGGAGCAACCTGGGCTGGTGGGAGGTGTCCCTGCCCATGGCAGGGGGGTTGGAACTAGATGATCTTTAAGGTCCCTTCCAACCTAAACCATTCTATGATTCTAATCATAGATGCAGAGCTGCTGCAACTGTAGCAGTCAGGCTTCCCTTGCCAGTTTTCCTACATTATGTTATGCGAACGGTCAGAGAAACTGCTGCCTCCCTGATTTCAAATCAAAAAGGGCTGACAAACGAAGGATGCTCTCACCTTCTACCCAAAGTTTGTTAAAAGAAACAATGCTGCGTGTAGTCAAATGGTATCTAATGACGAGAGTCACTTAGGGATTGCAGGATGGAAAAAATACGGCTGCTTGAGGGGAGAGACTGTGGGCACCAGGTAACGGGACGGGTATTTTGTGCATGTCTGCTGCTGGTTAAATGCACGATGCTGTGCATCCTCCCCATCGCTCCCTCATCTTTCGTAGTCGTCCTTGCTAGCAAAGCTTTCCATGTTATCTTTGGCCACTCAGAGGTAGGGTAGTATATCCCTGGCTGCATCTGATACTAATAAAACGTGGCTGAAACAGAATATAATAGTTCTCAAACTAATCCTCACTTTCTTATTTTTACATCAGAAGCAGGGCATTTGTCCATCAGTGGCTCCGATACAATCGCGGTGAATTAAGATGGCCTGTTTGCAGGGTGTCCATAAATATGCATTGCTGCTCCTCAACCTAGTTTTCCTGGCAATTTCTTCTGCTTTCTCATGTGTCAGAAGATCTTCCCAAAGCTGCTTCTGAAGCGCACTGGCCAAATGCCTCTGTAAAGACTTTTGCAGAAGCTGAGGTTACATGACCTCTCCTTAAATCAGAGCTGAATTGTTTGGAGTGCTTCAGCCTTCTGATGTGATGCTGTTTCCAAAAATCAGGCCCTATCTGGATGCTGCAGATCCTACTACCAGGCCACCAAAGCTCAAGCACCCAAATGCTGAGTCACCTATTGAACCTTTATGTACCACCTTAGCCCTGGCGTTAGGCTGACTTCCAGCATGGTTGAACACTGCTCTTCCAGCTTCAGTCGGTGCTCATTAGCCCAACAAAATGGGTCCTGGGTGTTCATGAGCTGCCTGCAGTGGAGGACATGGCCTTTCTCTTGTTTGCTAGGGCTGGGCACACTCATGGCTCCAATAAGCATCATACGTGGTTGGAGTTCTGGGGAGTTCATGTGTTACTGAGTGGCAAAATAAAAAGTTGAAAAAGGGCAATAATATGATACGGCATGGTTGGTCTACACCAGTGGCTAAAGCTCTCCGTATGAGGAAGGGACAGCACGAATGTTGCACCTTACCTGGCTGGCAGCAGCACGTCTCCCGAGGCAGCATCTCCCTGTCCATCCACGCTGGCTCTCCAGGAAATTCTTCTTCTAGGAAGCCTTCTCCAAGGCCGCTGAAGTCAACACAAACAACATCTCTCGCCTTCAGCTGACCTTGGCTTGAGCTCTGGGAATTCCCCAGCGGAGGAGGAGGAGGTGATCTGAGGACAGCAGTGTGTGGCTCGGAGGGAGCGCTCCTTGTGGAGACCAGCGTGGCTGTGACCTTCCGTCTTCTGGTAGGGGACAGTCCCGTTCCCCATGCGCCTCCACTGATGTGGGTCTGGAAGGATCCTCACAGGATAGGAGCAACCCCCAGCACCACGTCAGCTCCCTCTGAGCGTGATGTTCCTCCCATCCTTGATTTCGGAGCGATGAGTCCTTCCACCACCGTTGCTACCTGTTGCAAAGCAGACTGTTGGCTACCCCAGGCGTGAAATGGCCTGCACACACTGCTTAGTGGGGGGGGAGGGGAAAAAAAATGCTGAAAACATGCCAGTACCAAGCACAGGAAAGGTTGTTTTTCATTTATTGTTGAGATATCAAAGATAGGGGAAACGTAGAAGCAGCTCTGGAGGAGCCGTGCGGAAAGCCTTGCAGCGTAGGAAGTGTTGGTCAAATAAAAGTGGAGGATGTTTATGGTGTGAAATCGGGAAGTGTTTTCAGGAAGCTGGTAGGAAAATTCAGCTGAGATAGGAGAAGGGAAAACAAGAATGCAAAGAAGCAGAGGACGGACGCTCTGCCTTCTTTAGCCGTATTTATAGAAAATTGGACCAAATCTGATGTTCAGTCACGAGGTGCCACAGATTTCCCTGCCCGCCGCGTCCCTGCGATTCGCGCTCAGGAAACGGTGCTGTGGAGTGCGCAGGGCTATTTTGGGGCTGGAGGCTATTTCCAGGAGCATCAGCAAGGCCAAGCTCATCAGTACTGTCACAGATGGACTTTGCGGGGGTGAACTTGGTTCATCGAATTCACATGTTTGGGCTGTCTAACAGCAAAGAGCAGGGCAGGAAAACGGGCTCTTTTTTTGGTTGGGTTTTTTTTTCCCACAACTGCCACTGAAGCATCTCTATTTTCTGTAGCTTAAATGAAAGATCCATTTTTTTTTTTCCTTCTTTTAACAGAGAATAAAGTGGGCTTGTAAGACCACAGAGGATGGCAAATGGTATCATTGAAAACTGAAGGAAGAGCACGGACTTGCAAGCTCTCTTGCATAGAGGTATTGGGCTAAAAGTTCTCAGTTTTGTTTCTCTAACTCTCCCAAAACTTATGGTGCGGCCCAGGTTAGTGAAAACAACAAATTCCTGGAATATGATCCCTAGGCAGAGCTCAAAGGCTACAAGTGATTAAATACGCTGGACAAATGAAAGGAAATAATCCTTCATATACGCTGTGATCACTCTAAAATTCACTGCTGCAGGAAATCATCTAAGTCAAATGCCCTGGCTGCTATAAATTTATTTTTTAAGAAATGTTTAATTTTACACTTATCAATAGCACGTTTAGGTTAGCCAGGCAGTACAAAAAGTGTCCTTATTTACTTTTCAAGGCATTGCAGGGCTCGCGGGGAGGAAATATTCCTCATTTGTGAGCAATAATGACTGAGTGTGGGCATTGCTGGAGGGCAAGGAGTTCACTTTCTTCTGCACTGCCTTTCACCCACGATGAGGAAAAGATGCTCAACGGGATAGATTTAAGATCTGATTGTAAGCAAAGCTGATATTTCCATCTATTTGATTTAAATTTTAATCAAAGTAAATTGCTTTTCAAATGCAGATAACGTGGCAATGGCTCCAAAAATAAAACACGAACAAGCAATCTATCAGGCACGTCTGTCAGCAAAACAGACGCCATCTCGTAAACCTGCCAAAACAGCTCTTTGCTTCAAACAATAAAAACTGGAAGGAACCAAAAGCCTCGGCTTTAAAAATCTCTCTTTGTACGTTTAAAAAAATTTAAAAAAATAAAAAAACCCCTAGCTCTCCATGGGTGTAATTTGGACTAGGTTAACGTAAAAATGAAAACCTTTCAATAAATCTTTTAGTGGAGATCAAAAGCAATGAGTCCAGGAAACCAGAAAATTGATGATATGACATTTTCCGACACTCTATAACATTCATATTATTCAGAGAACTGCCAACCGCAATTGTTCGAATACTCTTTTAACTGATGTTGTTACTTGAACTCATAAGCCAGCCACTGATCTCCCCAGGGAAAAACATATGGGAAGACAGTAGCTCAATTAAAACTAATATGGTGTGTGGCTCTTAATCCTCAGTTGAGCCCTTGTGCCAGAAAGCTCTTAAGTATGTGCTTAAATTTAAGCCTGTGCTCAAATTTTATCTGTTTTATGTGCATTTCTTGAGTACGATACCCAAAAATACTATCGAATACCTTTTGCGCAGGGTCTGCTCAGGCTGCAGCTGGCCACGCTCGGAGGTGGCACTGGCTTTCTCCCGGGTGCGTTGGGCTCTGCGAGCGTTTCTGGACGTTTTCTGTCATTGATAAATACCGGTTTCTGATTGCAAAGACCTTATTTGAATCCTGTCTCCCTCTAGTGTTGTGAAAACAATTGGAAGGAGGTAAATGGGGTGTCAGAGATTTAATGTCCAAGGTGCCCTCCTAGTTAAGTGAGCGGAAAACAGATGTCAGCAAGCTCTCCCTATAACTGTGCGCCTCCACTGGTGTCCAGAGGATGGGGCTTGGAGGGATTTTGGATGGGGAGCGTCGTGCTGCGAGCAGAGCTGCCGCTGGCTGATTTGGCTGATTAATCAGGCGCGTTTTGGCTGGGTTGTGTTGTATCTTCTGCTCCGCTGCAGGAACAGTTTCTCCGTTGCGTGCCGGCGTCTGTGCTGACTGCGAGTCTGGCATCCTCTTGCCTGTCCTGAAAATTAGTGACATCTGAAGAAAATGAATGATGAAAACAAGATTATGGAAAGCTCACTTGCATGGAAAGAAAAGTATCGGCATTGGAGCCTTCCCAGGTGGACCACGTAGGTTGGGGTTTGCCCTGTGTCACCAGGCACGCTGCGTGCCGGCCGGTGTCTGCGGGGTCCGAGACCTGCCCGGCAGAGGGGTGGTGACACTCCACGGCTTTCCCCTGGTTGCGCTCCTATAGCTGGTCTCAGCAGATGGGAACAGCGTGTGGAGCGGAGCCGAAAGCGTGCTTACTTTACTTGCATTTTCTTTTCCCTCTCCTTTGATGGGGGCCAATGCTGCCTGCACCTCGGCGCTGGGCTCACAATGGACGATGTCCCGTGGAAGATGTGCCAGCCTTGGCGTTTGTGGGTTGTTTTTTTTTCCCCATGGCATTTTACCAGTCATTAATCCTTTTGATTTTAGCCTCTTTGAAGCCCAGGGTTTGGATGTTTTTCAGCGCACGCTGAAATCGGACATGAAAACACTTCAACCGGTGCAAAAGTTTAAAACCCTTATTCATACACCCTGGAAAGGCTTTTGCTTGATATGCTGACAATGACTGACTTTATTATGTTTATCTTTTGGCAATATCTCCTTTTGCAATGGATAGCGTCTCACGTTTTCCTGCTGCCAGGTTCAATTTCCAACCTTAGTGAGTGAAGCGGGCTGTCGTGTTTCGCTGCCACGCTGCGGCATGCTCTGGGCAGCCCGTGATTTCGGTGGTAAATACACGGAGGAGTAAAATAAACATGGAACAGAACAGCACACACAGACACACACACATATGATAAAAAGTCTGGTCTTTCACCTAATTTAGACCAGAAAATTGGCATCCGATTTTATTGTTCAGGCTGACTCCAAGAACACAAACATATTTTTTCCTTCAAAACGAGAACTGCCAAAATATAAAGAATGCTATCTGCTGTTTTGAACTAATTGGGATTAACTGCTTCGTGGCTGCTTTTTGTGGAACAAGTGCTATTTTACTCAGTTGATAGCGGCAACGGTACCAAGGCTGCTCTGGGGCAATGGATGGTGCGAGGGTCCTTCCAGCCTGTGGCCACACGCCAGCAACCGGTTCCACGTAGCAGGGACTTTCTGACCCGCACCTTTGGGTGTCTGAAACAGGAATAATCCCTGTTCCCAAAGTCTCAGCCCTCGGATGCTGCCTGCCCAGCTCCCGTTGCAGCGTGGAAAGCCAGACAGGGGAGCGCGGCAGGGAAAATGCTGAGCTTTCAGCAGTTCGGTTCCATTTTAATTAGCATTTTCTGTGCACTTTTTGATTCCGCATTTTCATCTCCAACTGTTGAGACTATTTGTGTTTCTGGAGCGTTTCCGAAAGGCAGGAAAAAAAAAAAAAGCACAATCCCATCGAGAACCCAAGTACTTAATTAAGATTGTTGGGATTAGAATAACATTGCAATTAGAGTTGTGTCTATTTGTCTTCCGGGGTTTAGGATCCGTGTTTTCAAGCCTTTTGCTGTAAACACGGGCCTGGAAATATATCTTGGGGTTTCAAAATAGCCAAGTGTTGCAAAACCTGCCAGAAGGGCTGAGGGAGCTGGGAACGCTGGCCTTGCAAGCGGATGGGGGAGCGACCCACCAGTTGCCTGTGGCTCTGTTTGGGATGTTGAAATAGGTGCAGGAAAAAAATACCATGTTCTGTTAAGGGCTGATCTGAAGAACCCCACCGAAAAAGCTGTAGGTAAGGCACGGCATGTTCTACAGAGGAACCATGCAGCGTATTTTTAGCGCCGTTTCCTGGCACCTTGTGGAGTTACTACTTCCAGACCGAGAGCATCGGACAGGGATGGTCTGAGTCGCCGGGATCCGTGTGCTGATTGTGCACAGCGTGTGTGTGACGGGGTGGCTGATACAACTGCGGAGCAGAAGGCGAGAAGGAAGAGGAGTATTTTTGATGCATCTCCCGGGGGACCTCTCGAGGCGAAGATGCCTGAGCGCTGCGGTATGCCGCTTGCCCAGATGTTTATACCGTGGTGTGAGCAGAGCAAACGTGGGGACAAGCTGTTCCTGGGAGCAGCCCGCATGGACGGGCACGCAAGAGTGTCCCCGGGGATGCTGCGTGGGGCCACCAGCTCTACCAGCCTTCTGTCCCCATCAGCTGGCATGCTTCAGGGATTGTCTCCAGGGACGTGTGGTAGACCAGGCCACCAGGCTGGAAAGGTCCTGTGTGCTCAGGGGGTCAAAGCAGTGGGTAATATTTTTGGTATGAATAATTAATCTGTTTGTGAGGATGCCCCTGGGACGCCCCTCAGCTTAGATATATGCCAAAGATCTGAGTTGGCCCCCAAGAAAATAGATAAGAGGGACGCCAAACAGAAGTGGGGGTCTGCTGGCTTTGCTTCTTCTCATGTTTCATTAAAGCTTTCAGTAATTCTCTATGGGGCTGATGCTCTCGCTCCTTCCCACAGGCCACGGCCCATGGCTGAGCTGCCGTCCAGCCTGGCCACCCTCCGAGTGGCAGAGCATGGGGGCCTCAGCCCAGCATTTCCTCATAGAATTGGTTATGTTTTATTGATTCAATATTGTGCCAAGTTGGGCAAAGGTTGTAAGAGGAGATGTAAGGCCCTTAAGATGTAAGGGGAGGAGGAACTTTCTAGGAATAACCTCTCCTTGGATGATCTTTAGGAATACATGGAAGGAGCTGCACAAGCCGTAGAGAGAAGGATGGGGGAACCCTGCTCCCCAAGGAAAAAGGACGTTTTCCCAGAGCTGTGAGTATTTATCCTTCCCAGTGGAGCCCGCTTTGGTGGGTACCACTGGGAGATCTCCCTACCCCTGCCAGTCTGCTTTTGCTGCTGGGTCATTGAGGAAACCACTAAACCAGCTGAGAGAACATCGATTTTGGGTTGCTGGTTTGTTTGTTTAGTGTTGGAGTCTGCCATGAAAATCTGGGGCAAATTAAGAAAAAACAAAGCAAAGATTTTTCTTGGGAAGAAAAAAAAACCCCAACCAACCTCAGGAACCCACATTGTGTTTCATAACTCAGTGGAGAGGAAGAAGTGAGCACACGGACACGCACACCACCACCACCTGCATGAGACTCTAATTTTTGAGTCCAGAAAATAAGTGATCCTACAAAAAGACCCCGGCAAGGTGACAGTAGCTCCCAGGCCATGAAAAAAAAAAATAAAAATCATGCATTTTTTTCTCCCCTTTGCTACTTTTGCCTCCCAGAAGGCTTCGCTAGATTCACTCTCCTTGATGTGATTTTCCCCTCTAACTGCAGAGGCAGCGAGAGCGATGCCCGGACCCCAGCATCCTCACACCTGGCTCTGATTCCCCGCTCGCTCTCCAGAATTGATGATGTGCAAGTGTCGAGGGGCTGACTCCAATTTGGGTGTCAAACGGGGGGGAGGCGGCTGGTGACAGATAGTCAGCTCTGGGGCAGGGCTCAGCTGCCCGTTTACAGGCAGGTAGAGCTTCTACAAGCAGTAGGTTAGGGAACCGCAGACGTGGACCACGGGCGAAGGGAGAGGCTGTGCTCGCAGGGGACGCCCAGGCTGAAGGGATGGAGGTGAATTCGAGCTGTGGGTGAGAGCTGGGGAAGCCTCGCTGCGTGGCTGCCAGGGCTTTTGTGGCCACAGCACCCTGTCCTCAAAAAGACTTTGGAATCTTGCATCGATCCCGGGAGCGGTGCGTGTGCTTCAGAAGCAGCAGCTTTCCTTCTTATTTCTATCCCTGCTTCTGATTTGCTCTGCCACCTCAGGCAAATCATTTAACCCCAGCTTCAACCTATTTTACAGGGATGTTGCAGGGCTTAATTAAGGCTTGTAAAAGGTCTTGAGTTCCTGAGAGGTGCCTGCTGGAGCAGGGTGATTAATCACATGTTGATGGGAGGGATGTTGTGGGGGTAAATCCAGGCAGTCAACAATAGGGCAGATGATATTTTTCCCAGGGGGAATAAGACAAGGGGGTTGTAAAAGCACACGCATATCAGATTTATTCATTCTGGACATCAAGTTGTTGAAACTGTAGGGAGGCTCTGTGGCCAAAACCACAGAAATCTGACTGTATGGCTGAGATAAAGACATTCTGCATTTCCACAAAAGTCAATCAAAGACACATAAATTAGGGTGTTTCCCCCCAGACTTCAGAGTCACAAAGGCGAACCATTTGCAAAACTTCAAGTTTTAGAAATAAATGTTTGGCACTGCCTCTGAACACCGTCCTAGGCCTCTGAAAACGCACCAGAATCACCCTGTTAGTATTCATTGCTGCAGAGCAAAAGGGAAGATTATTCAGAGGAGGAGGAGGAAGAGGAGGGACACCCCCCCACCACCTTTTGCTGAACTTTATGCAGTTGTTCGCATGATTGCCCAATTGCCCTTCCATACAGAAAAGGAGAGGAGGGGGAAAATGCTGCAGTTATTTTCAAGATGACCCAGTTCTCCTTGTTTGTGGAAGAAACGGAGAAGGAAAAGTCGCCCGCTGAACTCTGCGCAGTGTTTTTTTATTGGGTTGTTTTTTGTTTTTTTTTTGGCCCGCTTCTTTTCTCCTCTAACTCCATCTCCTTCAATAGGCTGGCCCCTAATTCACACCAGCATCGTGAAAAGGAGCTGGGACTTAGAAAGCAAACCAGGCGAAGGCTGAAGAGTCTTTGATCGGCTTTTGAATTCAGCAGGCTTTGCCCCAGAAGTTGACGGCTACAAAGGGCCGGACCCTGCGCTGGGCAGGACGTGCAGCGATTTGTCTTTGAATGCCGAGGAGGGCTCTCCATGGCCCCGGTGACTGGAAGGAATGCAACGAGCACTTGCGCATGCAAACGAGGGTGATTTCATACGCTTTTCAGCTACAGAGCATAAATCAATATTGTTTTGTAGATCGCTTGGCTTGCCACATTTTTTTCCTTGGGGAACATCCAGTATCCATGTACTACGGGGAAGGACGCTGCAGGGGAGAGGGGACGGCTGTGCCCTCTGTTTTCACCTCAATATGCAGCTCAGTGAAAACTGGATTTTATTCTTCCAGGGACCAAACGGAGCCAGCCAAAACCAGAGATTATCATCACTAAGGAATCCTGCCTGGGGAGCTTCCACCAACCAGGAGAGCAGTTAGTTTGAGATTTTTTAAAGCATTTTTTTATGGCACGGCAGTTTTAGTTGAGCTAAATGAAGCTTATTGCAGTGGGGAATTCAGCGTGCACATGTTTAAAAATCTTTTAAGATTGGATATTTTAACTCCAGCAAATAATCAAGTCCCAGGAACAATTTAGATGAGTAATATATTAAAAACAGGCTTATACAGATCCAAGAAAAACGTTGGAGGATCCATAGGGGTCATTGTTATGCACTGCAGGCTTAAATATATTGACTTTTACAACTGCAAATGGATGGTTGCATAGTGGTTTCCACCGAAGAGCAGTTTCAGTTGTGATAACTCATACAAAGTGAAATTCAGCCTTGTGCTCAGAGCCGGCATGAGGTCTAAGAACGAAGTGAACTTAATCTTTATCTCTCTACAAACATTACATCTCTTTAATCCTCGAGGCATGCCATTCCTGGGAGGACCCTGCATAAAGGATGCAATAGAGCAGGGCAGGAATCGGATTTGTTATTTATGGAAAAATCTGAAATTAGAGAAAACATCTTCTGAAATTACAGGAAAGAAAACATTTTCCAAAGGGGAAGAAAATCTCAAAACCAAAAATAAACTGATTTTTTTCACCAATGGAAGTGTTTTTCACATCTTTAAAATTACATCATTGTATTGCAAATGAAAGAGAAAGTTAAAATGTGCCAGTCAGAGTAATGTCAACCCTTCCGTTTCAGGAAAATCAAAATAAATTTTGCAGAGGAGATTTTTTTATACAAAATTTGTGAAGCTGGTAGATTTTTATGGAATGTTGTTTCTGTTCCTGTGGAAAAAAAGAGAAACAAACAACTTTCTTCTGGAAAATGTGCTAACCGCTCTGTTAAACCCAAAATGCCTATGAAAGTTTGAGATCTAAAAGTGCACAGATAGGAAATACTGAAGGGGTGTGGGTACGGCTATAAATACTCAGGCTTCTCCATTGGCTGCTCATGGCCTGGACAGGTGTACTCTTCACTGGGTAAA
>RSEF01000008.1:27785397-27815975 GCA_003993805.1 Himantopus leucocephalus | reverse complement strand
TTTTTTTTTTTTTTTGGCTAAGCGCAAGCGAGTTTCTTGCTCTGGTGTGTGCAGATGGCTGATCTCGGCTGGCACGGTGCCACGGGGATGCATTGCAATAATGGGTATTTCATATAGGAAGGAAAAAGCCTCCGGAGAAACAAAGCTTCGAATCGTTCAATTTGTAACGGTGCAACGCTGGCAGCGAAAGCTGTGAATGAAAACTTGCGGGACACTGAACGAGCCAGTTAATCTAGATGGGTTTCCTTATTTTTCTTTCCTTGTAGGCACTGAGTGTAAGTTGAATTTTATTCTGACGGCCAAATGCTGGGCTGACTGCAGAGCAGCATCTGCGTGCCCGCACTTCTGAGCTCTTGGAAAGCCTAGCTGCGAAGGAATAAAATGCAAACAAAGTAGCAAGGCATTTTTGTTATTCCTAGAGCAAATCCAAGCGGTTTATGGGAGATAGCGTGGCAAAGCAAACAGCACCTTCGCTTGTCCTAAGGGTGGCTCAGGATGCAGTGGGAACACATCTGGTGTAGGTTGTGCTCGGGCATCCCTGTCCTGAGGGAAGCCAGGTACCTGCTCTGTCCCTGCCATCGCTGCGGGAGCCCACGTGGAACAGGATGTGTCACCAGCAGCGAGCTGGTGACACTGTTTGCTGTCAGATTTATCAGCAAGAGGGAGGTTTTCAAGGTGCTGAGACTCATGTTTTCCAAGCTGAGCTTCCCAAGAATCTGTCTTTTTAAAAAAAAAAAAAAAAAAAAATTTCTTTTTTATTTTTTCCTGGTGCTGATTAAGTGTGAAAGAAGTTTGGAACAAAAATCTTTCCATCCCCATCTCAGAGATCTTAGATATCAAAGAAACACGGGTGGAATAGCAACAGAGGAGGTTGGGAAGATGCTGCCATGGTTGGGGAAATGGCGTATAGGCACGGGTGGGCTGCCCAACTCAGATAAGGTGTTGAGAAAAAATGAAAAGCTTCTGAGGAAGAATAGGGCTTGAAATAAAAAGTAAGGAAGAAGTAAGACTTATCTGGAGGTTCAAAGGTGGGGCGGAAGCCCAAGATTTCCAACAGCGTGCAGCAATCGTAGGGGATGATACGGTATTTCTTCCTGTTGCCGCCATGTAAATGGAGTTACGAACGCGCAGGCTACTAAAATTTTGGCAAGAGAGATTTCTTTCACAGTCCAAGCCACAAATACATTTCAGGGAAAAGGTAGAACATTGATTTTAAAAAAAAAAAATTCCCAGAAAATACTGGGGAATTTTCAGTAACTTTTCTAAATGCTTTTGTAAAGCCTTCAAAATTTTTGTGGGTTTTTATCCTCCCATCCTAATCTTCACACAACTTAAGAGAAACTAGCATTTTTTTGATGGAGCTCTCACTTAAGTATGTTCACAGGAAGTCAACCCACGAAGAACTATTACAAAGAAAAATTCCTTAGACAGTTTTGTGCTCTGAATTGCTCAAAACCCCACCACAAAATATTGAAAAGTCTGCTAAAATTTGAAAAAAAAAAAAAAAANAAAAAAAAAAAAGGAATCTGAAGCATCATGAAGAAATAAGTATCTACTGTCCCACAAAAAAGGCTTTACGTCTGCGAGCCAGAAAGATTCGTATCGTAATATATTCTGACATAGAACAAAGAAAATAAATGAAAAGCAAGGAGCTGCCAGATCTGTCTTTCGCACATCCGCATGGAAATTCAGCCCTTCTTTTGGGATTGTTTTTGTTCCCCGTGTTCTGTGGTGGTTCTCAGGGGCTTTGGTCAACGTGGCCGTGGGACAACCCTCTTCTCCATGGGTATGACACCCGGCATGTGCTGCCTCTGCTGCAGCCCCTACCTGGCCGTGGGGGTGGGGGGAAGAAAAGATCGGGGTGTTTTCCAGGCAGGGATGGGGTTGGAAAGCATCTACGTGTGAGGAATGCGTGACCTCTCCCCAACTCCTGGTTAATATATCCACCACACTTTGGGGTTTAAAATCAAACCTCTTCACGTTTTCGCTGTTATCGTGGGCTTTCTGTAAACGCTCTCTTATATTGCATTGCATCACTTATATCAAAACCAGATCAGAAAAAATTCTCCTTGGCCCTTTTTTTTTTTATGACTGTTTGTGAATTTCAAAGCACTTCAGGATTACGCAAGGAAAAAAAAAAGGTACTTCCAGCCTTCATCTAAAATGGATTCATTCCTGTCACCAAAATGCGTTAAAAAAAAAAATAAAATAAAACACAAACTAATTCCAGGCAAGACAGATGGTTGTGATAGTTGAGCTTTGGATGACGCTGGCCATGCTGAGCCCTTGCAATGTATTTTGAGTGGGTAAAACACACAGGATGCTGAAAAAATGTGATTTTCACACAAATACCATGTTTATATGTTTATGTGCTCCTAGTGAAACATTTAAGGCTCTCCTCTAAGACAAAATGCTCATGCAGCCAGTTGTGTCTTCAAACAGGCCTGTATTTACCGGCGGGAGAAGATGATTCCCCATGTCCCCATGTCTGCTGCAGCACATGGGTCCTCTGCCACATTGTGCTCTACTCCCACCCCGTTCAGATGTGGGCTGCATTAGTCACCGTGTTACTGGAATATCATGAAGAAGTGGTAACTGCTTGTGCAGAAAAAGTCAACCATTTCAGTTCTACATTAGAAATTATTTCCAAATACCTCAGATAAAGGAGACTTCATAAATGAGATGTTCTGGATAATTTGAGAGCTCCATTCTTGTTTTCATAAAGCTTCAGATGGAGGTCAGTGGGACTAAGTGCTTTTGAAAAAGTGGCCTCTTGCTGAAGCAGACTTCCTTAAGGAGAAAGTTTGGGCTCGATACATTTTACCAGTCTCCAAGTCTAACTGTGGTCTGGGGAAGTCTTGGAGCTCAATGGAAAATGACGTGGGTATGGGGAAGATCATCAGAAGTAAGAGCATTTAGTCTTCTCTCTTCCTCTAATGAAGCCATTGTCCACTGATCCACAGAGGGTTTCTGAAGAGGTTTCCACATGTTATACAAGCACAGCCTGGGAAAAGCAAGTGGTACTTTTTATTTCCCAAATTCAACAATTCTTAAAGATTTTAAAATAAAATCATTCACTTAAATGAAAATTCTCCATTCTCGCTGGCCCTCTGGACCACGTCGTAACGATTGCCGAGCACGGAATATGCTTCTTGATGGCTTTTTTCCTGCTTCCACATGCTCCAGCATTCGCACTGCTGAAGTCTGTGGTCCTCAGAGAAGTACTTTGCACGAGTCCACTGCGAGGTCTTTGCTGACACGGTCGGGCCGCTTTCCTTGTCCCACTGTGTTTCTCTCTTCCTAATTGCTCCCTGGTAAGACCTGGCCGCGTGCTGCGAGTATGAGAAACTGCTGCCCTCCTTGACAAAGCGCGCTCCCGATTGCTAAACCACACCGGGGCCGAAGCAGCTCAGCCGCGCGCTGAATTATCCCTCGAGAAGTCTCTTACCGTGAAGTTCACACCACGGCTTGTACACAGTGCAAAGAAGGAGCCAAATCTTGGAAAAGGGGCAGTGCAGGTGGAAGAGGGCTTGTTCTCCTCTTGTTAAAAGACACAGTTATCACGTCCTGCTTTCAGGGAAGCATTTCTGAATGCTTGTGTTTGGGGGTGGTTACATGAGGAAATACCTGTACTTGAATGAAGAGGAACGATATGAAGATTTGGTTGAGTTCTCTCTGCCCGGTGTTAGGTTGGTAGAAGAAAGGCAACTATTTATATTTGCTCTGTGAAGTCCCCTTGTGCAGGAAAAACAGGGGAAGAGAAGAAACTAAAACCCTTGCAAGGGCTGAGCCATCTGCATTTCTCTGGGGTTTGCACTCCTACCTCGAAGCATCAGAGCTTTGTGTGTTTTTATCTGAACCGGAGGCTTTAGGTAACGGTTAAGCGATTCCCAATATATTTTTTACCATTGAAATGCCAAAAGGATTTTGAAAAATCAAAGGAAAAAAAGTATTTCACTTGAAGTGTATTTTACCTGATTCTCTGAAATCTGAGCAGTGACTCACACCCCCAGCTGGTGTAAATCAGCAATGGGCTAACGAGCAGAGAGGAACCGTGCTCATTTATGTCTCTGCCAACACAACCTACTCTTTTGGTGCACCAGTGCCAGAGCCATCAGCCGCTCCAGCTCGTGCCCTCCCAGGAGAAGACCACTGAGGATGGGTCTGCTCAGGACACAGCAAAGGCTTTCAGGTAACACAGTTGCTCCATCTCTTTTTTTGGCCCCAGAGGCAGCTCGTATCTGATCACAATATTCAGTAGAATATTTCGTTGGGGTGTTTAGAGGCTGTTTTGTGCTTTTCCAAATTGTTGGGTGTTATATACGTGAGAGCTCTGTAGTGATTTTTTTGTTTGGTGACTGTGGCAGCTGCATGTTCTTTGTGACTATAAAGCATTACAAAGCATTTACCCCTTATTACTTCAGACCCTTTGGAGCGATGTCTCGAGATGGTACCTCGGTAATAAGCAACATGTGCGACGTGAGGCTCAGGTGCGAGGAGAGAGCCTCGGTTTTGAAAAAGCCCTGGCGTAGCTTGGCCTGTTTGGATAGCCCTAGTGGTTTGGACAGTCCAACGACATCCATATGCAATGATTTTTCTTGATTCACAATGTTGAAACTAAAAACCGCTTGGCTTTAAACTTTAAGCCTCTTGCATACATTCCCCTGAGAATGAGCGTTTCTGGCAAACTATAAGTTCTTAAATATCACTTCTCCAATTACATTCTCACAGGTTAGTATTTATGCAGGCCTGGCTTTTCAAATCCACGGAGCTGGTACTGGGCTGAGCCTTAATGCGTTACAGGTGGCTTTTGGTGCTTTGGGCTCTCTGACCAAACTGGTTCCAGATGGCCACACAGTACGAGTAATAACATCAGCTCATTAAGTTGCAAGGTTTCAACTACAATCACAGAATTATCAATGAAATAAAAGCTAACGGCGTATCAGCTGCACCCTAAGCCATAAATAGGATTTACAGCAAAACAAAAACCTCCTTTTTGAACCCAGATCTCTCATCATTTCGATAACTGGGTGTCCGCATAACGGGTTTATTCATCAGCAAAAGAGCAAAAATCTGCTCCGCCCTCTCCAAAATGTACTCCTGAAGGCTACTGCACCGCGGTCCTGGGAGCTTCTGGTTTTGGAAAAGCTTTTGATTGGGGTCATTGAAAATGCACAACAGTGTTTATCTGTGACGACTTAGAAAATAACTGGAATGAGCCTAGGTCTCTGATCAAAGAGATAAGTGCCAGAAAGCCTCATTACCTTGTGTTTCAGGTTACGGGTGCAAATGTTGTTCTTTGTGCAAATTGTTATCTGTCCGTAGCGTGTGGATCGCGGCCAGCAGGATGGCTGCTCTAGTGCGTACAGGTGGCTTCTGCTACGCCATAGCCTCTATCAACAGCGTTCTGTCCGTCTAAATGTCTTTTCTGTTCAGGATCACCGCAGGGAAACACTTCCCCAAGCTCCTGGCGTAGCTGGGGTGATCGAGATCTCTGATCTTGGCTATCAAGGGTAAATTTTGCATAAAGAATGTAAATAGAATAGAAAAATATACATAAATTAAGTAATGCCTCTTTGAATTTTCGTAGTCCCGGAGCCAAACAGGAGGTGTTAGTACACAAAACCAGCAGCTTAAGTCGATCCTTTTTTAAATCCTCCTTGACTCTGACACCCCTGACTTTTGGTTGACTTGATAAAACTCCTGTTGCAAATTCCTGAAACGCCGGTGCAGCAAAACAGTTAGCATCAGGCGCCCAGCCGACCTCGCTGGTTTTGGTGGGGTTTCTCGCGCACGTGAAGTGGTGNCGGTGGGGTTTCTCGCACATGTGAAGTGGTGCGTGTGTGTGAGTGTCCGCAAAAGCCCCTCTGGGCCAGGCTGTGAAGCTGTGGTGTGGGGCGCCGTGTGGAGCAGAGCCCCTCTGCCGTGGCACGGGCCGGGCGATGCGGATGCAGGGCTGATGGGGGAAGAGCAGAGAGGGCTTACAGCGCCTCTCGCCCTTTCTTTCTCTCGTTCTGCTACGTCTCACCCCGCTGCCGGGAAATCAGGACTTCATTAGGAGTAAAAAACCCAAATGACTTAAAGAAAATGCACTAAAGATATAGAGTCACATGGTTTGGAGCAAGGTATCTTGTATGTTGTGGTATAAATTACGCCAGAATGATGAAGAAGGAATGTTTCCAACCCAACTAAAACCACAGGCTATTCTTCCATGCTCCTCCATACCAGGCATCCAGAAAACCAGTGTGTTAGAAGCATGAAGGTATCTTGCTGGGTATAGTAAAAAAGCCACGTCTTGTGAAGCCTGAGAGGGTAAATGAGTTTCCCAAGTTTGTGGGAAGCCTGGAGAAGCTTTATGTGACCTTGGTTTGGTCCTAGAGGGTGCTGGTTGCGGCTACAGCCCGGATCCAGTACCCCGAGTCACGCTGATAACGGGTGCAATGATCTGCTTTGGTACTACTCTGCATGAATAAGAGACTCCAAATCAGCCCCTTGATAATTAGAGATGCTTTCTTTAGATTTATCCTACCTGTTTAGCTTCCCCAGCTGCACTTCTATTACAAGTGCAAGCAAAGTATCCATCTAGTTCTACCCCAAGGGTTGTTTACAGCAGCAGCATCGCGTACGGGTCATGTGATAGTTCAAGCATTACGGTGTTAGGGAAGGTGAGTACATCTAGCGTCCTGCTATTTGGGATTTAATTATCAACATAAGTAATCCTGTAGGTAGTTCTCTCTGCATCCTGTAATTCTGAGGGTCTCGCAGATGTGCAGCATCACTGCTTCCAGATGTTGACGGCCTTTTTCAGAGTGCTGGGCACCGGCCCAAGGAGGGATTTGGTATCAGGGAATTCTGGCACCGGCTGTGTTTCCAGCGATGTGTACGCCGAGGAAATTATTGTGTGCGAGTGTAATGCAGAGACACCACTGGAGGCTGAGCTTAAGTCCCTGGGCAGGCACAGTATTGATCAAAAGTCAGAACTGTGGGCAAGCACGGACAGAAGTAATGTGGTGATTTAGAGGGGTGGGGTTTTTTCTGTCTCAGGCTGCTATTATCCTTTGTGCCTTTTGAATTATAGAGCCTCCCGCACCAGTCTTCCACAAGGAGCAAGTTTTCAGTGAGGCACTTGGTGCCACTGTGAGTTTTGGGGGCCGTATTCAAGTCTTCTGCTTTAGACGCATCATTTGGGTGTTGCAACGTCACCAGCTTCTGTCTCAGCAGGGTGATCCTGCCTGGGTTAAGACCCATGTTCGCACATGGCATCAATGGAAAGAGCAGAGAGAGACCCAGGAACCTTAAACTAGGGCCAGCCCCTTCGGTGCTTCCATGGGGGCTTGGGTGATGGGCCAGATATGGGATGGATGTGCTGAGCTGGGAGCTGCCTTGCACCAGTCAGTGTGAAACCGGGCACAAAGCCGTATCCAGGCAGGGCTTTGTAGCGGGAACCTCCATCTTGGCTTTTGGATTGGTCTGGGGGGATTTTGAAGGTAGGACATGCCCTGGCAGAGCAAGAAGAACCTCTGAATTCAGCTCACCTCCCGACCCAAGGGTCTGCTGGCAATGTCTATGAGAGAGCACGAATCCCTCAGCTTTTTGGGGGAGAGATTGCGACCCACGTCTCCTACCAGTGTGCATCACAGGGTCCTGCCAGGAAGACCTAGATGAGGTGACTGCCCCTCCTGCAGGGTCAGCATCCCATTTTGGGTCTTTGCTCTGCGTAACCCAAGGTTTGGGTGTCAAGCGGGTGGTCTCCAGCCCATCCCTCTCCTAGCTGCTTGCTATAAGCAGTGGGCACGCGAGCTTGGGTCTCGGCACCGGCAGTGTGCAGAGCACGAGACCCAAGCTCACGTGCCAAGCAGAGCGATGCTAAAGAAAGCCTGTGTGCAACATGAGGAATGCCAGACCTACCCACTGTCTCCAGATCCGTCTCCCCAGCCAGGCTCTGGATCTTATTTGGATGCAGAGAGATTTATAAGGCATTCTCTTAATTAGGGGCCCCTGTTTTGACTGAGAAAGATGGGGGATGAGGAGACCTAACAGAGAGGCAAAGGCAAACGGTGGACTGAAAGGGAAGGCTGGGGAGACCGGTGGTGCGTGCTGGAAAGAAGTAGGGGCAATAAAATACACCAATAAAAATGATGTGTATGTCCATAGCCTCATCTAAGAAGGGGGAACAACAGCAGGTCCCTTCTGAGGGCAAACGAGAGAAACCCCTCCATATGTAAGCAATTATCGGAAACACATGGGAGAGGTGGACAGGGCAGACAAATCCGAAAGCCATATGATATTGCACAGAAGAGCGAGGCTCGTGTAAAGCCTGGGAGTTCATATATTTCACAGCTCACAACGTACAGAGACTTTGGCCTGCTCCAAAAGCTGCAACTGGGAAGGCTCTTCTCATTTTGGCCTTGAGGGCTGCGCACAGATGGCTAAAGCTGGGGAAGGAGCGCTGGGTTGAAGGGGTTGGCATGCTGCTGAGGAGCGCCAGAGCCATGCTTGGCTTTGTGGCGCACTTTCCTTTATGGTACACTTGGTCTGTGCCACAGCAGCATGGAGTTGGGGTATAGGGAGCGATATAGCAGCGCTGCTGCTGAGCTTTGGGGGGAATCTGTGCTTTAGTCTGTCTTGGAGCGTGGACTGATCCTTATTGCCTTTAAATTTTCTATCAGTGTAGCGGCAGGATGATAATCACTGCAGGGATGGGAGTCCCAGAAGCATTGCATCCAGCCTTCCACCCCTGCACGAAGAACAAACAGTGTCTTAGTGCGTTCCCATCGCTGCAAGAACTGTGGTGAGGTCTGGATATTCCTGAGCTGCTTTTGCACCACCTGGCCGGGTACTGCTGCCCTGAAGGACAGGGTAGTCTGGAGCCCAAGGTGTTACCCAGCTCCTGTGCTGAGCTGGCACACCTTGGACTGAGTGGTGCCGTGAAGTACGGGAGAGATCCGCTCCGCTGAGACCCAGCACTATGGCATTGCCCGATCAGCTCAGTTGAGCACGTTGGTTCTGGGTGACTAATTTGAACCAGTTCTCTGAGATGGTTCATGTCCACTTGCAAAGAACATGCTGTGACCTCAATGCATGTCATCAGTTCACTGATTTGGATGCCTTTAACTTGTATCCAATGCAGAAGCAGTCAGGTCAGCCACCTCTTTTTTTCACGTGTGCCCAAGCTCCGGTCTGCCTTAGTGCCCCAAATCAGGCTGATATGTGGGTTGCTGCTTCCCAAATGTCTCACGTCACAAAAGCAGGGACGTTCTCGCCAGGATACATGGAGAACAGCCTTGTAGAAGTCGAAATTATGCCACTTGGTTTTTCCATTGGAGACCAGGCTGTGGTCCCTAAGGATCATAGCATTTGGTATTTACAGGTTGCTGAGCCTGGAGAAAAGGAGGCTGAGGGGAGACCTTATCGCTCTCTACAACTACCTGAAAGGAGGTTGCAGCAAGGTGGGTGTTGATCTCTTCTCCCAAATAACAAGTGATAGGACAAGAGGAAACAGCCTCAAGTTGCGCCAGGGGAGGTTTAGATTGGATAATAGGAAAAATTTCTTCACTGAAGGGGTTGTCAAGTATTGGAACAGGCTGCCCAGGGAAGCAGTTGAGTCACCATCCCTGAAGGTATTTAAAAGAGGTGTAGACATGGTGCTGAGGGACACGGTTTAGTGGTGGTTTTGGCAGTGTTAGGCTAATGGTTGGACTTGATGATCTTAAAGGTATCTTCCAACCAAAATGATTCCATGATTCTACTTGGTTTCTCCAGCAGTAATCGGAAAACCTTCCGCTCTTTAGTCTTAATAGTAGGAGCAAAGATTTGGAGAAATTGAATTTTAAATTTACAAATGCCCTGCCTGTGTCTGTCTCCTGTAAAGCCTTGGACATCACTGCTTTGCATCCCACCGTAATGCAAGCGCTATGCCTGTCTGTAACTGTGTAATCTGAGGGGGATGGCAGGAGTGGGAAAGAACAGCTTCCAAGTGTGGGTTTAAGGCTTGCATGAGGGCTCCCTCATTTTCAAATAGACAACTGTTTCTTCAGGTTGGGCTGTGAAAGGAGCTGATCTGATTGTGAAATGCATCGCTCCTGGATGTGCTATTGGCTATAGAACATGATTCTGCCTTGTAAGAACGGGCAGAGAGGAAAGTTCCCTTAACTCCTGAATGCGCCATGCTCCTGAACACTAATGTGGTTGAGGGGTTGTTTTTTTACTGAGCAAGCAGATGTTTTAGTGCTCTGAGGGTCACCTTTGCTGCAAAGGGTGGTGCTTACACCTCTGAGGGCAAGGATATGTTCAGCCTCAGTAAACATGTTCTGCTCCATCTCACTGAGCACTGAAAGCAGAAACTGCTCTTGGGTTTCATCGCAGAAGGGGTGGCTTTGCCAATATAAAGAAGAACTTGTTCAGGATCTGCTTTCATCTCTGTGCATTATCAGAACTATTAAAATGAGGAAAGGGCTCTTTAAGCCTCATTGGACAGTGACACTAAAAATACCCCAACAGCCCCCTCAATCCCAAGCCCCAAACAACTGGAAAACAAAAGCCAGCCCTAAACCCTAAGCCCCCGAAAACCCTGTGGTATCCATCACTGCCATGTATAATCACAGTTAGAAATCCAAATGAAGTCTGCAGCCTGTCAGCTCTGCAGACAGATTTGGTGGTGATATGAGCAAAGCCAACATTTAAAAATGACTGAATTCTCATTATAAAGATACATGATCCTCCTTCTCATTGAGAACAGTTGGGCTTTGCTTCCAGTGGAGAGCCAAGCCATTTATTTTATAGCTCCATTGTATGCTGCACTGGGAATTGTTCCCGCAGATAGAGGTTTCTAGCATGTTTTCCCTATGTACTTTGTTCCACATGCACTGTGCCCTTTGCACATGCTGAGGGCTCTCACATGAATTACACTTTGCCTGATTTGGTTGGATGGGTTTCCTACGTTTGTGTCCTATAAATTGGCATGGCAATGTATTTATTTTGGTAATCAACCAGTTCTTTGTAAATCTGTGAGCTTAATCCTCCAGGAGAGAGAAATAAAAGGCTCAGTCTCTAACAATGAAGATAAATACCTTTATTTTCATAACTTTTGGACATCTTTTTTCGTGGCATCCAGCCAAATCATGAGGTCCTTGCTCAGGCAAGAGCACGCAGATGTCATTAAGTTCCTCACCAGCCTTGTTAGGACATGGAAAAAAAAAAAAAACCAACCCTCTTTTAAGAGGAAGGATGATCTTGTGGTTTTGCCATTGAGCGAGAATTTAGTTCAACCGGGCTAAGTTCTTGCCTCTGCCGTGTATTTCCAATGTGACCTTGCATGACCCTCTCTCTCTACATCTGCTCCCCCAAAATCTCCTGCTGTCGAGCATATAAATCTCCTTGGTGCGGAGGACCTCTCGCTGTGGGTTGGTTCGTGCAGGAATTTGGGCTGAGGCCGTGAGGCGTCGCAGAGGCAATGCAGACACGAGAACAGCAGTAAGTTTTCGGCTCTGTCTGCAGATCAGGACTGGCTCCACCTTGCTTCAAGGTGATGGGACGTAAGCCAGAAGCCACCCGAGCCTGTTAATAATGCACAACTGTGCCCATAATAATAAACGTAGGCTCTCATCTTATTAGTTCAGGCGCTGTAGCGATCAAATTTGGATGTGTTGGTTGTGGTGTTCCTTGTGCTGAAGGTGGCTCACAGCTGGCTGAGTCTGGGAGTGGGGCTTGACCCAAAGGAACAAGGATGGCTCTTCTGGGATCTGCCATCCTTTTCTAGCAGCTCATCGCTTCCCGGGGACTCTTACTCTAGCACCATCCTTCAGCTGCTCATCATTAGCACTTCAGTCACCTCTTGGTGAGACCGGTCATGCAAGCATCCAGGTTTTGCTCCTGTCTGGAAGTGCTGGGAAGATCTCCGTGTCCTCCCTGCAGCATTTTAAAGAGTGTTGGGAAAACGAGCGTGAAGGCTGAGTGAGTGAGACAGCGGTTGAGCGTGAAGGACTATGGCGGTGGTGTAAGGAGCTGGGCCCTGTCTGGGGTGACACTACCGGGGAAGCTGGCGGAGGCTGCGAGCACAGGCTTGGGTCAGTTGGCTCATCTCAAGAGGGTGGTATAGTAGGTCAGGCATGCTGGTTGATGTGGTGGTGTTGACTGCAGCATGATAAGGATCTCCGCGTGCTTCCGCCCGCCCTCCATTTTCCCCCCAGCTGGAGGGAGAATTTCGCGGGGGTGGCCAGCGGGAGGGTGGGGGACAGCGCAGCCCTGCTCCGCTGCCATCTGTGGCTGGAGCCTGCTGCAAGGAAAAAATGTACATGGTTACTACTTGGCAGTGGTCCCCCACCCGCGCGCACTCCCCCTTTGCGCACACAACCGCGTTTGTTATTCTAATACGCCTACGATTTAGAGCGTGAGCTGCGAACTTGTACTTGGGGAGAGAGCCCGAACGCGTGTAAACGGTTCGTTTAACTGAAGCGATATCATGTGTGCTAGTTAAGTTTTGCAGAACAGGACCATAAGGGTGCAGTCCCTGGCCTGAGTCTGCGAGAGTCCTTCCCCGGCCTTTGGTTGATGTTCAAGTACCTCTCCTCTGCAGGTGCTCAGTGTCTTCCACCACCGTTGCCCTGGGTGGGAGCTAAGGGTGAAGTTCTAAGTAAGTCCTTCCTTCTCCTTGTCCTGGCTGACGGTGTTCCTCAGGCCCCAAAGACCTCCATGGCCACCTCAGGTTTCATCTGATAACTAGGCAGTAACAAAACCTTTGAGACTTGAACTTTGAGACTTGGACCACCTCTTTGGCTGTAGCACATGTGCTCTTTCCTTCTTTGGGCGCAAAGTTCACGCACCACTAAAAACCCATCAATTTCTCTATACCTCTTACAACATCTGCTTCTCCTAAAATACACTTCTGTGCCCCCTTTTTTTTTTTAATTAGAGTAAAACTGGGGGGGGAAGAGGATTTACAGAAAAGCAAAGGTTTCCTAAGTGACTCTGTTTCCATAGTCAAAAAATCCCTTTACAATAAGAAATGATGATGCTCCTTTTTTTTTTTTTTAATGCCAGCCTTAACAGTGAAAGCAATATATTGCCCATAAATCTTAAGGCTGGTTAATTCCTATAAAATTCTCCTAGCAGAATCAAATGATTTTACTACCCTGTGTCAAATTAATGGCTGGGTGTCACCAGTGTCACTTCCTGCTTGAAAAATGGCCATGACATTAAGCAGACTTTATTTATGCTTTCCTGCCTGGTGATCAAAAATAGTAAAACTGAGCAGTGAGGGTGGGGAAAAGTCAGTGCTCGTTTCCTAGATAACATCACCACCACATCGCTTTGGAGTAAGCCCATGGTGATGCCCACAGAGTGGGACTCGGGTGTGCTCCCTGGGCACATGCTGACTCTGTTTTTCCTTTTATGACTGGTTGCCGTGGGAAGGGAATTCAGACTCATGGCCCTAAAATCAGCTCTGTCCCTGCTTCAGCTGGTTGCCTGATTTGATGAGAAGGGTGGTACTGTGGGACATGCCCCAAAACACAGTGCCTCCTTTGTAATAAGTTGTCTGAAATTCCTCTTGCTAACCCATGTTTAGATATGGGAAAGGCCAAAAGGAAAAAAGCAGCTGGTGTTCTGGTGGATGCCTGGATTAAATTCCCACAAATTGAAGGAATAACTCGTGTAGTCTCATCCCACTGGTCTTGTATGTGGTGTTGTTGACCTGAGGAGGGGCTTTGTCTTCCTCGGTGCCCTGGTGGGCCCAGGAACTTGGTGGCACCTTGGTGTGGGATACAAATTGTAATCTGTTTTTTAGTTTACTGGAGTAAAATTTTGATTATTAGAGGCTAATTGTTTTATGGTGACACCTGAAATGTACGTAGACTCTGCAGAGGTGCATAGTCAACTGTAGCCCAGCCTGGAAGCAGTTCACTGTCTTTTGTCCAAGTTTTTGAACAAAACACTAAGAAACTCCATATGATGATTTGGGTGAAACAGAAAGCAGACGAGGAAAAATAAACGGTTTTGTCCTGTGATTGTTGGCGCTGTAATGTCCTTGTGAGAAATCCTTCATCGATGACTGGTGACTTCTTGTGCAAAGGGACAAAGAACCAGGGAAGACTGTCCCACTGGGAAGTTAGACAGATAATTCAGAGGACAACCGTCCTCGACGGGCCCATGGGTGGCTGGAGACAGTGGCCTGCGTGAATTTGCCTCTCTGGTTCCCCCATCCAACACATGCAAGCAGATGGAAACAGCAGCTGCCAAGCACACCGCACCTCCCAGCCTGCAATAATAATCCCAGATCAGCTCACCTCTGGCCCACAGTAAGAGTCTGGAGAAATTTTTCTGTTGCCAGTTGCCCCACGTTCAAGCCTATTCTGTTTGGCTTGACCCATAGCTGGGGATTTGGCTTTCAGTACAGTAGTGAAATGCATTAACAAAGGCCAGGCGAGGACATTACGATCGGCAGCATGAAAGATAATTTGCTTTCTGAGTCAGCTCTTAACTTCTCTAGCACTGCCAGCACTAGGACTCGCTGCTGTTTCTCTTGCTGCCCTGGCTATAGTCATTCTTTCTGAGCCCAAATATTTCCACTGTATATTTTGGGAAGAACAGGAACGTTCCACTCAGTCTTCCAAAATCTGAATATCATTGCTTACGGCCCTCCCTAACACCTAAGAGTCAGCTCTGGACATGCTGCAGATTATTTTTATCCATCCATGGTACACCCAGTTTTGCCCAGCCACCTGCAGCTGGGTTAGCAGCGTTGTGTCCACCCTCTGTGAGTTGTCCCAAGAGATGCGATAGGGATGGTCCTTACCCTTGCAGTCCTTCCTGTCTCGGATCACTTGGGGCTGAATCAAGAAGGGATACAGCCCATGCACAGCACAGGATGTCATCCAGAAGTTGCGGCATAATGGAGCCTCTTGTAGTTCTTCTTTGACCACCTTCCTGGATCTCCTTACAACGAAAACCAAACCCTGTGGAGGAATGGCATGAAGTCACCACATGCAGGGTTTTAGCTGGGAACCAGGACTGGGACATGTTTCCTGCCCCCACAGTCAGACCCATTTAGTCTCTTCCTTATCTAGGCAGGACAACACAACCTTTCTGTCCCTTTCTCCACTTCATCCCTTCGTTCCCAGCTCAACATCAGAATTCAAGACTTGATTTTTATCATGACTGTAGACCATGAGTCTTGAGAGAACTGTGCTCTGCTTGGATAATCCACTCCACAGAGCCAGGAAGAAAGAGAACAACAACTGAGGAGAATGGGGTGTCCTTATGGTGCAGAATGATCTAATCCATACTCCAAACATCCTCTACGCTCCTTGAGTCAAGCCCTAGGCTCATAACTGGAAAGATTTTGACATGCACACCTCTTGCAATCTGTTGATCACTCAACCAAAGAATCTCTACCGTGTCTAGAATTCCCTGTAATTATCAGGAGGTGCATTTGTTTTGATTTACTTCATTAACCTCTTCAGCCCAGATGTTCAAAGGTGCACAAGCCTTTGAGCCAAAGAATAGCCAATTTACAACAAGTGGCCATGAGGTGCTAATATCCCTTTGCCAAAGGATTGGCAGCGTGGACCACGCTTACACGCGAACTGCAGCTGCAGGATATGAACATCTGAAAGCCCTGTTAGAACATAAGAAAAAGAAAACAGTTCAGACACATGACCTCAGGGCCAACATTTTATTAAAGAATATATGTATATTAACGCTGTTCCCTCTGATAAAGAACTTATTTAGGCCTTGCTTAAACTGAAACCCGTAACCTATTGCTTAGAACTACTGTATCTTCCTACACAGGGGTTTATTTTGTCACCAGGCCAAATACAAAGTCATGTAGTTAAAAGCCTTTGGCACCTGCCTGCGCACTTGCATCTGGGAAGAAAATATTTTTGTGCCTTCTTTCTCTTTCTCTGTATGCAGTTAGTTTATAGAGCCAAAGCTACCCCTAGGGCTCACTTCTCATGCTTGCTCTCGAGGCAATCTGTTTCCAAGCCACCAAGCGTTGGGATGGTTGGAGAGAGCAGAGCCTGGTCAGCCGTTTCTGATAGTCTGCAAAAATCGAAGCGCGACAAAGCGTTCAGGAGGACGCTTAATTATATTACAAGGTGTGAGGAACTTGGAACCGTAATACGGAGACTGCTATAGAGAAGATTATTGTGCCTCAAATTTTCCAGTGTGGTGAGCTTATAAAACATAAGCTTTTTATTTTATAACATTTTTATATTATAATTACACTTTAACTTGTGCTTTTACATATATGAAAGCCCTAATGTTCTACAACCTTGCTGAACTGGAAAGTCTGAGGCATGCACATTTGGTGATGATGACAGTTTGATGCATGGATTTTTTTAGGTCGATCAAATGCCCTTGCCCAAATTCCTTCGTTGCATCTTACCCATATGTAGGTTTTTACACACAAAGTCACATCAAAGTCTTATTGATAGACTCTATAAAATAAATAAAAGATAACCTCTATAAAATAGGGTTTAACTGATTCACAGAGGTGGTGTTGGTCTTCCTGAGTTGATTCACCCAAGCTTTGTAAATGGAATAGTAATACTAAATGTTTCTTAACAACACCAATATGTTATTTCTGATCACTTCCCCCTGGGGCTCATGCGTGTTACAAAGGAAGCTGGTGTCACTCTGTTTTAAAGATAAAACACACCCAGATTACCAGTTGGGCTGTTAATTAGACTTTGGACATCCATGTTTAATCTTCTTGCTTTTATCGTTTTCCTACATGTGAAATGTTTAAAAGCATATGGGAGCAAATTAGATAAACATCTGCTCCAAGCCGGACTCATCCATCCAGCCCGTAATTCAGCGTGTGGGAGGATTTCAGTGGTGAACGTGGCTGCGAAAAGGGCAGACAAAAATAGCATCAGCTTCCCAGGGTGCAAGGCCAGGCTGCCAGCTGGTGTAAATCAGGGTGTCTCCTCTCTTGTACTGCCTGCTCAAGGCACGGTTCATCTTCACCAAGCCTTACTGGTTTGGTTTGACATGTTCCAAGCCAATTTTCCAAATTGTTTCTCCCATCCAAGTTGGTTTCACTGTGGGGTTTGTCCTGGAGGAGTGAGACAATTAATGAAGAAGGTTTCTTGTCTGTCTGAAATGGGCTTCACAGACCCAATGTCCATGATGCACCAAGTGCAGGTGGGCACCCAGAAGCCATCAAAATGGGATGTTGAGCTGCAACGTGCTCAGAGTGCAACCCTGGGTGGTGCTAATGGAGGAGTTCATGTTCCTCTACTGTCCTCCTCAGTGGAAAACCCATTGCCAAGTGTTTTATACGCAGCCCTTTTCTATGGGTGGCATTAGAGGTAACACTGAGCATGGGTCTTCCCAGAGATGATCCAATGTGCACGATTGGTGGTACAGTGATGCTGTGCAGGTACCTTGAGTAACTGATGAGCAGGAGCAATGCTGTGGTGACGTTTAACCACATATATTTAACCAAAAAAAAAGGGAATGGCCGCTCGTGTATAGGAAGCTCACAATGGTCCCTTCTGGATTTGAAATCTGAGAGGTACCTGCATTTGATGAGTACCTTGTAGGAATGGAAGAGCAGCCCCCTCCTGCCTGGACCAGACTTCTGAAGCTCACTGGCCTTGCAGCCGGAGAATGGGGGCAGGTGAGATTTACCCCTTGCTCTTGCCAATGTGTAACCTGGCAGGGCTGAGCCTCTGCGATATAAATTCCTTCTCCGGTGAAAGCAGGGAGCCAGGCAGAGAGCCGCAGCTTTCCCAGCAGCGCTTGATGGCATGCCGTACCCCAGGGCGACTTGCGTTCCCTGCTGTGAAAAGCTGTAAATTACACACCAATAACTGCATGGAAATGGCTGGGCAAATATTTTGAAAGATGGAGAAACTTTGTAGAAACCACTGCTTTGTGAGTCACTTGTGGACGGAAAAAGGTGAACCGAAAAGATCTCCCTGGCAAATGATTTGCTGAACATTATTCGTCTTAATGGTACCGCTCCCTCTCTTCCTTCCCCCCATTCTTATCTGCTTGCTTTTTTACGCTTGCTATTCAATGTCTGATGAAACTAGTTTCCAAATTGATTTTTTTTTCCCCTCCCGAATTTCTAATGTCAATAAATACTTCAAAGGTAGAGAGAACTCGCATGCCAACTTCTAGCCCAGAGCTTACTTTTACAGCTCTGTAATAAACCCCTTTAAAAAAATGTTTATAATGGCCATGACCGTGGTACTTAACTATTGCAGTGCTTTCTGTCACCCTCATAATGTTAAGTGCCAATAAATCACCTGAGCTATCGTGGTGCCCCGTATTTATTTACAAAGCCGTTAGAGGAGTATTTTTCAGTTTTATTGACCAAGTGGAACAAAAGCTGGGGCTCTTGTGTTTTGTGGATCTTCTGGGTTTGGGGTTTTTTTGCAGAGGAGAGTTGATTAAATGCCACCTAAACCTCAGGCTGGCCTCTTGTACCCGAGGTGTGTAATGCTGCTATTTTTGGAGGGATTTCACGGGGGATCAAAGCCAGTTCAGAGGCGAGGCGGAGCAGCGGTTGCTCGGTGGTCGCAAGCCACGTGCATCGCCTAACCTGTGCTCAGGGCTGAGCCCGCAGCCCAAAATGGGCTTTGTGGGGAGGCACCAGCCTGCACTGAAATGTGAGGCATGAAGCAAAGGACCTTTTTCTGCTCGTAGGCACTGCTCCGAAGCCTCCCAGACTCTGCTTGTAGCAGAAGGAGGTTTTTGGACTAATTTCCTGGCCCATGTCAGGCTGGGCAGAGCACAGTGCTCACTTATTTCTAGTACCGCCCAGCTCAGATCCTGCTTGATCCTAATTCAGGGTGTTGTGCTGGGGCTTATAAGATTCAATCATCCCCCCTTTGCGAAGAGGAGGTCTGCTCTGTCGTCTATTGAGTATTCACAAAATTTCACCCACTGAGAAGCGGAAGTAGTAAGACCATAAAATAAAACTTATCCTTCATCCTTGTTTCCTGCACGCTGTCATCTCTGCGCTAGAGGTTTCTAAAGATGACTGCCTGCTAAGGATAGGGATGAAGAAGTCCAAAACCCAGTGAAGAGCAGAATTAGATCTTGCTGTATGATCATGGACGCAGTCTTGGTTTGAAATTGATGCATGAAAAATAAACAGTTTTTCTCAGTCAAAGTAAACTTAGTAAATTTTCCAACTGTGTCAATAACCCCAGGACGAAATGGATTTTGAGGCAGCAATGGATCTTATAGAAAAACAAGGTTTAGCTGTTGGTAATTAAAAGTCAATATTAGAAGTAAAAGGCCAAATAGCCTTGACAGCCACCTGCCTCCTCTTAGAGTGTGTTTTGAAGATCCTTACCACATACTGCATTAGGAGCTGCTGCCTCTGAGTGTATCACCTGGTTGGAATTTTTCATGGAGCTTGAATTTATTAGAAAACAGCCCCAGTCAAGCAGAACTGTGCAAATTAAATTGGATTTACATGACAAGGTGGAGCCCAAGCACAGCAGCTAGGAAATGCCTGAGAAGCAAAAGACAAACCAGAGGGGATCAGGGAGGAAGGCTGCTCTATGTAAACAGTGTTTTGGTTTTTTTTTTTTTAAAAAAAAAAAAAAAGAGAAGTTTGACTAACAGAGCAATAAAATTAAAATTCCCACTGTAGCTGCCCCGGGGGTTTCAAAATGAGACACTGGGGGAGAGTTAGGTATTAGAGGAAATAAACAGATTTCAGCATATAATAAGCAGGAGGCTGGAATATTGTTGTAGGATAAAGTGTTCTGGGAAGGAACGAGCTGACCCAGAACATGTTCCTGTTGCAAAGAAGGGTGAAGACTTGATCTTCAATGCTGGCGAATCCTGGAGGACTCAATCTATTGGCTTCAATAAGCCGTGGGTGAAGCCTGACTTCCTAGTAGACATTAGGAACTTCATATTTTCTTCCCTTTAAGAAATATGTCTGTCTGCTTACACTGCTGCCTATTATCTTATCAAAATACGGTTTCTTCATCAGTAAGACGTAGGTTTCTTCTGAATCTGTAAATACTGAATTGCTTCCATATGCCAGATATTTCACTGGAGAGACCCTCCAGTTTGGGAATGTCATTACTGCCCAACATAATCTTCTGTGAGTCATAATGTAAACTCAAAGTTATTGCAATTTATTAGCAATCACAATTTGCCAGGAAAATAGAATCAAGAGCGTATCAGAGAAAGTAACTCAATTGCGAAATGAACATGCCCTCTATTGCAGTCTGAGCCCATTAATATCGACTTTCCAAATCCAAAGAATGATTTCCTCTTGTGCCTGTATAATAACGCGGTGCAGTATGTTTTCTGCTAAAGGAAGCAACAGGATTTTATTGACTGTATGGAAGGGAATTGGTTTTCTGGTTTGTTACTTAAAGCTGAGCCTTAGTGTCAACATTTGTGATGAGTAAACCTCAAGAAATAACACAGCTAAAGGCTTAATCTGGTGCCGCTGTGATTTGTGGAGCTAAGTTGGAGAGACGTGGTTGTGGACATGCTGCTGGGCACCAGCCAGGCAGAAGGTGCGTGCGGGCACCCTGGGTCCAGGTGGCTTTGTCAGAAGCGCGTAATGCTCGTCTTTAAAGATCAAGAGATCTGCTTGCAGAGATAGTGAGCTGTCTTTGCCATCAGCAGAGCTCAGGAGAGGGCACAAAGGACACTGGTGAAAAGAAAGCCATGAAAGAAGTGCTAAATGTGCCATTTCCTGCTGGAGCAGTTCAGCTTACAAGAAATCCTCCCTCTTGCATCCTACTGTTTGGAGTGTGGATTTGGAAGGGTGAGAAATGGCTCTTTATTAGTAACACTTTGATTCCCCTGATCCCGGTGGGCTCATGGCTGGGATTTCCTCCAGCTAAATGCTGATGTGAGCAGCCTCCAAGTCTATTTGTATAGAAATATCAATGTGTAGCAGATCCAACAACTGGTTGTGTAGGGGCAGCGTGTTATCTCAGAGCCCTGACCCTGATGTGTCTCCTCTCGGACTGCACTGCCATATCCCTTCAGATGGAGCTGCTCTCCCAAGCTGCTGAGGTCCTGTGGTGGTTTAACCCCAGCTACCGATTAGGACCATGCAGCCACTCGCTCGCTCCCCCCAGCTGGGATGGGGGAGGTAATCGGAAGAGTAGAAGTGAGAAAATTTGTGAGTTGGGATAAAGACAGTTTAATAGGCAGAGCAAAAGCTGCGCACTCAAGCAAAGCAAAACAAGGAATTCATTTACTGCTTCCCATGGGTAGGCAGATGTTCGGCCATCTCCAGGGAAGCAAGGTTCCATCACGCATAATGGTTACTTGGGAAGACAAGCGTCATAACTCCGAACGCCCCTCCCTTTCTTCTTCTTCTTCCCCCGCTTTATATATTGAGCACGATGCCGTATGGCATGAAATATTCCTTTGGTCAGTTGGGTTCAGCTGTCCTGACTGTGTCTCCTTCCAACTTTTTGTGCAGCCCCAGCTTACTTGCTGGTGGGGTGATGTGAGGAGCAGAAAAGACTTTGAATGCTTAGCAACAACCAAAAACATTAGTGCGCTACCAACACCATTCTCATCCCAAATCCAAACCATAGCACTATGCCAGCTGCTAGTAAGAAAGTCAACTGTATCCCAGCTGAAACCATGACAAGTCCCTTCAGCATTGGCTAGAGATGTCCCCAGGATTGTCCCCATGTAATGGACAGTGGTGGCTTGGCCTTGCTCTGGTGCACAGTCATGCTGGGCTTCCTTGTGAGCCTCAGACATTAACCAGTCCCAGCTGGTACCAAGGGAAACTTTAAAAGCTCCAGTATGTGGGATCATGTCAGATGTCTGAAAGTGATTGCACAGCTGGACTGAGAGCTGGCAGCAGAGCTGTTAGGTTGGCTTCACCTAAAATCCACCTATCCATCCTGGTGGAAAGAACAATGTCTTCATTGCCCAGGAGCCTGGGTGGTCCTCTGGACTGGTGATAATGGATGCAAACTGGGTGCAGAATAGTGCATCCCCTGGTCCTCATCAAACCAAATGCAAAGATAGCATAGCTTCACCCTATAAAGCCCGCTCTGAGATGTCGGTGGCTGAATTATTTTGGTAGGAGAATAAAGGTCTAAAAATACCACACCCCTTGTGAATTCGTTTGCTAGATGATGCTTGGTAGATGTTGCGCCTACCTGTCCTGCGCTTTCTTTAGCATTGCAGGTGCTATACAAAACCAGGCTCTGCCTATGACCAGCACCGCGTTTACGTCTCTGCGGCAGCGATGCGTACAGTAACAGGCCAGCTTGGACACACGAGGAGCACGTCTACTGCAGACTGTGTCCTTACAGCTCTTACGTCGCGGTGGAGCAGCAGCGCGCTTCTGTAGGATTTGTGTGTCGTGCACAGGGCATATGAGAGCAGTCAAGCTTTGCTTCAGTGTTGGGCTTCAACAGATCTTCTCCTTCCTTCCTTTCTTTTTTTCCTTCCTGGGAAAAATGGGTGTAAAATTCTGCTCTGCTCTCCTTGGATTTAACAGCAGGCTTTTTCCGTTCATTTTAGTGACGTTGCAGGTATTTGTGTGTTTCCACCAGGTAGTACCCAAGTGTAACAGCTAAGCTGGTCTGAAAAAGGGGGTTTCTTACAGAAAAAAGAACGGAACTATGCTGGAAAAGCTTTTGTTTGGCAGTGGCTGGAAAAGGTTGTTCTGGGACTGATTTAAAGAGCACTGGGTAATCTTATGCACGTTCCCTCAGGGCAGCCGTAAGTTAAGTGATTAAAATGTCTGCATGTTTTACACGGCTCTGCTCCGGGACTTCGGGAGAGGCAGTGGAGCCCCATGACGATGGTGTCATTGCCAAGGGGACGGGATGCTCTCCCTTGGGAGCAAGCCCAAGTCGGGATGAAGCATCAGTGGTGTGGAGCTGGGCATGTGCAGGGCTTTTGCTGTGGCAGCAAAATGCAGTACTAACACCATCCCAGTGCCCCAGAGAGCTTCCCGATGGGAGACGTGGTCCCCTTCCAGCTTCACGCGCGAGTCTGGCTGCCCCAAGCTGGGCTCACGTGGTGCTTAGCAGAGATCTGCTTGACGCTGTGGAGCTGAGGAGGAAAAGCAATGGCTCTTCTTGCTCATCTGCAGAGAGAGCTGCTCTGGGGTATCCCCTCTGTGCGTCCCCCCGTGTTGGTTCAGGGAGCTGCTCTGACAGACCCAACGCTTCACCCGGAGATGTCCGTGGTCTCGATAAGGCTCTGAAGTCTGCAGTGCTTACGCAGGGCTTGCTGCCAGTGCCAGGGAGAATGACTTCCACTCTGCACGTGCTTCTAATTTACATAATTTGCATACTAATTTACAGCACATCGACAGAGAAGGAATGAGGGCTTGGAAGAGACGGAGGCTGCTTATTTGTGATGTTGCGTTTGATGTGGCTGCCTTTTCGTGCTGGAGTTCTGCGTGTGTGTGTGACATAAGTGGCCTTAAAAATACAAGGGGCTGGGTGGGAGGAAAAGAAAAATGGAAACTGCAAGTCTTTTACTAAGCTAGATACCATAATAGTCCTGGCAATTAACTATGGGAAAGCTCCGGAGCTGGATTTTTTTTTTTTCTGCCATACATTTGTTTTCAGTATAACTGAGAGAGGAGAGACCTTCCCACTTGCTGCACAGCAGCCATGCCCAAGGGGACTTGGTTATAACTCGTTCCAGAGCAGGGTGTTCCTTCTGGGGTATCCGTGTGCTTTGCCCGTAAAACTTGTACCCCCCTCTAAGGCTACCGTCAAAAATCAGAAAGCGAACTCCAAAGGCTCGTCTGATGAATGGGGCTCTTTGTTCTGAAACACTGTCACCCAGGAGTGAGCCCTGTGGGGAGATTTATAGTAAGATTTCAAGCTGCTAATGAAGGAAGGTTTCTTTGATTAGTCAGGTGGCAAAGCAGCAGTCCACGTTCAAGGAAGAGCAGGTTAAGGACGGCCGGACAAGCGAGCCTATGTGTGTGAGAATTTGGGAATTGCTGTGTTGTGTGCGCTGCTTAGAGAGCTGCCGTGGTTTGAGGGAAGCCGGTTTGCCAAAGCCCGGTGTGTCCTGGGGTCTGGCCATTGGTGAAGCGGTCCCTGCTTTTCTGGAGCTGGCTGTGGTTTGCACTGGCTTGTTGAGGTCCCTCAAGAGCCGTTGTGTCATTGAGGGCTGTTGGACCGCAGCACCGTATAGCTCTGCTCTCTTTGCTCTCATGGTCATCACCTACAAAATCTGTTTCTTTCATCCCCAAATCACCTGGATATTTGGACACCTCGTGTCCAAAGTTGCCTGGATCAAAGAAGGTGCATCCCATGGTGCCAGCAGGATGCTGGCATGAAGAGGGACCACTGACTCTATAGAGCACCCTGGAAGGAGGAAAGCGTTGGGGTAGAGATAAAGAGCCACCTCAGGGAGGTGGGCTGAAGCCAAGGGCTTTGGTCAGGCTTCTCTGTGTGCTGCAACCACTCCAGTTATCCTTCGCAAGTAGGTCAGGTTGGGACCTCAGCTTGCTCTTCTGCTCTGTCTGGCTGTAAATAGCTAAACTGGAGAGACTGGAAGCTGAGGCAAAGATGTACGAAGCTGATTTCTCAATGGAGAAAAAGCTTTGCTGTGCTTAAGATCAAGCAGGAATTGCTCTATCAGTGCTGGGGTATGAGACTACGTTCTAGTCCCAAACAGGGTTTACCCTCTGTAAGAATTTCCTTACAATTTGTTAAGTCTCTGCCACGCAGGAAGGCAGGTTTATGGCGTGAATTCACTCTATAGTGCTTACAGTGGTAATGAATGTGAGTAGTTAATCAATTTAGTGTGAGTTCTTCTCACTTTGAAAAAAAATACATATCAAACCATCCAATTTATGCTTACTCTTTGCAGAATGTTTTCTGTTCTGTCAGTCTAAACACTGAGAAGTATTTTAAACAGATGTAGGCCATCAGTTTCTATAAACATGGTAATTGTTTGGCACCACCGATGCTTACATTTAAAGATGCAATTTGCAAGGATCCGCGCAGACACCAGGCGCACACTTTCTGCTGCGCGCAGAAACACAATTTATGTCCCGTTAGAGGCCAGTAACCTTCCTCCCGTAAAACTCGCTTTAGCTTCAAGCCTGGCACCAAACAATGGCTATTATCCTGGCAGCTTGATATAGCTCCGTGCTGCACGCTCAGCCATTTTAGCGTACTTGCTCGGCGGGGTTTGATAGGAGGATGTGGTTTGGATTCCACCCCAAAAGCTCTTTGTTCTCATTACCCTGCTGCAGACTAGATGCAACGTTACTGGCACCTTGAGTTGCTCCGGGTTTATCAGCAGAAAATCATACACTTGGACTCTCGGAGCTCAGTTCAGTCATTTACCCACAACTTTCTATGAACAAATGCTCTTTGACCGATGGGCGATCATCAAGCTGATGTTCGTGGTGCCATCCCCAGGAAGCAGAGGAGGTGTGGTCCTTGCAACTTGCCCTCTCGTAAACATGAGGAGTTGAGCTGAAGAGAGGCGGGGTGAAAGGAAAAGATGGATAATATTCATGCTAACAAATCTTGTACGGTAATTAACATTCCCTTTAAAAATGTGTATTATCAGCACAAATGGAAATACAGGCAAGAGCAGCGGCCAAGTGCTGCTCTGTGTTTATAATCAAACAAGATGGACTCGGCGTTAGCTGGGGACTGCTGGCCAAGCCCATGGCTCTCCTGGACTGGAGTGCACAGCTCTCCCCAAGCCATCTTTCATCCTGAGGGTCGTCTGCAGCTTAGCTGTTCTTATTCCATATTAGCCTGCAACATGGTGGTGAGGTGATTGCCATCATCTCGGGTCCTCGTTGTTCCTTTTGTTGTTAATGATCCCTTCCATTGGCCCTAACTAGGTAGCTCAAAACTGGACACCTTTGCACTGCAGACTCGTGGCAGCATGCGGCCTGAAGGCGTTAAGCAATTCAGGGCTTTGTCCTACATCATTCCTGTCTCAAGACAGCCCCATGTGCATTCTCCTGTTATGAAATAGTAAGTGGTAACAATAAAATGAGCTTTTGCTGATAGCATATGCTCAACTCACAGGCTCATTTCTTAATATGCTTTGGCTCCAGCCTCTAGCTGAGAAACCAGATTGCTAAAGCATCAGAAGTGTGGAGAAGCGCACGGTCAGGGCATTGTGTAATTCTTATCTCAGTGTGACACACAGAGAAAGCTGCGAATATCACCACAGACCGAAGGAAGCAACTGCTTCTCTCCTCTCTGACCGCTGGAATGAGAGTTTCTGAGCTTTCATGTCACTTTTACTCTCCAGTATCAATTCTTGGTCAGCTTGATGTAGAGAAAGGTGTAGTCCAAATTTTGAATCACAGATGAGATATTCCCCACGGGGATGGAGATACAAAGGCTAGACTACCAGACAAGTATTCATCTCATCTACCTCCAGCTGCCTATTTAAGGTATCTAACTCAGCTAACGGGCTTAGACTGCTCAACAGCCCCTCTATACAGGGGAGAGAGAAAGGTTACTCCGTAAAGCTCTTCCCTCCACATGAGGTTAATTCCTGCTCGGAGTCGCTCACCGGAAGAAAGATCTCTCTACAGAGATTATAAAGAGATGGAAGGAAGATCAGCCACCTAATTTAGTTGCTTATACAACACGATTAAAGCTGTCTGGGGCAAATGTTCTTTCTCCTTTGCCTGCAGTGACAAAGGTCCCCAGTGACAAAGGTTTCTAGGGCATCTGGTGGGCACCTCTGTGGTGCAAAGGACAGGTCCCTGCAACAGTAAAAAAGGGGCCCCTTTTCCTAGAGAGCACTGAACTTCACCCAGAAGAAAGCTTCCAAGCATCTACAAGGAAACCTAAAGCCTGGAGCAAAAGATTGGAGTTAATGGAAGCGGTTCGTGGTTGTGGTTGCTCAGTGGTCAAAACAGTTTGCTCTTCCATCTGTGTACAAGGGTCTTATTCTAGGAATTCCTGATCATGTCACTAGGAATTCAGCCCAAAATAGACTCCCTGGGTCAGAAAGGAAGACAGAGTATGGCTCAGGAGTCAGAAATGTACCAAACTTGGCCTCAGACAGAGTTTTGCACTCCCTGACCAGGGCAGAATCTGATGTCAAGCTTTCCCCAGGAGTCATACTCCTCAATGGGAAGGAGCCAAAAATGGTCACATGTTGACTGCCTGTTCAAAGACAACTGACTCTTACTGCCAAACTGACTGTTTGGGGAGGTCTGCTCTTGGAAAATTGACTGCTGCCCGCATGCTGATCTTCCTCTGGAGAACACACATTTCTCAATCATGGCTGGGCCAATACTTCTTTCCAAACTCAGGGTTAAAGGAGTCATCTACTCTAGCCTTATCTCCATCTGCATCATGGTCAGGAGCTCAGCAGCTGTTGCTCTTCCCCTCAGCTGTCCCTTCTTTGACCAAGAGATTGGTTTCAGTAAACCTTGGTGAAGGTGTGGGAGTTTCCTTGTGGTGGCTTCTGGCAGGAGGTCCACAGAGAAAAAAATCTGCCTTGTGTACATCGGCCTTCATTGTGACCCAAGCGTGCTTTCGGTTTTGTGGTTTAGGGTAACGTAACAGACATGAACATGGGAAAAATATTATGTACCTCCTGTTCTTTTACTGCACTGAAGAATTTTAAAATATATTGGATTTCCTCTCTCTGAGTGAAGCATACCTAGAATTTCTTTAGTCCAGAAGTTAAACTGAATTCTTGGTCAAACAAGTCCTCTGAAGATAATGCTGTAGGGTTTTAGGCATCTACACACTTGCCATCAATTGAGGTTTTTCTTAATCATATTGGGGTCCTTGCGTAGGTTTCTTGAGTGATGTTCACTTTTCTAAAGATATGCAGGTTTTGTCCTTTAGGTAGCATGCAAGGGTAAGTTCTGGAAGCTGTAATTGTTTAGTTCAGACAAGCACATCAACAGGCAGGGACCCATCCAGAGTAGATCTGAGTTTCTTGGATTAGGCAGATTTGGCTACAAAACTCTTCAGCGGTCAAGTAGAAATCAGTGAGCAGGTCTTGTACTGGTGTGTGAAAGCCATCTGACCCGGTATCTCAACCGTTATGTAAACCTTTTAAAATAAAGAGAATAAGGTAATTAATCCCTTCTACCCTCTTTTGAAGGTAGAATTCATGGTTTTATGAACATGTGCCCCGATTCTTTCTTCTGAATTGGTTTGTCTGTTTCTTCTACCTGTCCCATCAGCCAGAGCAGCAATGACCCCTGGTCCCGGCATCATCAGAGCTTGAAATAGTCCACATCAAGATCTGAATCCCAAGACTGAGCTCTGCCAAACTGTAGGCTGGGGTCCAAACANGAATCCCAAGACTGAGCTCTGCCAAACTGTAGGCTGGGGTCCAAACATCAGTAGCAGTTATTTAGGAAAGGCTTATTTCAAGATACGGTTTAGCAGTGCCTGCAGTGTTTCCATCCTGGTAGACAAGGACCAGAGCACGCTCCCAGCTGTTGCTCCTCGGCACAGTCCCAGCTTCTTCCAAGCCAACTACTGACCCCTTCTCAGCCTGCCTGGTTGGCAGCTGTGAGGGCTGGGTTTGAAGCTCAAATCATCTGCAGTTCCCACCCTTGTCCAGACACCTTTTCCCTGAGGCCAAAAACTTCTCCAATGGCCAGGGAGAAATCAAGCTCTGGCAACAATCCCCTCTGGGCCCTAATATTTCCACCTGAAAAAAGAAAAAGAAAAGAAAGCAGCAGAAGTAGCTATTTGTGCGGCTTTCAGGGTTGCGAGGTCACTTGCCTGGTGGCTGCAAGGCACACACCTCGGGAAGAATGGCCTCTTTTCAGCCACTGGCATTTTGTTGCGAGCGGATGGGGCCGTGGCAAAGCCCTTCTGTTCAGTGCAGGCTCCCCATCCACGATGCTTCCACCATTCCCAGTAACCCAAGATCCAACAAGGGCTCCTTTAACATCGTTTGGGACTCAGCTGGAGCAGGGCTGGGCAAAGTCTTCCCCTTCGAATGAGAGGAGGAAAGGTGTTTATGCGAACGCCTGGGCGCTAGTGGGCATCTCAAGTCTACGGGGAAGTCACTGAGCAGTCAAGTTAATTATTTTTAATGAACTGGGCCAAAGCTGATTGTGTTATTTTGTAACATATTAGTTTGGAAAGCAGTGAAAGTATTTGGCATTCCTCCCCGGCCATCACAGGGACCCCTTTGTGCTTTCCTTTTCCCCCCTTTTCTCTCGCGTGTATAGCTGGCTCCCACATCTCCACTTGCTGACGCTGATTGATTGCATTAATATCACTGTAAATATTACATAATCTCCGCTTACAATGCTAGAAGGAACTGATGAGTTTTACTTTGCCAAGAGTTTTCAGGCTGGAAAATAATAATAATAAAAATAACTTCGAAAAAATAAAATCTTTCTCCTTTATTTCACGCCCCCCCACCCCTTTTTTTTTTTTTGTCACGTGTGTTTGCTGTTGGCCCTGTTGGCTGCAGACCAAGACAAGGCTGTATCCACTGTTTGTGGCCACTGCTTCAACGGCACGGTGAAAAGGAGGTGGGAAAAGGCAGTCGCGGCATGGCAGCAAAGTGCGCCTGCCCTCAACAGAGGCATGGTCGTGGGGATATTGAAGGGTGTCAGACCACTTAGGAAGAAAAAGTAGGTTTCAGAAAACAGGGTTCAGGTAAGGTAAGGAGGATGTGGATGTGCGGGGAGGTCTATACCCCATCCTAGCACTGCGGGCCAGTGGAAGTACGGTTGCTGGAGTGTGGTAGCCGGTTCTCTCCATTAGTGGCTGATTTTATGTCGGTGTACTAGGTATTTGAGCTCACCCCGTTTAGGATTTAAAGACCCTGGTTTCACTTTCCTGCAGAAGTGATGGGTCTCTCAGGGTCTTTCCAAGATCATGTCCTGGGCTGGGGAGGCTCCCGTGCCCTCCAAGGAGCCTCATGGGATAGTCCTTCCCACCACACTTAGGGCAGGTGGGAGGGGAGATGTGACAACTCCTCCTCCTCCTCCAGCACCAGTCCAGGGTCATTTGACCTCACACATGTAACACATCCTCCATCCCGACCCTCGCTCAGGCCAGTTCTGTTTCTTTTCTCTGTCTCCCTGCCGGAGACAACTACGTATCAGGTTGCGTTTTGAAGCAGGCGCACTGTTTTCAGACTCCGTAGAAAATCCATTTATCATATCAGCCTTGCATTAGCCAAAGTATCGGAGATAAAAATTATCTTGGAAATCTAAACATAGATTCTAATCTAAGGTACAGCAGCATCTGTTTCCCATTACTTTTTATTACTTGCAAGATTTGAGCGGTATTACTCCTGCGGTGAGATATTTCTGAAAGAGGAGGGCTGCGCTTCCCAGAACTGCGAGTCCCAGTGCTGATTGCTGCTCGTCTCCCGGGGCTCATCTGCATGGGAATAGCTGATTACTCAGCGCGCAGCATCGGGGAAGCGCGTGTCCTGCACACAGGCAGGCTCCCCGGGCAGCGGACTCGACTGAGATCGGGGTTATGCTGACTTCAGCGGTATTGACATGGTGGTTGGACTTCTTTCAGAAGTCTGCTCAGGGAGCTTTTTTTAGAGGTATTTGCAATACCAGTCTGCTAGGCTTCACCGGTCCAAACTGGCCGGGGAGAAGCAGCAATGTGGACACAAAGGATCATAGAATCACAGAATCTCCTAGA
>RSEF01000008.1:27767232-27785297 GCA_003993805.1 Himantopus leucocephalus | reverse complement strand
GTCGCTGCCATAAAACGTGTGAAAAGTAAATACAGAGGCAGGGGCTGAATGAGCCTCCGAGATCCCCGCGGAGTAGCTGGAAGGTACCGGCTCTCCTTCCGCGGGTGGCAGGATCTCCTCTTGGGGCTCTCTGGCTGGGCATCGCAGCCGAGGCAAATTCAGTGTTTCCACCTGCTAACTCTATTTTGGCTTATATCCGGCAGGAGATGCGCTGGGGAAAGGATCTCCTGGGGCAGACGGAGCCTCTGTCTGCAAGGGCAGGGGGAGGAGAGCTGAGCAGAGGCACCGTTGCATGCAGGGCAGGAACCGGCCAGCCCTGTGACGGCGCTGGAGCTCCCTTAGCCTCTGTGCTCGGCAAAGGCAAGGCAGCGAGGCTGCGCCTTGAGCCCCCGGAACCCCGGGGATGAGGGAAAGCGTTTAAACTGCTTTTTCTCATCGAGCTGAGCTGGCTGAGAGGGTTTGGTTGGGTTTGTTTCTTGTGTTTTGGAGCTCCTGGAGCAAAGCGCTACGGGGACTTCGCTGTGTTTTACAATGGAAAGCGAGAGCTGAGGTGACCAGCTCAAGTACAGATAACTGTAGATAATTTAGCAGATAGCAGGAGTTTCTTCTCACCTCTCCGCCTTGATCTCCTCCTTTGCACCTCTAACTGAAACTGCTTCCTCAGCAGCACGTCTCTGGGGAAACAAAACATAGGGAGAAGAAATGAGGAGAGAAGTGTAAATCAAAGGTCGTCTTGGTGAGAAGAGATCTAATTTTCACTTTCTGTTCTTGGGAATGGTCTTCAGCTCAGCCTGCAGGACTAGGTGTCCTTTCAAAGGCTGGGAGGAAGGACAGGCAAAAAAGTAATCTGTCGTAAGCTTCTCATCTTAGAAATCCACGTGCAGCAGGTTATTGAGCAGCAATAAAAGGAGGTTAAGGGCGTACAAGAAAGGAGACCCTTCTTGTCTGGTTGTTGGTGGTAGCAATTTCTGAGCTAGGTTTGAGCCTTCCATAAATGCTGCATGTTGCAGAGGAGCTTAACGCTGGCGTTAAGCGGTGAGGAAGTAGAATAGACGTGATCTGCCAAATTCTGTCTAATGAGGTCTTTCTCTTTAATTGGGTGTTTGTGGAAGTGGAAATGGTGGTTTAAATACCGCGGAAGGCATCAAACCGACAAGAAGGTGCATGGGTGGCTGGCCGGGCTCCTCTTTTCCGGGCTGGCGCTCACGAAGCCGGCCGGGTTACCCCCGATGGAACACCCTCTGCTGTGCCTCCGCGCTGACGTTTCTATCAGTGCTTTTCATAAAGCTCAGATGGGAGTGGGTGTCACCAGTTGCCCCGCTCGACTACTTGCTTGTTCTCCTAAAATTGAAGTCTAATTACCTCCCGAGATGATATTATTGGCACCTTTTCGTCATCAGCAGAACACTGGATTTTGCATGCGTTTTCCTTCCCCACCTTGTTGTCTTGGACTCCCTCCCATTTGCACTGATGTCCCGTTTACACCTTTTAATGACACAAAGGACGAATCTATCGTGTTTATACAACGTCAAATGCAGTTTTTGTCATGTTCCCTTTGTCATGGGCAAACCAGAGAAGCCTTTACTGAGATTCATTCCACCTTATGGAGCGTGACCAGGAAAATAAGTTATTACAGTCAGAGAGTCCTGTTTACGGGGGAAAAAAATGCAGCATGTAATGCAGTAACTGTGGGCTGTGGGAGAAAAGATGTAATTGTTGTCTGTGCTAAACACAAATCTAAACAGGATCACAAGTAATTAGCGATTTAATAGGTGACTAAAGTAAATACTGCAATTAAAAAGCCTATTAAAAATAATATTAAAAAAAGAAACCTCACAAGAAATGCAGCTTTGTCCCAGACTGCCAGTCAACAAAATCAACAAACCATTAAGAAAAAAATGTCCGTGCATGCCCAAATCAGTAAAACACATAATAATTACTTGGCACATTTTATCTTCAAAGTCCTCTGCGCGCGCTAAGTAATTAATCCTCCCAACACCTCTGTGCGGTATGTGCAGCAGGCGCTGGTAAAAAGCAAGCTTGTGTTGCAGCCAGGCATAAATACCTTGTTGTGGGGCTCATTCCTGATAGAGGAAATGCCACTCTAAAGTCAATAACGGGCAGGGGAGCGCGGTTATCTCTTCAATGGCACTCATTGTAAGCTGTGGCTGCCTTTGTTTGAGGCAGGGGGAAACCGAGGCACACGCCGAAGGAGTTAGCTGAGGCTGCGGGAAGCTGCCCTCGCTTTCCCCACCAGCCGCTGCGATGAGCAGAGTGGCTTCAGCGAAACCACTCTCTTGCCTTCAAACCTGTGCCTGAACATCAGGTGTAAGCTGGGGTCGGGTTAGCCTGCCAGAGCCGAAAACGCTTTCCAACGCAAGCTTCAGGTCAGCTGAGTTGAAGTTAATTAATTTCCATGTAATTAATTGTTCCAGGGCAGAGGGAAGAGCTCACCCTCCCTCACAGTGCCTACGGTGGCATACGTGCTCCACCAGCAGCTGGGGGAGGACCGGTAAGATGTAGATGATACGGCTCGGTGTGCCGCCGGTGTTTTGAGCCCATTTTTGTGCTCTCTGCCAAACAGCAAATAAATGGCTTTCTGCTCTGATCCTTCCGTCTGTTGCTCCATGTGATAACTTTTTGCCATAAAACCAAAAGGTGGGGAAAAGATAAATACAAGTAGTAGATCAGAGGGGGAGTAACACGTGGGGGAACGAGAAGTAAGAATGCAACGGTTGGGCACGGAAAACTCATATTAACATCAAGCCGTGTCATAAACACGTCCAAGCCTGAGCTCCGGGAATGCCAGCAGAAATAAAACACCTTACAGAGAAAAATCAAAGATGATACCATTAGATCCCATCCATCTCCCATTAAGTGCAGCAAAGGGCTGTGTGGAGCTTGGCAGGTGCTGCATGGAGCAAACCTTCCCAGCCCGGAATGACTAATCCCACCCTGGCTGCTGTTAAGAGACCGTTTGCAGCAGTGGCTAATTGGGCTGAGCGTTTATACCCTTGTCCAAAAATAAACTTTCCCACAAAGAAGGTTGAGCTACAAATGGAAAACTACCTGCGCTGAGATTAATTTTTGGTGTGGGAAGGAAGGCACTTCTGCAAAATGAAAGGCTGTATTCAGGAAAGGACTTGTTCTGCCTTTGATCAGAGGGGCACCTGTGAAGCAAGGAGGAAAACTGAGGTTTATGGATTTGCAGCCGGCAGAGAACATCGTTTTCACCAAAACTGAGCTTTTTGTAGTTCCATTTGCAGGTGTGCTGGTGTGTACGTGGAAGATGAACACTGCCATACATCTGGTACAGGCCAACAGGGCTTGAACGACACCAAAATGTGACTCCTCTGGTTGGGGAGGTGTTGAGCTTTATGAGCTGGTCCCCTACACTGCAGCAAGGTGCTGCCGAGTGGCCTTGGGTCACCCCTCTGCCACCCCCGTGGACAGCCTGTGGGTTGCCTCCTCCTACAGCCACAAATCACAGAATCATAGAATGGTTTAGGTTGGAAGGGACCTTGAAGATCATCTAGTTCCAACCCCCCTGCCATGGGCAGGGACACTTCCCACTAGACCACATTGCTCAAAGCCCCATCCAGCCTGGCCTTGAACACCTCCAGGGATGGGGCCACCACAGCTTCTCTGGGCAACTTGTTCCAGTGTCTCACCACCCTCAGAGTAAAGAATTTCTTTCTGATATCTAATCTAAATCTACCCTCTTTCAGTTTCGAACCGTTACACCTCATCCTACCATGCCCACGGAGTAACTGTCTGAAATAGCTATTAGCTCTTCCTTCCCTCAGACTCTTCCGTAATCCTAATTCCTCAGTGGGATTTGGGACCGTGTTGTCTACATCCGTTATCTTTTGGTTCTCAGGTGACATCTTACGTGGATCACAGAGCTTCTCTGTCTCCATCTCCTCCTCCCTACAGTGCTGAAGGAAGGTCCTGTCCTGTCCTGCCCTCCAGACTCCTTTGCTTCTCGACTCTCAGATGAGCCCCGTGCCTGTCTCTATCCTCCAGCCTCCTTTTGCTCAGCCTCCAGGCCAACTGGTTGGGGAAAATGCTGTAATTGCAGATGAACCCCTGCAAACACATACCAGTCAGTGTTATTAGCCTGGTTGTTTCCCTGTGGTTTTCCCATTTGTCTAGGAATTAAAATGACAACAGAGAAGGCAGAGTTCAGAATCTCAAGTGGATCTGATAACACGTGAAACGTTTCCCAAACCATCACATCGTGCAGGCATAAGTCATACAGTGTTTTTCATGTGCGCACCAGTCCCATCTTAAATCCAGAGTAAATTGCCAAGTTATTTCCCCATAGGACATGCTCCGTGACGTATATCAGCTGGATCATCAGGATGGCCCATCCCTGCAAAACAGCATCTAAACACATGCTGCGGTTTAAACAAGGAATTTAAGCATGTGCTTTAAGATTGTGTGCTGTCCCGATTTGTAAATAAGAGCCATAGCTCTGACTAGGACGGTGGAGTGAGGCCGGTCTCTGCCCTAAGATACATTGATGTAGTTTATTTGGAGGTTTGCAGGGAATGCCACCTTCCCGATTCGCTCATCTGTGCAGTTAGGATTTCAGACTTGGCTGAAAGAGGTGCACGCGCGTTCGCATTAAGTGACTCGGTTTTGAAGGTTAATCCAACAGCACTGGGTGGAAAAACTCCTGCTACCACTGGACAAAGCCCAAGCGGTTATTCCAGCAAATATTTGATTAACATTGAATCCCCGCTCATTTCTGCTGTTCCCAAATAATTCAGTGTTTGGAAGGGATTTAATTTTCTTACTTTNGACTAAAAAAAAAAAAATGTGCAGAACAGGGGAATTGAGATCCATCCTTTCCGGAAGGCGATGGACTGCCCGTCGTTCATCTGCGAGCTGCTGGCTGCCCGCTGGCAGCCCAGACCCCAGGATGCCTTGGAGAAAAGGGCATCCAAAGTGGGCCATGTCCCTAAAAGCAGAACCGGAGTGCATAGAAAAGAGCACAGGTGAAGAATTGGAAGTGACACCTAGTAGCAAAGTAGAGAAATGTCAACGGTGGGCAGCATGGAGTTAGAGCACGGGGATGTGAGAGCTGTGACGGTGCTGGCCCTGGGTGCCGCGGTGTGAGGACATCTCTGTGTCCTGCTGTCATGGTGCTTGGATGGGCCTCCTCTGAGGCTCTGCCCCCAGGTCGGGGCCGGCTGGGGCTCGGGGGCAGCCTCAGCTCATTGCACGGTCCATGGGATGGACACGCAAGCGCAGCTTTCCACGACAAGCACCGCTGAAACCTCCGTGCCGGAGCGCCCGGAGCACCTGGGTGTGGAGGAGCGCAGCACGCGTCAGGATTTCTCAGCATCAGGCAGGGGTTGACCTGATTTCTAAACTCCCTTTAAATGATGAATACTGACTTTTTTGGTGTTTTAGCTTCTCCTGCCTTCCATGCTCACAGAGATGTACAATATGCACTGCTAGCCTGGTCCGTATATAATTCAGCCTTTACTAGACCATATGCTGCGGTAACCCATTAACCCTCTTATTCCTGTCACTGGGACTTTAGACGCGTTCAGTAATAATTGGTACATGTTCTGGCACCTCTGTGCCTCAGACATCAGCAGATAACCTTGCGTTTCCTAGCATTTCTCAGAGCAAATCTCCCAAGCGCAGGACTTTCTCTTTTGCCTTGAAAGAAGTGGGAAGCAGCGTTCCCAGCCTCCGCACGTGATTTTTTTTTTTACGCTGTTTATCCCACGGGGTCTCTCGGATTAGACCCCGCTGCCATCCATCATCCATTCAGAGATACAGATTTCGCTAATGGCCACAGTGTAAATATTTACAGTAAACAGTTTTAACAGCTGACTTTTAGTAGCCACTGTGCATATGGAATTGCATAAACAGGAAGGACAATTAAAAGGATGGAAAAATTGGCACAGGAAGCATGGAAAAGTAAGAAACTAAAATGCTGAATTCCTACAGTACATAATTAACATAATAATTAATTAGCAATGACCCTTCTCTTCTGAAGACCCACCATACAGGCATGAAATGAACGTGTAGAATTATTTGGCCCTACAAAGTAATATATAGTGCTGAAATTCGCGTTATGTTACTTTTTTGACCCAAGTGATTAGCCAGGATGTGGGGTCTCATGGCATGTTTCCACTCGAAGTAGAAATTAATGATGGTCTCAAGTATTTCTTTAACACAATCCTGTTTATTTCAAAGACTCTGCAAAATCCTTGTTCCCTGAACTCATTAGGAATTAAATAGCAGGAGGCAGTTTCCTTGGGCAGCGGTCCAAGACCCCTTTTCCAGCCAGCACTCAACCCAAAAAGCTCACTTCATCAGTCTCATTTCGAGGTCATGCTTCACGTGCTTCTTTAGTTATCCTTGACTTTTTCAGCTGCCTTCTCTCCTTGCTACTGTGATATTTGTCATGAAGTTTTTCCTACTTTTTTCGCCCCTTTTCCCCTACCGCCTTCCCTTTCCCACATCCCCCCCCAAAAAAAAAAACCCCAAACCAGCAAACCCCTGCATGAATTCCTTCGCTCCTTTAAAAGAAATCCAAATCCTTAGCGCTTAGCACCTGGCTAAGTCATGCTATGTGCTTTAGGCAGTGGATTCTACTGCTTTAGACACTAATTCTCCCCCCGCCCACCCCAAAATAGCTATTTCTTCCATTTATTACGAGCAAAAGTGGCTATTAGGCATCCCCTCTCCCACCTGACAACGGCTTTGTGTCTTCAGCCGTCGTCGCTTGATCTTGCCAGATGCCTGCGATTCTTATTACCTTTTTTTTTCCCCCCTTCTTTTTCTTGTATTCTCAAGAATCTTCCTGAGGGAAAGAGAGAATTTGTTCTGGTCTTTTAGACAGGCTTTGCCCCTGAATGGGGTTTTGTTTTTGCTTTCCACTCGAGCTGGTAAATCCCTGTCGCCGTGTAAAACACAAAACGATGAAAAATTCCTGTGCATGCTTCGTCTGTATATACACACGCACACACTTCAGACCTCAGCAAGATATATTAGCTCCTATTCCCCCCCTCTGCCAGACTAACTCTTCCTTTCTGTATGTTTATTTAACTAATCAGCGCTAAGGCCACCTGCTCTTCGAAAGGCAGAAGCGGTATAAGGCAGTAACAAAATGATTCAATATTTCAGTGGAAATCTAGGTTCCGTAGTTGGGTTTTTAGGGGGCATAGCGGGCGGGATATTTACGGGGCTAATTCCAGCTATTCAAAGCATTTCGACAGGTTTTTGAAGGGACGACCTACAAACTAGAACTGAGAGTGAGGCTTAAGCTTGGGTTTATACACCCCACGTGCCAAGATCGCTCAGATACGCGCTCCGTATTCCCTTGCTCGGGTCTGTTTTATCCTGCAGAAGGCAGGATGAGGAAGGTTATTTGACTTGGAGCTGGGCAGACATCTGACAAAATAATGTGAACAAATTAAGACAGATGAAAAGTGGGGACACAGGGGGAGAGAAAAGTGAATTTCTTTTCCTCTTCTGGAAAATCCGAACAGTCCAATATCTGCTGCAGTCCAGGTGGCATTCATTTCCCTCATTTAACTAATTGGGGAGACTGGGATTTTTATTTTATTTAATGTATTTTCTTTTTACCATTTTCTTGAAGCTTTTTTTCGTCTATATTTTGATTTTCTTTGGAACCGCATGTCTTCCTGCTATATGGAAAAGAATCAGTAAGCCATCACCTCCGCTTCCTAAAACACTTTCACTGCTGTTTTTTTTTTTTTTTTTATTAAATGGATTTTTGAAAACCTGCTGTTACCTTAAAGAAATGGCGAAACAAAAACAGTAGTAAAAGAATTAAGAATTCTTCTAATAATTCTGTGGGAAAGACGTAGCCTGTGGTGATTGACTGCGGCTTGGGGAAAATCCTTCTGGGTCCTGCCAGGTCTTCCTTGGAGGACCATCATGGGAGAATCGCAGCAACAGGGGGAAATAAGGGTGTCCTTCTTCGGGACCGTTTTTTGCTGGGGATGCAGGACACCCAGTTCCACGGCCCAGTTTGGGGGTTGCAAGGCAAACCCAACATCTTCTGCCTCAGGGGCAACCTCAGGCAATAAGTGACTTTGGGCCATTTTATCGGCTCTGTGCACCGGCCCTGTGTACGGGCATGTGAGGAGAGGGCAGTGGGACTAAACTTCTCTGATTTCCTTGGAAAAATGTTTATACAAACCTAGGTGCCACGTGAAATCTGTACAAAGCAGCACCACACTGACACCGGCCTGCTAGATTTCACTATTTCTTAGTAATTTGACTCTTGATCCTGGAAAAGGATGGATGTCTTCAGCTCTGTTGGGTTCATATTCAATGGGAGACCCAAGTGCACGCAACCACAAACCTTAATCTCCAATTAGTGCTTAGATCATTAAATAATTTTAGTCCAAGGCATGCTGCCAAGGAAAACACCACGAAGATTGTGTTATCATAAACTGATTAACAAACTGTGAAGGAGAGGCTTTTCCTGACACAGAGGAGAGATGGAAATATCTGAAGGGAGCAGGAGGGGTAATGTAATTATGAAGAATTTGAAGCTACGACGTAAGTACAGGAATATACCCCCTGAGTCAGCAGTGCTCTTAAATATATGTATTTTTAAACTCACTAAATGCACCCATTAAATCACATATATGAATCGTGTGCTTAAAATTAGGCCTACACGTAAGTCCCTTGCTGAGCTTGAGGCCAAGTGAGGCACAGGTCTAAATGCTATTGAAGTTCTATTCTCAACAAATTAGGTCCCAAATTGTTTTTGACTTGCCTTTAACAAGTCTGACATAGTTTGGGTTATTCTTGTCATTGCTATTGGTTTTTCCCTCCTCTGTTATTATTATTCATAATAACAACGTAATTCCCACTCACATCTTGAGGCTTTAAGAAAGTCAAAGGAGCACTGGTAGAGACTGGTAGATCTCTGGTGTTGTCACTACCCACATTCGATGTTAAAATATACCTGTGATACAAGGGAATGGCCAAATCCCAAATGGCTCACGCTAACATTCCCGCCTCCCCAAAGACCACGGCTCAGTAACACGTGGTTTCCCAGAGATCCTCAGCACATGCTTATTTACATATACGTAATCTTTCTGGTATGCATCCGAAGAGAGACATTCAGCATGCTACCCGTTTGTTTTACAGCTGGTTAATGGCACTAATTGTGTGTGCACCTGTTCACTCAAATGATTTATTTAAATGAATTGCCCTAATCTATGCAAAGCAATGGAGGGGCTGCGTCTGCAGCTGATGTTAGTCCACTGATGCTGGCCAAGCGTCCCGTAGACAGCTTCTCTCCTCCCAGGATTAACAAGTCAGTATCACAAACTTTTGCACCGATATTCCATAAACTGAGGATTTGGGGGAAATCATTTAAAGAAAAAAAATGCTGTTATACTTCAGAGACATTAAGAGCAAAACGGAGTGCTCTCGCAGCACACTCTGCCTCTGACCTTCTCAGGCAGGTAACCCTCCTTCCATCCGTCACAGTCAACGCACTCTGAAAGCAGTGCTCCCTACACGCTGGACTGGGACCCGCTGCCCCCAGAAGCTCCCCAGGGCACTGCTGGCTTGAACAACCTCCTCCCCACCTTGCTGCTCACTTTGTCCCCAACACCAGCCCTCGCCGTGAGTCCTAGGGTGGGAACGTGACCCAACTGCTGTCCCCAGCAAGTGATTGATGAATACTGAATATCACTCTGCAAGCGGCCGATGCAAGGGGCAGTGAGCAGAAGGCAAGCGACATAAGTTTTGGGTTGGTTTTTTCTTTTTTTTTCAGTTGAACATTATAATTATTTCGTGTTTTATTGTAGGATGATAAATGAATGCAAAAAAAAGCCGCAGCTAAAATCAGCTAAAATTAGCAGAGCTAGTATTGCAGCCATGGTGTATTATGTAGAGTGGAGAAACAAAAAAGAAAGAAAGAAAGAAAAAGAGAGGTGAGAAGATGTGTAACAAGGAAGCAAATTTCTGCCTTGACAACTAAACGTACATGGATGAGGCTAGAAATATCACAGCAGAGGATTGGACAGAAATACCTGTGGGACAGAATTGAATCAGGTAACCTGTTCGGGGAAGGACACAGCAAAGATGTGGTTGCTGTCTTGGTAAAAACAAATCTGCTAGTCCCAAAAGACTTGATTGGACTTGAGACAGGGCTTTTTGCGGCAGAGTTCCCGTCATTTCTTCCTTTTCTAAAAAAAGACAGGAGATCTTCTGCCTTTGGGTTGGAGCACCTACTGGAGTCCCATCATTGCTGCTCTGGTGCTGCAAATGCCGTCCCACACCTCAAGTGGCAGCTTAAGGATCTCTAGAGGGTAGCTGGAATGGTCCATACCATCTGGTTGGAAAACCACTAGCCGTTTAATAAATACTTTGGTTTCCTGCAATCTTATCGATAATTTTGGTCACAAAGAACGATTGCAGTAGAAAAAGACTTTTATGGTTCTGATCCAAAGTTCACATAAAGTCAGTGAAATGACTCCTGTTAATTGTAACGGGGATTGGCTCAGACGCTCTCCATGTGAAACCATATTTCGGTCCTGTCTTTATAAAGTTTGCAGGAAAAGAAAAGGAAAACTGCTCAACTGGTCTAGTTACTCTTTAACAAATGGGTTTAGTGTTTTTAAAATTCTGCCTTTGGGATGTTCATGCATCACTGAACACTGTTAAAATAGAATTTGACATTGGTATTCACAGCGATGTTAAGAAAACTGCTGTTCTTTACAAGAAGAAAAAAACCTAACCCTAAAAGGAACATGGAACACATAAATAACATGAAACGTGGCTGTTTCCACAATAATTTGAATGATTCATTTATTTGTTTTTAGTCCAGGGCTTCTAAGATAAAGATTCATCATATGAATTATTTTTTTAGGTATTGCACACTATAAACATTTTATTTCCACACACACCCCCCCTTCAAGATCCGATCTTTTTTTTTTTTTTCCTGCGGAAAGGAAGATTTTTCTGAATTTTTCGTGAATAAGCGATGATGACGGGAAGTTCTCTAATCTCTTGCCATTTACAAGTGAGTCCACGTGGAGGTTTTGGATGGAAAGTTGCAGCAGAAGGTTCCAAGAGCTGCAGGGCTCTCTAGCTCCGAGCCGGGCCGAGTCTATGGAGATGTATCGCAGGCAGCACAATCCAGCCTTCCAGAGGACGCTTATTTTTTCACTCTCATCCTCGCCCTCTAATGAGCAGCAGCAGCCTTTTCTTGCCTGCACATTCCTTACTACCTACGTAGCCAGACCCTCTGGGGTAGGTAGGAGAGGATTTGGCTGCTAAAGGACCATCAGAGGATCAGGGTGGCTCACTCTGGTCTGGCCCTGGAGACCGTGCTCTGATTTTCCTTTTTTGCATGTTCGGAGGTGTTTGTTTGGAGGGTGTGTGAAATTTGCGTTTCAGCAGCCCAGTCTTTAGTCTCAGGATAAACTCCTCTAGTCCCAGGATTAATTAGCTCCTCTCGTTCCTCCCTTAAAGAGAAGCTGTACTACCTGGATAGGGGCTTTATGGTGAGGAACAAGTCTGTCCATGACTTCTGATGATTTAACAGGGTGATTTATTCCATTAATACATTATGTGCTGGGGCATGGCTCTTTGGAGTCAATGGGAATCTTTCCAGGTGGTTTCCATTAACTAAATATAAAACGGAGTCGCAGCTTCAGAGGCGCTTAGCTATGGAGAAACACCAGTGCGCAAGACCCTGCAGATCACGTCCCTGGGTGGCAGGTGACTATTTGCTGTATTGGCTGTAAATCTCAGCTTCACGTCATGCAGCAGGCCCAGGTGGACTGCGAGCTCCACGCTTGGTGCTGACGTTAGAGGGTGATTGTGTGTCTTCTTGTGGTGCCTTACACGGCGTTTTATGTATGGAGGTCCACTGCACCAGGGGTGTGAAGATGATAGCTTGGAAAAAAAACCTTTGCAATGGATTCTTAGTGCAGACATATTTGTCATACGTTATTTTTTTACCACTTCCAGAACAGGCAGCCTCCTCTCTCGGGCTTAAGACCAAGCCTTGGAGGGACCAACTCTGCCTCTAACAGTCTGTTGAGAGAGCGAAGGGTCAAGAACAAACCCCTTCACCCTTGCAAGAGTTCCCTCGCCAAAACCACCACGAAACATGACATTTCTTCCAAGGTTAAAACATTGCTCTCACAGTAAGACATTAGATATCTCAGTAGGAACACCAGCTGCAGGCTCGTGCTTGTGATGGTCCTCTCCATTCTGCCACATGTTTTCTGCAAGGGGACGTTGCCTCAGCTCTTGTGCTTCAGGTCTCCAGCTCTGTGGTGGTGACAGCTCTCCCTCGCCACTTCTCCTGGGTTTTTTTTAGTTTGTAAACTTTTCAGGACTGGAGCTCCTTTATCGATATAGGAATATGGAGGAGCATTTTTTTATAGTCCGTACACCACTGAGGGGTACAAAAATGCTCAGCCACGTTCAGGTCTGAGATTTGTGGTAACAGAAATGATACAGAGACAAAAGTGATTGATGAATATTGAATATCAAATATGGACTCAATTCTAGAACATTTTGAGCATTTTTGTTTTGGAGACAATACTCCACTTGGGCTAAAATGTGAAAGGCTTGCAGTATTTTTTGTTTCCACAGAAAGCATTGCTGTCTAACTATGTGGAAATACTGTCTCGTATGCCACATAGGGAAGCACAGTTTTTTTTCCTCTTTTGCAAAAAGTGGTCAGAAGCCAGCTTTCTTCTTATTTATCCAGCTTTTGTTGTCCCACAGGGAAAGAACTGGAGATTTAGTAATATCTTGAAAAAAGGATTGCCAATACAAATGCAATTGTTTCTTGCAAAGGCCCATTAAGGAGACAACATTCAGTGCTTCCAAAAAGGAAAAACAAGGCTGAATGTAAAATAATTTTGAGGGGAATTTGTGGAATGTAGCAAGGAATAAGTATATGCCTGCTGAGATGACAGATCATTAAAATTCAATGAGACTTATTTCTCTAGAAGTCAGATATTCAGTGTAACATAACTCACGATGCCCCGGGGGAGCAGCTGTAGGTGGGGAATGGACTCTTGGGTGATGTCTTTATGGCACAGGCTCAACGGGAATCAGAGCTTTTCCAAATGGAGAGCTGTTTGCAGGCTTAAGACATCATCTAGAGTTGCCCAGCTGGGCTGGTGGGACGCTCTAGGTACAGCCAAGAAAACACGGATTGAATACTGGGATGTTAACCCATAAACCAAAGGGGGATCCAGGACTCCGGTACACAGGACTTGGCAACTTCAGCTCTTTGATGATAGCAGCAGAGAGACAATTCAGATCCTGGTTCAGTTACAAATTTAACCACACCTTCACATCTACAACCCTGTTAAGTTCTGGTTAAATCGTATTAATTTTAGCATAAACAGGATGTGTTTCATATTTACGCAGGACTCTGGGTAGGGTTGCTGTCCTGAACCCGAGCCATGACAGATGAGCATCTCCGCTTTAGCCTTGTTTTTGTTTTGCTGGTAATGCTTACAGCAAACAACCGTGTCTGAGAAGCCTGGGGTCCGTGGGATCAACTGTTTAATCAGCTGTAGCAAGAATGTAATTGTCTTTGTTGTTAACCATTCAGCTATGAAAAGCGTGAGTAGTATATGTACATTTGGAAGCGCTAGACGAGTAGTTTTGTCCCTGCTTTGCTCCCTCCTACTGGTCAAATGCTCAAAATAACTTAAATATTTTGGAAGACAAGCATTTCGCTGTTTTCTCCACAGTTCGTGTTTTCAGTTCGAACAGATAATTGCATCTGTAATGGATAGATGCTTTCTTCACTTGGCTCCATCAACATCACAAAACACCTGCTAGGGCTGAGCTTCTTTTAGCTCTGAAAGATTTGTTCCCAGCAACTCTTTCTGTAATGCAAATGTACCACCACACCTACAAAATTTTTGCTTTAAAAATTTTGAAAAACTACCCTCCTTCCCACTAAAAACATATACTCATTTTCACTGTTTTTTGTTGGTTTTTTTTTGTTTTTGTTTGTTTTAATCTCCTCCCTTAGAGCATGAACATTTTCCAAGCTTGCAAAACAACAACAACAAAAAAATCCAACTAAGTTTAATGTAACTGTTAAGGTGCCAAAAATGCAACTTTCCTGTAGATGTTGTTTCCTAGTACGGAGGACGTAGGGTGAGGAGGTGGTTCCTCCTCCCAGGGCAGCGGGTTTGCATCCCTGCAAAGGGAAGCTTGGGCTGCTTCTCTCTGCCCATACCACAGCCTGAGTGGGCTCTGTCTGCATTTTAGGGATGCCCAGCACACAGCCCACTGTCCACACTGAGCTGGTGGGGTGGGAAGGGACACCGGTGTCCACCCAGGGCCGCGTTACTCTGTGTTGGGTACTCCATAAACCATGGAGGAGCAAACTCTGGTCCTGGTTACTCTTGGGCTCTGCAGACAGATTTCAGCTTAACTGAGCTGAAAAGCAGCTCACGCGGGTGATTGCTTCACTCTTTTGAGCGGCTGGATGTTGCAAGACCACTCAAGGTTTCGGTTGTTTTCCTGCACACTGGAATGTGTCTCTGGTGCGGGTGTTGAGTCATTTCTCCCAGGAGCGAGTGGCTTCTGGCTCTTGACATTGAGAGCAGCGGCTGCGCACCCAGGGGAGCGGGGTGCAGGGAGCAGCCCGTGGGTCGGCACCCTCTCGGGCGTACGGAAATCGGGTGTTGCAACGCCTGCGTGAAGATTGCCAGGTTTTTAATGGAAACTTAATGGATTGCTAACCTCAAAACGCTGGGAGCTACTTAAAGGGTTACATCACTCTGCCACCCACAAGCGTTTCTTGCAAACTTTTCCCGACTTCACCCGAACCTCTCAGCTGTCATCTCCTTGGATTCGGACAGGCAGATGCATTTGCGTTTGATTTTATTCCCCTCTGAAAGGCATTTTTTTAAGGTGTTGCTGAATGCGGAGACAGGAGCAATATCCCATGTCACCAAGCGTGGCAGAGATTTGCTTGAGCTCCCTGTTCCCAGACTGAGCCCGGACTATGTTAGTGTCAATATCAAGGAGCTGTTGGGTGGGAGGGGGTCTATCCCTTTTTCCCTCACCATTGTCACATCTGAATCTTCCTTGAAAGTTTGCTCCAGAGAGGAGCAAACCACAGGCTCCTTTTGAATCGTTCCCAGTATCGCTGTCTCCGTGTCATGCTTTTGAAATGGCAACCCAAGAAATGAAGAGTCCCTGTTTTCTCTCTCACCCCCAGCCTCCCTATTTCCAGCTCTTGGTTCCAATTTCAGAAAAAAAAAATAAAGTGAAAAAACCAGAACTGATAAACACGTTGCCATGTTGCATAAGTCCTGCCCTCAGCGCATTTTCCATGCTCCCGAGCCAGACAGGTTATTCATTCTGACTTTATAGTTCTGTCTTGCTCTCCGACAGCTCTATCGCAAAAATCTCTATCTCCTGTTTTCTAAACCTGCAACTATTTATGTTTGCCTAGCTTTCAAATTGCTCTCGGTCCCTCGCCGCGCTGGGGTGTCCCGAATACACCGGAGGGAGAAGAAGGTCTGGCTGTGAGTGGGAGACCTGGAGGTGGTGGGTGGTCTGCGGGGGAGCACGGCCGGAGCCGGCTGCGCCGTCCCTGCCTTAGCCCTCCACGTATGCTCAGGCAGCAAACGTCCTGCAAAACCCATAAATGTATTTTCCTTTCGTGTGCAATCTCAGGCTACAGGTAAAATTTGAGCTTCCAGATCACAACCTCCTTGTGCCCCCCGGCACAAACGCACGGCTGTTTCCAGCAGCCCAGAACTGGCAGGGAAAGTTCAGATATTTTGACTTCTTTTCTTCACTTTAGTGTACAGCAAACCTGAAAGGATCCATTTGCCCGACTTTTCCACATGGTGGAGGGTGGCACAGAGGCAGCGAGGAAGAAATCAGCTCTCTGTTGCTTTGAAGCCGCTGCCGTTGCGCCTGAGTTTGCCTCTCCCTGCCCGCAAAACGTAACTTGAGCCTTCTGCCCAAAACTTGCTCAATTTAAAGTTTACACAAATCATCTTGTTACTTCCAGTTTTCCTTAGCTCTCGCGTGGTTTTCTTTGTTTTTAGCCCTTTTCTCAGTGGTGGGTTTCTCAGCACCCAGCTGCCCCCTAATTCCAGGGTGGAGATAGCCTCGGGGGTGGGGGGGTCAGGTTTCCCACCTGGAATGTGCTCAGCAGCCCCCAGAGTGCCAGGGAAAGGAAGGGACGTTTGATGTGAAGGAACTGAGGGGTGCTGGCTTGGTTATCCATGCAAAAGGGAGGTCGAGAGGGTATTACAGCTCTGCAGCATCCTAAGAGGGGACCGAGCCAGGAGGACACCTAATGTCTGGGTATAGCTTTGCAAGAAGGAAATTTAGGGGAAAAAGGACAGATTTGTGACAACCAAAACTGTGAGATTCTGAGCGNTCCATGCAAAAGGGAGGTCGAGAGGGTATTACAGCTCTGCAGCACCCTAAGAGGGGAACGGGCCAGGAGGACACCTAATGTCTGGGTATAGCTTTGCAATAAGGAAATTTAGGAGAAAAAGGACAGATTTGTGACAACCAAAACTGTGAGATTCTAAGCANGATTCTGAGCGCTTAAGGAGATGTAAGAATCCTCTGGTTTTATAGGGATGTTAGGTGGATTTATGAGAAGCGCTATATGATAAGACTTGAGGATGCGGAGCTCCAGCCCTAGACGCCCCCTCTGCCTGGGGACCAGGTGCATGCACCTTTGCTGGGTTGTTTGTGCTGCCAGGACTCCTTTGAGCCCTATTTCCCTCCAGGGCACGCGGCTTTATATAGGCACACACTATAAAATAATCCTTGCCCTGCTTTTGTGGGGTTATTTTTCCTGCTACTCCACTCGACCACTAATTTAAACCAATCTCTGTTGGTTTAATATGTACTGAAACTTTTTCTTCTGTTGCCTGTGACTTAATTTTCTTTCTTTCTGTTTTTTTTTTTCTCTCCACCCCCCGCTAGTTCCTCCCCTCGATTTTCATCTCCCAAGGCCACAACTAGAGCAGTTTTTGTCATGATTATCACTCATCATAATTGAGTCAGCGTAACTCATGATGTCATGATAAGAAATCAACTCGCTTAAGCTATTTTGTAGACAACTCATCTCAATAATTCCCCTGCCCTCACCCTGACAATAACCTTATATCTTTTTGGCCTGCTCTTTCTACTTGTATAATTGTTTTTGTCATGATGGTAGCAGTGCTTTGTGTGCCAGAAACATATCCCCAGAGCAGCTGTGATGAAAAACACAGTAGCAAGTTTTGCAAGTCATTATTAGTCATTTGCCAAAAATGAATGGCAGCTGGGGCTGGAAGTATGTTACCCAGACGATGCCCAGGAAAGCAACATCCATGGCGTGTGCCAGGGGCTTTCTTCTTCCCACACGGACACGATTGACTTTCACTGAGGGTGGGCAGAATGACTCACGTCCTGCCAGGAGAGAGCTGGGACCCATTTCTTGGAAAGATCAGGAGGAGTGGAGGCAGAGCCTGCTTCACAATGTCTAATTTTTCTTGAAAAATTGCTTTTGAAAGCTCCCTATGCTGTCAGTTCAGATTCAGTGGCCCGTCAGTGCCTAAACTGTTCTTTTCTCCTTGCTCCTTTCCCTAAATGCAGTTACTGCACGTCTAGGGGTTACAGATCTGGGCTCCTGACTTGCAGTTTCTCATGCCTGTTTTTTTCAAACCCCAGGATGGAGATTTCCCCGTCCCTCTGGACCTCCCCGTGTTATGCTGTGGCTGTGATTCCCTCTCAGCTCCATCCTTTCCACATCCTCTTCTCACTCGCCGCCCTGTCTTCGCCCCACGCTTGGCAGCAGCCCTTTGCTGAGCACCACAGGCAGGGTGGCAGCCTGGTTGGATTAATCCTCGGTTCTCCTATTTCTGCTCCACTTTTACTGCACCACAACCCTTTTCCCTTCCCCATATTCTGGCTGTTTGTGGTTGGAAAACATCTGAGGCTTTTTTCCTCATTAAAAAGTCTAGCTAGGTTAATTTTCACAGAATCACAGAATGGTGGGGATGGAAGGGACCTCTAGAGATCATCTAGTCCAACCC
>RSEF01000008.1:27711366-27767132 GCA_003993805.1 Himantopus leucocephalus | reverse complement strand
CAGCAGGTCAACCCTTAACCTGTGCTGGTGCATGGGGTTATTCTGGCCGAGGTGCAGGACCCTACACTTGCCCTCGTTGAACTAAGAAATTTGACAGTTCTCATTTTAACCCTCCTCTCCCCACCCTCTGAGATGCTTCCTTTGTTGCTTTTGTGCCCCCTTTTTCAGACTTGATAAGACTCCTACTCTTTTGCCACCTTAAGGTAGCCACGTAGGTCAGTGAGGAGTCCCTCCTTTTTTACCAGGGAGGTATATTTGAAGACTTTTTTTGGTATTTCCTAATAGAAATTCCAATCCCCTTCATCAGAGCAGCCACTGAGCCCTTCAGTCCCCCTGACTCCTCCAGCTCTACTTCCTTTTTGATGTTGAAAGCCATAGTTTTACTTAAAGTGAGTCAAGTTGCGATCACTCAGTTTAAGGCTATTTGCTATGACTTAGAGAGCACTTTTTTGGTGCTTACCCAAAAGCAGGTCAGAAATAGTGACTGGTGAGGAAGCTTGTCCAGGAATAACTGGGCTCCACCAAGATAGTAGAGTGATTTCCCCAGTTTCCCCCCAGGAAATCTCCATCAAGAGCACAATTCCCGGTAGCTTCCCTCTCTCTAACACCATGCAGAGGTCATTGCCAAGGTCAAGTCTCGGTCAGACGCTCGGTGTCACAGCATCACATCTCCATATGATTCTGTCCTGGACAGACTGCTCCCTGATAGACCTCAGTTCTTCGCATCGACAATGCAGCAGTGGCTTGTGATTTATCAGAGACCACCACACCGTAGCTCGTGCTGCTCTGCAGAAATCCTGCCGGAGAGTCTGGACCAACTCGCCTGATAATTTTAAGGGCTTTTGTGGTCTTGATTGGGGAATGTGTCTTTTCAAGCGTAATATGTCTTCTATCCCTGAAGGCCCTGTGTGAGTTTCACGGACTTATTTGGCTCTTTAAATCCTCCCTTGCTGGGAGGATGTTACTGTGAGCTCAGGGATGGCTGTGCTTCGTCTGGCCTTCCACAGGAGCATGCCTTCTTGTTCAGATCTGCCTTTTATCCTCTGCCACTTTTGATTTGTTGGTGTTTCTTCTTCCACTAGTATTTTTTCAAGCCTGGTTTTAAGTACAAGTGAAGTTTACATATATTATGTTGTTTATAGCAGACATTTCTCCTCTGGTTTAACTGGAAGTGCTGCATCAGGGGTGGTCCTTCCTTCACTTCAAATCACTTTCTAATCTCCCATCGACCAGCGATCACTGTCACTTTCCACTGAGTGCTATGTGGGCAGCCTGAGCTTGGCTTTGCTTGATGGCCGTGGGCTCAGACAACCTGCCCTTCTGCAAGTTCTCCTTCCCAAGGAATAAAAATCTCCATTTCCAACCTGGGGAAAAAAAAAACAAACCAACACTCCCAAACCCCCAAAAGACCATGATCTCATCAGGTATGAGAAATTCTTCTGGGGACAGATATTTGGCACTCTCTTGTCAGCCTAATGAGTGAAGAACCTATTTTGAGGAGCCCCAGCGAGACCTCAGATTTGGGTGATCTCCAGTAGATGACAGGCTGCTCACCAGAGCCCTTTCACACCAGCTCAGCTAGAAGGAATTGTTTCACTTCAATCAGACGTGTCCTTACACCTGCCCCTTCTGTGTGGGATTTCTTCCTGTTGATGTCCTTTTTGCAGTGGGCAGGGAACTTAGAAAGGATGGGAAAAATTGTCTTCTTGGGATGCTGTCAGTAAATGTATACGCTGGGAACTGCCTTTTTGGCAGAAATTTGGAGAAATCATAAATTACCCTTTGTTTTGTCTTGGAAATACATAAAAAAAAATTGAAAGCAATCACAAAGCTGTACTGTTATCAGTGAATGCTGTTTGGGGAAACCTTGCTTGACTTTATTTTGGGGGTTTTTTTGGCTGCTTTTATCTTGCATAGGCAGTAAAGTTCAAATTATTGTCAGATTTGGAGATTTTAGCCCAGCTTCACTTACAAAAGAGGTCAGAACTTGATAAAATGCGCACTAATAGAAGTGGAAACGCTCCCACTCACTTTGAGAAACTGTTGCTCATGTGTCAGAGAACATCTAAGGAATGTTTTACTTTATGATGGTTTCAGAGTTAAGGAAATGGTGATCCTTTGAATCAGAAGAGTAGACAGATACTGGCCCACCCTTGTACAATTCCTGTGCTGCTACAGCATCGCTGTTTGACTTTGGATTGAACCTTGCTAAGGACAAAACAGTAGTACGGAAATGTGCTCCCCCCTGCTCCATTGTCATTGTAGACTGCCCAATCATCTTGAATTTTATTTAAAAAAAAAAATAAAAAATTGTCCGATCCACTTGAAATTTGGAGGAAATGAATTTGGGAAAATCTGGGCAAGAAACACAATTAAAAAATTGAATGGTGAAAGTAGTTAACCATAAGATACCTTATAAAGATTTGATTCATGGATGGGACATGTAGAATTCTCCATCACTAGAAGCCAAGGTTGGGTTGTTTTCTTCTAGGTGCTCAGCATGGCTCAGAGACACCCCAGGGACCAGGTAGAGAAACTAACTCAAGACGACAGTCATGCCTGGGTCGGGCAGGAGGTGAAAAGAAGACAAGGTTCGTGCTTGGGTTAGGCAGCAGATGACAAAAGACAGTCATTACGATCCACCTCATCCTTATAATCACAGATTTGCATTAAGTAGGTAATTATGGACAATACGCACTTCAAATCTCAGTTCTCATGTAGGTGACGGGAGAGTTCATCTGCAGAGAAATTTAACCCACCAAAGACTTTTGCAGTTTTGGTCTGGAAAGACTGTTGTGGTTGTTGTAGATGGAGGTGACCAGGCTCATCGGCATCGCCGTAAGCCTGCAAGAAATGTTATATACACATGGTCCAGGGAAATTCTGCTGCAGCCTCTGGGCAGCAGCGTGGTATGGCAGGTGGACTGGAGTTCTAGGAAGTGGAAATGTAAATTAGGTGTTTTGTGCAGGTAAAAGTAAGCCTCCTGCTTGTTTGGTGGTACTGTGATGACAGTCAAACTGTCAGGATGCAAGAGTTATCCCAGGGGCTGCTTGGTGGCTCCGCTCCCTGAAGGAGAGGTACCCCAACATGCTGATGAGGACATTTTGGGTTCTTAGGCTCTGGTAACATCAAGCTACTTCAAAGGAAGAAAAACTGTGAAGTTAACACTAGGGGGAAAAAAAAAAAGAAAAGAAGAAAGAAAAGAGGCCCATGTTTTGTGGTTAACAATCAACGAATGTCATGTCTCTTTCCAAAGCAGAGGCCTCTTGATTTTTGCTTCTGTCTCATTCAATTATGCTCAAAGGGCCATACTTAAAAGCTTCAGGAAAAGGAGTCAGACCTTTACAATAAAAGACATGAAGCTGCATTTGTGAGCGCCAGCCTTTGGTTCCTGCAGTTCACATGCTGAAGAGCAGTTGAAACGCAATGTCAGGGCTGGGCTGAGAGGTAACCTCTGAGACACCGTCTTCACCAGGACATGTCCTGGTTTGGTAGTTGTGTACCAATCCATGTTCATTGCCAGAATCTTTCAGAGGGTCTTAATGAAGACATTTCTGATGGCAGATTAATCGGGTTGCCCGTTTTCTTGTCCCAGATAGAAAATTTGGAAGAAATGCTGCAAAAGTACGAACCCTTTTCTTGACCAAGACACAAATTCTTAAAAAGTTTACATCTGAGGTCCTTAAATCTCTGAGTTTGGGCATAGGGGACCCACGTATCTTGTTCTGGATCAATGTGACTCTCCCTTCTTGAAGGTCTAAGACCCCCATACAACCCATGCACATGAAGGGCTAGGATCCCCAATTCACCCGCTTCCTAGGACTGTGACTGCGATCCTTGATCCAACTCTCTCAGGATTATTAGTTAATATTGGTGGATACTTATGTCCAACAGACCTTTTTTTCCATGCCGTGTCACGAGTTTCTTGTTGTTACTCTTGGGTCGGAGCTGTTGGAGCTGCTGTTGGAAATCTTAGGGCAAAAAGGCATACGCTCAGTGCTGCACAGGCTTTCACAAACATTTCCCTGCTTCCTGCATGGCCGGCACATCTCTAGGTCTACTCTCATTCTGTTATTTTTTAACCAGGATAGAAGGAAATTGCACAGATGACCCTGTTCCCACTTCTATTCCAGCTATATAAAATGCAGAGAGCCTCCTCCACTTTTTCTGATTTGTTTCGAAGTTTATTTGAAGCTAAGGATGGGCAAATGGGATATAACTGGGATGGTGCTGAGCCCAGACTGGGAAAGTGAACTGCAAAAGCTCTTGGATAGGGAGATAGGGAAGGAAATATGTTAAAGCATTAATCAAAAATAAATCTTTCCTCTATTGTTTTTCTTCTCCAAGTAAAATTCTAACAGATACTCATTTACAGTTTGGATATATGCCGTGAAATGTTTGACATACAGTTAACTTCATGCTGTTAATTATTTGAGGCTTTCTAGAAGTCTTTATGTGGGATTTGGTGCAGAGCTGCGTGGCTCAGCAGATGCCACGCGGGAGGGATGGCATCTTTTCCTGCCACTTCTTTGTTGTGATGGTTGCTCACAGGCTGTGTCGTCTCATCAGCTGGGATGTCAGTATCTGCTTGCAAAATTCATTCCCATTCATAATTTAGCCATGTGCAGTAGGCACAGGATGTGCATGTTTTGGAAGAGAGATTGCATCGGGGAGAAGGGTCAGCAGAAGGGGCAGTGCGGAGCGGATCCGCAGGTGGTTTAACTCACTGCCCGTGAGAACCAGCGTGCAGCAGCTATTTGCCTTTCCCATGAAGAGAGCGTAGCGAGGAGACCCTCCTCTCTGCTCAGCATTCAAGCCTCGCTCCTTCTGACATCCAGGGGGGTCCGGCGTTGAGTGCCAGCATGGTCCAGAGCTTCTGCAGAGCCTTTTTTTTTTTTTTTTTNNNTTTTTTTTTTTTTTTTAACAAGCCAGACTCAAGTTTTGGGCAAGCCAGAGACTTTTTTGTGTGTACACAAGAGCTGGAGTTCGGGCTAAGCAGCCATGTAGACACAGCCAGTGGGAGCAGCGGGGCTTAAAACTTCAAGCTCTGCTTTGTTCCCCGTGAAGCCAGTGAACATTAGATTCTCCTGCTTACTGGGGAGGCAGGAAAGACAGGAATTTCAAAACTTCATTCCTTCAATTCGCCTTTCCCTCAAAAATGCTGCTCTTCCTTCAACTTCTTCTCTGGTCTCCAGTCTAAGCCAAGTTTTCATAACTCCTTCTTCCCCCACCCTCTGGTTTGAATTACTGCAGTGTCTATCACTTTTAGCTGACGTTGTGAATAAACTCCTATAATGCAGAGAACATCTTGCTTTCTAAATCACTTCAGTGATAATCAAATTTCGCAGGATGATTTAGAGCCCAGGAAGTTTGGAGGGTGTGTTTATTTTACTAGCATTTCTTGTACACATAAGTGACCATCCTGCTGACTATCCTTATGAAGAACTGCTTGTGGGAAATACTGTGAATTTTGCTTCACTACCCGATTTCCACTTTTACTGTAATCCAGTCTTTTGGAGGGTGCTAAAATCACAGCTTTTGTTGCCGGAGATGGACTAACACTGAAAACTCCCCAGAGAGAAACGAGGTTTCATCCAAGTGGAGGTCCAGACAGCCAATTATTTTCCTTAATAAGAACAACAACCGCTCGATGCTGCATCATACTTGAAACTAATAATGAGTCAAATAATAACAAGAACAGCTGGTGGAAAGTGAAAGAATACCAGGAAATAGCTCCTCAGCATCCTATAGTTAACTTGTGGACTTCATTGCCACAGGAGATCATTGTGATGACTGCTATTGTACAAACCCCATGGCCCTTACTCAAGAAAAACTGCCGCTTATCTGCGTAAGAAATCTCCGAGGGAGGTTTCTGGAAGAGCTTGTCTAGCGGTAAGGTGGGACAAGAATGACTCCATGCCTTGCTGTGCAGGCGAGGTGACTGCTCATCATGGCTAGGAAACTCTGTCAAGGCTTCCTGGCTAGCCTAAAATAGATAACCTGGGAATAGCTGTTCCTGGAATCATAATGCTTAATCTGCCACGCTTCCTCATTTCCCCTGAACCCCCTCTGTTCCTTCAAATTAGTGGTCAACTGAATAGAAAAGGGTTTCTGAGTGCAACAGCTGTCAGGTTTCCATCGCAAAATCACTTGTCAACCCTACCTGCATCCAATCTGATCCTGCAGAAAATTTTTTTCCCAGCCTTATTTTGGGTCTTAATTATTGCCTGTGAAATAAATGCTGTAGTGCCATGGAAAAATGGTCCGTGAGCTCACAAGCAGCGTGAGGGTCCCCAGCCTGAGACTTCCATCTCTGCAGTGACAGGTTCTGTCTCAGGCAGCTCTAATTAGATGTAAGATTGCGCGAGGATCCAAGGAAATTTATTCGGTTATTCTGCATATCTCGACACCAGCAAGGTTTTCTCCAGAGTCTGCACATTAATTTTGACATTAAATTTCCTTTATAGCTTTGTAAGTTTATACTTCTAAGAAACTTGGCCTGCACTGATGCCCGTAATATGCTTCATTTTAGACCAACTGGACAAGCTGGGATTTTCTAGTTGTTTTCGTTCCAGAATACAGGCTGGAAATTACACAAGGAGCTAAAACATACATGAACCTCTTATCGTCATAATCAGATATATATCATAGTGTTACATATGAAGAGCAGTATGTACAACTGGGAAAAGGTGTGAGTCATCGTTTCTTACTCCATATACTTAAGTGCAACATCACACCACAGCTCGTAAGATGTGATTACATGTGAAAGGGAAGATTTGAACGATCAAGGGTTATCGCTGAGATTTTGCAATAGAAATGACCTGTGATTCACTTCTAATTTCTGAGGGTTTTGCAGTTTTTTTGGAGCTAACGAAAAGCAACGAGGAATGCTTCCTGTAACATCCAGAGCCCTTCGCTGTACAAAGGCATCGGCACGCCGTTTTGGACACATAAAGGGCAAAGGGCTTGCCAAACAATTGTGTCCTGACACTTCACTATTGGCTGAAAATTGACATCCACACATTACTTCATATCAGCTCAGCTGTGTCTTGTACTCATTATATTGGCTCGGCCGCTGCTTTTTTTTTGCAGCCATGAATACATACGTAACTTGTGTGTGCCGTTCAAGCTGTCTCGCTGGAGATCTGCCATCAGCCGGGGAGGTCATGTGCATCTGATGGCCAGAAGGACAAATGAGTCTGAGAAAATCCATAAAAACTCTGCAGAGCAGCCCAGGAATCCTTCCAAATGATGGGGATCTGCTGCAAACCCTACCTTTTCAAGCATTTGGTGCTACTTCAGAAAGCTTAGCTCCAGTAAAAACAACTGCTTTACTAAGTAAAGAAAAGTATTTTGTATTTTTCCTGTCTCCTGAAAGCAAAATCCATTCAAGGCAGCACCAGATGCGGCAGAAAACCTAGTGCTTCGGTTCACTGGGCTGTTTCCTTCTGACTGGCCAAACTTTCATCCTAGTACTCTTGTGAAGTCTTATTTTCGATAAAAGAACGGCCAAGCTGCAGCCAGCGTGTGTCATGGGAACATGACTGGGAAGAGACACTTAGAAGAAAGAAGAACCTAGGACTACAGAGTATCTTGATAGTTAACTTGATTAGAGTGATTAATACTGACAATCCAGAATAAAATGCAAAGTTTGGTGAGGTTTTGGGTGAAAGCAAACATTGCCGTTTTCCCATGAACTCTTTTGCTCCCTGAGTTTTGCTCATAGCCTAAACATTCACGTCGCTTCCTCTTTTCAAGACCTGGATAGTCACGTTGACCAAATATTGGGTTTATAGTCATGGTTAATTTTTTGTTCTTCTTGCCCAGGACAAACAAAGAGGAGGAGGAAGAAGCCTAGCAGAAGTCATGTGGGCCCTTTGAATCAAGGACAGATGTTTGTCTAGAGGACACAGTGACTTTGACATTCGCATCCGAATTACCTATTGAAATATTGCAGTCAGGGCTTTCGCAGGAGGGCAGCTGGCTAGTTATAACAGTGTTTTCTGACTTTCACAACCGTGACTCGATACATCCTCTCATTAAAAAAAAAGCCTTTTCCTCGCTATTTTAAGAAGCTGAACTTCAGCTGCTGATTCCTAGGTGGAGTAACCACCTCCAGCCATCATGAGCTATGAAATACCTCTTTTACCAACATCGTTACAGCTCTTATCCAAAGTCCACTGGACTCTGCAGCTCTTCACTGACTCTTGCTGGCCCTGGGCTGGTGTATTTATACACAGAAAAAGCTGTCTTGGAAAATTTTTGAGGCTTGGGTTTTGCTGCCACTTTACATATTGAACATGACTGAGGTTTCGGTAATTGTTCCAATGGTGAAAAGCAGAAGAAATTTAGCTCACCCGAACAATCGCTCTTGTCTGATGATCTGGGTTTGATTATGGCCCTTTGTAGATGTCTGAAAATCAGTTCATATCCTTCGCTTCAGAGGCAAACCCTGTAAAATGCATTTAGTGTCCCACTGAGTATTGCTCACATTTAATTCTGTGTTTATTTTTGGTCACAAACTCAGTGGGAAACTGCGTAAACAAAGCTGCTATAAGCATACACACGCGCGCACAAAAAGGTTGCCAAGCAAACGGTGCCAATCTGGGTAAGTCTAATGTAAACACCGAGTCTAGACAAAATGATCTAGAGACAGAAGCCAGCTCTGATGTCAAAGGAGATCAAATGTTGATAAAATTGCTAGAACCAAGGATCCAAAGGGGTTTTGTGTTAAACTGGGATAGCGGTTAACAGCGATGTTTTAACTCAGCTTGAGATAATGGAGTTTTTGACTTAATATATTACTTCAGACTTCCTAACTCTGCATCCAGCGTCTGAGTTAACAGGTCTGAAAAGCCTCTGCTTTGGTTAGTCCTTAGATGCCTTTCTGGACTGCAGGGTATGAAGCCCCTCTTCCAGCTCTGGGCAAAAGCTCAGTGTGCTGTACCCCAACATGTCCTCCATGGTGCCTCCACAATGTTGCCTGGTGTGGACAGGTGTATGGTCCCAGGGACCAGGACTCACCTGGTCCCCAAATCCCCTTTCCATGTCTGTTGCCTCCCGTGAAGGTCCATGCACCGTAGTAGCTCTGCACGAACGGGTGCCATCCCCTTCTGTTCTGCAGATACTCTCAGGTGGGTAACGTGGAGCTGGCTGCAGGCAATGCTGCTGAGGTCTGCTGGCTGCTGCTGCAGAGGAACTTCTCAGAAACTGCTACACCTTTATTTGCATTTCCAAGAAGGGCTTCAAGGTGAGGAATGGTTGAAGGCCAGCAGCTGAGCAACGCTTACTCTCTGGAAATACACTCCCAGCAGAACTGCAATTGAGAAATAAAGCATAAACTCCATCTGATCTGTGCCACGCTTAGTTTTGCCATTGAAGCCATGGTATGGCTTCTTGAGGCCGTACTAACACTGCATAGCACGCAAGTCGCAAAGGAGCTGCCGCCTCAGCCCAGAGCTCTCAAGAATGCTTAACCATCCCCCTTCTGTGCTTCACTGTTCTTCTTATATTTTGCATGCCTTATCTGAGATCTGCATCCCATATTCTACTCACTCGTTGCGTCGATCGGTCTGGTTGCAAGAGTACTTGGTCAGATCCTAATTTGTCTTGAGGTTGTCCTGCCAACATCTGCACACTCTCTGTTCTGGAAGGGAAACACTTTGCCTGATTTCTGGAATACAGCAACAAAGTTTCCCAAAACCAAAATAACTTTTAGAGGAGAAAACAAACTGACAAAGTTATTCATGGGAAACGATGTAGAGTGCAGAACAATATGTCACTTAGTAAACAGGTTGGGGTCAGTGGCATCATAAGCACCATGAAAGAGAAAATCTGCTGTGTGGTTCCTGTGGTGGGACAGATCTCCCACAGCCTGTGTCCTCAGCTGCCTCTGTTCCCAAAGCACTCTTCTGCTCCAGTAGTCTTCCAGGACTAGCTGCAAGCCTCTCCCAGAAGATAATCTTCATTGCTTCCAGTTAGGCAGATGCTTAACCTGCTGGATGCTTCTCTTCTGGCTCCTTGGCCCATGACATGCTAATGAACATGTGGGACTGAACCATGGCATTGATGCTCCTGGAGATCTATTCTGAAGAACCAACAGGGACATCACAGGCTTCGTATTACCAGTGGAAGGGCCACCACCAGCTCTGGCACCCCCGATGTCAGTGCCTCTCCTGGGCACAAGATGTGCAAAGGCGAGCTGTGCCTGTGGTGGCTGCACCCCCCGCCCCACTTTCCGCAGCCCTTGCTACGGAAAGCTCTGGGGGGAGATGCTCTTTCATATTTCCTCCAGCTGCCCCTTAAGGCACAGAAAAGCCCTGAAATGAGGGAAGTCATATAATCTATGTTTTGGATTTTGCTTAAAAGCATATTAACCCCCCTCCCTTTTTTCTTTCGGTGGGATTTCCTTTGTTTTACTGAGCAGCTGCAGGCTGTAAGGTCCCAGAATCGTAATTTTGGCCTGCAATAGCACCGTATACTGTCACAGTGTGTATTACATATCCAATAAAGCCTGACTATTGCGTCCTCTGGGCACACTTTAAAATAATTGCTTGTAAAAGCACATACTCATCTCAGCTGCACTCATCTGAGGGACCAGCGACAGAAAAGGCTCCCTGACTTCCCAGACTACAAATTCTCCGTATCCTTCTCCATTGCACTCACGCTGCATCACCTTCAGCCCCCTAAAAGAAGTTTTTCCAAGGGAATCACTCAATGTCTGTCTCTACCCCTTCAGCCTCACTCAAGGCTGCGTGGAGGTGGCCCAACACATAGCGGAGGCAGCGCCTCAGGGGCAAGGGGGTGGCAGAGGAGCGGGAATGGGATTGTCCTGTTTATCCTGTAAGAGGTGGAGGGATGCCTTTTCCACCTCCTCCCCAAATGCCCCCTCCTCTGTGCATGGAGGAGAAGCAGGGCCAGACGGCGGCGATGGCTGTTGACTTGCCTACAAGGACATCACGCCACCCCAACGGCTGCCATCACTCTCTGCCTTTGGGCGTGGGGTGTTGGTCAAACAGCAAAACTCCTGCATAACACTGAAGAAAAACAATTTCTCCAACCAGCATGGCCTACAAACCCTGGAGACTTTTCCTTTCCTCCTTCACCTCTTAAATCCTCTGTGCAAGCAAGGAGCCCATAACCCTTTCTTGGCTGTTTCACCCTGTCTCAGAGTGACTATTAGAAATTAGTGACGAGTGAACATCCAGTGCTTTGCAGTTTGGGGTCACTTCACTTTAAATAAGCATCCAAACGTTCACAGCTAAGCTAGCCAAAGCTCATTTGTCTCGAAATTTTCTCACGCGATTTCAGGCACAATTTCTTCTGGCCACAGCTGGGAGTATCAAGAGAATAGTCCTCTTTGCTGTGTTTTGGCATGTTTGGTTCGACTGTTAGCCAGAACTTGAAGTTAGAAGGAAAAAAACCTCTTTCTTTCTATCTGTCTCTCTATCTGTCGATTTATCTATCTATCTAATGTATTCTATGTATGTCTATGTGTAGAAAAACTTTAAACCCTCAGAACCCTCATGAAGCTTTATTCAAAATTGGTTTGAGTTGGACATAAGGTTTTGGAAAGTGGTTCGTCATTTCTAACCTAACATACACATACTTATTAGGAATCAGCGTTTTGGTCCATTTTGAAGAAAAGAAGTCATGAGATCTGACTGGGTTTTTTTTTGTGTGTGTGTTTTCAAGGGTATCCATTTACAGAAAGTAACAGGCGAAAGTTTATCTGCTGACAGCTCGTTGTGAGAATTCCAGGCAGGGGCTTGCAGTATTTACACAAGGTGTTTCATTGTGAACTTTCTGAATGTGAAAGTATTAAAACTCAAGAAATACACATAGCGAGTTGCAGAAAATTAGTTCTCTTCCTTTCATTTCTGTACTTGCAAGCAATCTTTGCCAGTCCTCTTTCCATTCCAGAGCACAATAATGCCCATAAAAGACCAGAGAGCGTCTGCTCTGTGCAACATTTCTGCTTGTTTATAACAGGAGGAGGGAACAAAAAAAGGTTGGATTTATTACAGCTGGTGGGGAAAATCTGGTTTTGTCCATTTTACCTGATTGTCGCTGAAACCATATGTACGATATAAGTGTAAAGAAGCATACCTGTAAAGAATTTCTGCTGTTGAGCTTTCTGCAGGGTTTTCCTGAAGTCTGACCTTCAGCAATCATGGGTTTGCCTTGTTTTACAGAGATCTAATTGTTCCTAATTTCCTGTCGATAAATGGTACAAGGTGTGGAGTTGCACTTTTAATGTTAAATTTCAATCATTTGTCCGACTTAATCGACATGAGTAACTCTTTCAAAGGGAAGTGCTTTCAGTTCATGTAGGACATATTTATATTGAAAACCCTTTTTGAGTGGGTAAAGCCGTTATTAAGGATGTAGGAAAATATTTCCTACCTACAGTTGTCAAGCTCTGGGGGAGCTGTGGGCACAGGGCTTGGAGCTTCTGATCTCGAGAAATCGACTCTATAGGAGGATTTTATTTTTCTTCTAGTGAAAATCGCGCCGTGTTCCCACTTGCCACAGGTGGGGCACAATCACAGGTAGCTCAACTACTTGCAGATGTCCTCCTACCCTTGGGGTGATCCTGGTGGCACAAGGACAATGCTTCCTCTTGGAAACATTATTGGTCCTTTGGCATCTTTCTCCTTTCACCCCTGATTTCTAGTAAAGACAAGTGTTTTTAATGGCTGGATTTTGGGGTAAAACATCAATGTGTCTTGCAGTAATCTCAGTTTTTTGCAACCAGTTTCTCCTGCTGTCACTGATAAGCGCTTCGTCAGGTTAGGGTAGGCTGTAAGGAAATCAGTTTCGGGATTAATTCTTCAGGGATTTGTACTCCTACATTCTTCTCCTCTTGCCCTCAGAGGTAGGTGGGGAAGCTCCCTACATCACTGCCGTGCCCGTGGTGTGTAGGAACTGCAGCGTGGGCTGCCCTGAGTCACGGAGACAGTAGTCAAGAAAGCATCTAGCTCTGGGAAGGGAGTGCTGGTTGCCTGACTTGAAGCCTCTATCAGAGTCCCCATCTGAATGTCTTCATCTATGATATTCGGCAATATTTCTGCTGGACCTTGATCTTGCTAGGTGTGATGCAAAGTGTAGTGTTTCTACCAGTTAATACTTCAAAGAGGCAGTAAAGTCCCAGGGAAAATTGCTTTTGACCCGCGATGATGCAATTAAGGATTTGCAAAACTGTTTTAACAGGGTGCAGGATAACTTATAAGAAAGTTATTAATGATTTCTGATAAACCAGTTCAGGTAAAGCAATTTGTGCATAGACAGTAAGTACTTGACTTTATTGTAGACACGAGTAATGTTTCAGTAAATTACCATTTACTGAAATCTTTAAGTCAGCAGTCATTAATCCTGTAAGAGTTCCATAGATGAACTTAGGCGTATGATGCTAAACACTATTTAGGAGCAGATTAAAAAAAAAAAAAAAATGACTCACTGCATAATTTTCCCAGCCAATGTGGATCCTGAATCAGAGTAATTATTCCAATTACAATGTCCTTGTGTTTGGTATTTTTCATTCAGTTTTACACACTATTTTGAAAGCTCTTGACAGGATACTAAATTTTCTCTGAGTCTTTCCTCCCCTTCTAAAGCACTCAATTACACCAGAAAAATCCATTCATTTCTCGATATATGGAGCTATTCTTCTATTTGTTGTGTATGATATCGCTTTTTGAGTACTGAATCTATGAAAAGTGACTGTGTGTTTCCTGTGAAAAAAAAAAGTGTATCAGAACTTTTCCTTAACACAGAGCGCGTTTTAATATAACTCAGCTCATACCTAATCCCCTCCTGCACAGATAACATTTTATACTCAAATTTTACTCTTTGAGCCTTGCAGCCTTTCAATTCCAGCGCTGGATCCATATCAAGTTTCCTCTCTTAAATAGCTCTCCTGTCTGTTTTGTATAACTTCCAATGGTTTGCAGAGTATCTTTGTTTCAAAATCTGTTGGTTCTGCTATGCTGGGACTGCGTACGTCTCCGTTGTGTTTAACTGTCCCCTGCAACCTGTTAATACAGCATCATGGGTTTGCAAAGATAAAAACCTTTACCAACAAAATAATACTCCTTTCATTACAAAATGGACCCTGGGAAAAAAAAAAAAAAGTAGACGCTTGAAATGAAAAATATTTCAAGAGAAGAAATATTTAGGTCACAGCTTTTCTCAATTTTTGTAATTTAATGCAGCCTGGAATAATTGCCACATGCATTCTTTTGAAATCAAGTCCTATAATGTTCTTATTGCTCAGTCTCTATTTTCAAATGTTCCTGGTAATGGACATTGTTCTGTTTTCCAAATAATTACATTGTAAAAATGCTAAAAAAATAAGTTGAATCAGAGTTTATCCAAATATTGAAGAGAGTCGTAGCCATCCACATCAGCCTGTTAGCTGTTGGTTTCTTCGTGGGAAGTTAACTCCACTTCTGAAGATCTCACTGCCACAAAGCCCCAAACTCTGGAGAAAAATATACTCTAGTGGAGGAGATGGGGGAAGGAAAAGACTTATGGCTCGAGTCTCAGGTAATCTTAGGGAAAACTGAGGAAATTAAGTAGGGCGTAAATGATGCATAGGCTTTCTGCGTCTTGTATGCTATTCCCGTTGGAGAAAACAGTGGGATCGTGCATGATTTCTTCTTCGGGATTGTGCCCTTTTCCTCTTCTATATGCTGCAGCAGACATTTTAAGAGCACTCTAAAGCAGTTTTAAAGCATCTGATGGAGGTAAAAAGGTTAAAGGCTTTGTCCACAGTCCCTAGGAATTATCTGGCAGTCCCAGCTTTGCATTACAAAAAATGACTGGAAAACCAGTTTTGCTGGTCAGCTCAGGAGTGCAGGGGGAAGATTCTGAACAGGGAATAGCAGAAAAGCGATTTCGCTCTCACTTGTCAGTCTCAGAAAATAAAAGGTGAGCGTATAATACCTTTGGTTTGGCGCAGAAGTATTCTTCTTTCCCTTCAGCTTCACATTTTTCTGCACACCACTTCATATGCCACCGGGTCAGGGGAAAGATACGCAAGATAAGTACTGAAGAAAAGTATCTACTTATCTGCTAAGAGAGAAGATACTGGCAGATTTTCAGATCAGCCGTAAGTGTCTGAAAAGCTAGACTATTAAACTAAAAGATGATTTTCCACTCTGTAGCAAAAAAAAATGAAGCACTTGAAAAATCTCAACATGTTTCATGAATCCTTCGTGAAAAATAGTTGACTATAATTATGAAGTGGACCTCACAAGTTAGTGTTCTGTGTTCTTTCGTATCGTATCTCATTGCACACATGCCCTTTGAAATTAATAGACTTAACCTCTTTTCACTTTTGTTGCATCTAAAGAGAATCGGTTTTCAAATAGGAAAAGGAGGAAAGTTTAAACCACTCCAGTGAATGGTTACTTATCCTCCCTCTCAGCCACTGCTCTCCATCACCATCTCTTCAAGAAGCATGCTATGTTTTAGGTGGGATTCGTAACTGAGATCTGGACCGTTTCTGTTGCTGAACAGCCTGATGTGCTTCCCACAGAGGAGTTCAGTGGCATCTGAACACAAGTCAGCAACATCCATCCCTCCTGTTACTTATTGCCCGATTTCTTGTCTTACCATTGGTGATCAAACAATTTTTGTGATGGATGATTTCCATCTGCCCAGCTAAGTTGCTGTGGCATTTTTATCTGTAGAAAGTATTGGGCTCTTTTTTTTTTTTTTCTATTTTTCTTTTCCCCGTTTGATATCTTTGATTTAATACAGAGATCTGACTGGCCCTGCAAAAGAAAACTTAAATTAGAATCACAGAATTGTCTAGGTTGGAAGGTACCTCTACGATCACTGAGTCCAACCATTAACCTAACACTGCCAAGACCACCACTAAACTGTGTCCCTCAGCACCACGTCTACACCTCTTTTAAATACCTCCAGGGATGGAGATTCAACCACTTCCCCGGGCAGCCTCTTCCAATGTTTGATAACCCTTTTGGGGAAGAAATTTTTCCTAATATCCAATCTAAACCTCCCCTGGTGCAACTTGAGGCCATTTCCTCTTATCCTATCACTTGTTACTTGGGAGAAGGGACCGACCCCCACGTGGCTACAACCTCCTTTCAGGGAGCTGTAGAGAGCGATAAGGTCTCCCCTCAGCCTCCTTTTCTCCAGGCTAAACAACCCCGGTTCCCTCAGCCGCTCCTCATAAGACTTGTGCTCCAGACCCCTCACCAGCTTAGAAAACCTTTAATTGAGTTGTTTCGTATCAATCCAAAAGGTGTCTCATTATTCTTGCAGGAATAGAGGTTAACCAGTTGAGTTCAGTAATTACTGATATTCTCCAACAACCAAGCTGGTTTAAGTGGTGTTTTTGCCAGATTTTTAATTACACAGCATAGATGGGGCAGATTTTAAAATACCTTAGCCCTTTTCAAATTTAATTGTAGAGCTGGGGTGGTTTTATTTGTCAGCGCTGTGTCCATATTAACAAACTTGTCTGGATTGCCCTTCAGAGTGTTTCTAAGGTGTTAAGTCTTAGTTTTTATTCTTTACGATGAGGACGGTAATTGGATTGAACTGCTGGCTTTTTTGGTTGGTTTAGTGGGATTTGTTTTCCCTGTTCATATGATTAGTCATAATGACCATAAATAGCCACATTTCCATCTGAATCAGTAGAGACACACTCGCAGGAGTTCTTATATAGCAGAAGCCAAGCTCCCCTTGTGTGTCTGTGGGCGTATACCTCGGTATTTAGCATAGCTACACACTTTTGCCTGTGTCTGCTTGCTCTCAGCTGTGGTGGTGTCACAGAGCATGTACGATACACACTGCTCCTGCCCCCCAAAAGTCTCTTCATCAGATACAAATAATACCAATCAGATAATTCAGCCATTGAATTTTACTTTTTTTTTTTTTCCCCCTTATCTGGAATAATCTAAGAACATCATCACTCTTTGTAATTGTTTCAAAAATTTCTTCACAAAAAATTGATCATCTGTCAATTTTTCTTATCAAGACCCAAATGCCATCTTTTTTAATTTTTATCAGCCATTAGATTTACAGGAGAACGTAATACGACTTCATTCCGTGATCAAAGGAACACACCATTTAGTGCCAAGTTTCCAATATGAATGCTTGCATTATAAAATTTCTTTCCATTAATTTGTTGCTTCTATAATTGTTCTTGTCAGTAAATGTGTTCATTACTGGAAAGAGAAACTTAAAAAGAATGTAAGACCAGTTACAGTGCATTCAATAAAGCATTAAAATGAGTATTCCTGGGAACCCTTTTTGTAGTATGTTCCCAGCAGTACGTCTTCCAATGGACAGCTCTACAGAAAGCTCAGGGAGAGAAGGAACCTAGGTCATTTTCCATGGAAATCCTTGTTCATTTAGCCCAGAGACTGCAAGACTGGACACTGTTTGGCAAGACCTAATTCAATAACAGCATCTTCCCTGCCTGGGAATAGGACTCAGTTGCCTGGTTTATCTGAAAAACCTTGTCAGAGTTTTTAAGCATGGAAATAAGCAGCTGGTTAAGAGGAGGATTTGGAGCAATTTTGTTTGAAAACGTTTTCAAACAGCAGAGCTCAACTATCTGTATTCTTTCGGAAATCTGAGATGACTGCTTATTTGAGACAGCTTAGATGTACGTCTGTCCTTGGTGGTAAGCCCTGTATTTTCATATCCATTCCTCTGATGGAAAAGAAACTTGAGACAGATTGCAAAGAAGAGCTCTTTCCCCCCCTGTTTACAGGGGAAAGTCAATAGGGCAAAGAGAGCTCAGACATTTTATTGGATGAACGGCATCTTAGGTGCAAGACTGTGGCGTCCCTTCACGTTCCTGAGAAGGCAAAGAGACCCTTCTGCTCTTCTCATGATCACCCTATATCCATGTGGCAGCTTCAGCAACTATTCTGATAGGAAATGAAATTTTAGCTTTGTTTCATGCTAAAATAAAGACATTAAAACTGAGAAATCATCACTAGTTGGGACTCTAAGGAGCAATTACATAAAACCTTAAAATGGGATTAGGAAGCACTGAGTCCACCTCAAATTTCCTTGGTTTAGACCCATTTGGAGCGATAGGTATTGAAGAACTGCAGGAAGTAGAACAAAGGAATCTACTTACAGCAAGTAAAATGACATCTGAAACATCTGAGAGGCTTCATTCTACTTTGGCGTCATAAATTTAAACAAACAATGCTGTTACAGATTCACTCAGTTTTGCAGTCAGAGACCAATACATCTTCTGTCACCTGTATAATCACACACACAAGTTATAGTTGCACGCAAAGAGCAAGACTTACTGTTTTATTATATTTTATTCCTCCCAGAGTTCAGACTTGGTTCTTTTTGCCATATTTTATGTTATCACCTCAGTCACCGTGGAGAGATGCCACTATGTCCTTGTATCATTTTTTTGTGGTTTGGAAAAGGTGATGGGCTTTCTTCCAGCAAAATTTGGACTGATCAGGCAGAACAACCTGCCCCTTGACCTGAAAACAGCATGTTTCACCTGACCCAGACAATGCTGAGGTCAAAATCTGAGCTGGACATCCTTAGGGTGAGTAAAGAGGCACCTAAAGGACCTCAACCACTTACCCTGCAGTAGCAGGGTATTTAAATACGCCTGTTCCTCTCCATTGGTTCACAAGGGACCCCATCGGTCTCTCCACCATATGCAAGTCTCCTCGTGTATGGTTCAAGTGCAGGGAGGTGAATCCATTGGCAAAGATCCGGCTCATTCAACACATCTGCCCGTGTTACCTGTGTTTCCTTCACATACTTTTTTCTCTGGCTACTAGTGGGTTAAATGGAAAACCACACACTGCTAAAGCTGCAGGTTCGTGCTCTGAGATTTGGAAGGATTTTGCTTTCTTATTGTGTTATTAAGTAGAAATAACATCATTGTTTGCTGGGAAAAAAAACCCACAACAAAACAAAACATCTGTTTTACTCTTCACACCAATAACTATATCCATCAAACCCTGCTAAGGCTACTGAAGCAGGAGACCATCAAAATACAAGAACCACTGTAATGTCCGAGGGGAATTCACAACTTTGCTGTACCTGGGAAGAACATGAGTCACGGTGTATTTGGCAAATACAGGGATGTTGGGGAATAAGTCTTGCAAAAGGCAGCAAGGCGATGTCAGAGAGAGCAGATGGATTGCATTGTGCTTTGCAGACTGGAAGACGCTCCGTTGTCTCCTGGAGGAAAGCAGTTGCTCTGAAACATGTCTCCTAGCACGCTTTCTGCTGATGTAGTGGTCACTGTGCAGGAAGAAGCTGAGGTCTTTCTCGCACTTCCAGCTGCCAAGTCTGAGCATCCTCATGGTGTCATCCTCAGAGACAGTGTGTCTGAGGACAGGCAATGACGAGGTTAAGGTGCTTGATAGCCATGTGACTTCAAGTGCACAAGAAAGTGTTAGATGAACAGTAGCAATGAGGGGGCAATTAAGGGACATAGATCCTGTGGAGGTCCAGAAGATCCATCAACTATTTTTTTTTACTGAAGGATTCTTTTTTTTTTTTTTATTGCAACACTTCTGGCGGAGAAGGAATGGAGACTGTGCTGGGTGGGATCCTTGGGATCTTGGGATGCAGGTGCCAACTGCTCTGTGTGGAATAGCAAAGGAGTCTGTATGTGCTTTAGTTGAAATTTGGATGCAGTGCATTGAGCCAGTGACTCTTTGCCATTGATCCCAAGGCAGATGGGCTCAGGTCCTCCCCAGTACAGTGCATCACTCAGCTGCTTCTCACAAAGGTGTTCAAAAGATGTGCATGACCTCCCAGAAAATTTTCTCCTAGTCCCCTTGCTTAGGAGTGCAATGTCGTGCCCCCAAAATCATGTGGGAAGATTACAACCAGATTTTCACGTTGCAATGTGTTCTGTTTACAAACGAAGACCAAACTATGCGACCAAATCACAACCCCTTATTAGAGGGGAAAGGCTGAGACGATGAAGTGCCGTGCACTGTGTGGATGAGCTGGAACCACTCTGCTGTGCCTCAGCTAATTGGCACAGGACCCAGTAATGTGGGTATCCAACCGGTCGTTTCAGACATAGAAACTTGTAATTGTGTGAGTATTTCCACTCGCTCTTAATTCGGCTGATGAAAACGCACAGATGTGAGGGTAAAAGGTTGTGTGATATTCAGGATGTCGCCAGCTCCTCTTAAATAGGCTCTCTGGGCTGCTCAAACATTATTTTAATAATAATAGTAGCAATATTAATTTATTGTGAATTGAAAAGGAGAGTTAAAGGAAAGGAAAGCTGTGCCAAGATCCTCCAGGAAGACACAAGAAATTGAGAGGAGCCTCTGTTCAAAATTGGAAAGCCACCTTGGGGAAGGTGGGGGCTGTGCACCCCTGCCACCCACCCTGTCCTCTCTGTGTCCGTTTGCACAGTCCACGGCCAAAGCAAGGGTTGTACCAGCCACCTATGAGGGCCACGGCTGGTCAGCTGTGGCTGCTTGGAGCGCCTTTGCACCACCAGCATCACCCGTGAGTCTCTGCTGGAGCCACCGCTGGCTGCCTGGCCAGGCTGGCTCGTGTGGGAGCAGTTTGTCAGGTGCTCCACTGAAACCCCCCCAAAAACGCTGCTGGGAGGAGTGCCAAGCTCGCCCTGGGGGCGACTTTCCTCGAGCAGCTGGGCTTGCTCTTCTCACACGCCAGATCCCCTCGGACGCGTTGCATGGGCATTTGAGCAACTACCCAAGCATAAAATAAGCATAAATGTTTTCTCAGGGAGGAGATGAGGAATGTGTTTTCAATCCAGTCCAAGATTTCCCTAAAATAAAGACTCCATGTCCGTGGACAATAATCGTATTAGCACACCAGGAAGTTAAAACAAAAAAAGGAGCTAAAAAGGGACTGTGTTGGTCACACACTGCTGGGTTTGTCCCTTTCCGGACACACTTGAGTAGACTTCTTTACTGGTTTGTAGTCACCCTTAATCTAACAGGGAAGGACTGAAGTACTGACATATGGTTAAGACAGTAAAACACCCAAAACCTTTCCAAGCATTAGCTGAATTTCATCCAAAATTCCATTAAAATACATACTGAAATAATGTGGAAAAAGAGGAGGATTTTTTTTTTTAAGCCATTTATGTGGTTTTTGGTGTCTTAGTGTCATCGTGATTCTTAGTTCAAATTCCTCAAGTTCACACACCTCGCACAAAACGCTGTGTTGACTTGATGCTGCAACTGAGATCCATTCAGGGAAGTTTAATCTCATGGACCCTCAAATCTAACACTTCCAAATTAACACCAATTGTGGTTAGTTTCTTCGTACGCACTCTCTCCAGATATTCATTTCTGGCTGTGTGCAACTGCTGACAGAAAAAATGTGTTAGAAAGATTTAACTCTAACCTCACACCATCAAATGATGTTTCAGAACATTGATACTTTGACGGGGATCTGGACAATGGTGCATGAATGGAGGCAATTTGAAGAAAAGTTCCTGGTATTTTCCTTCCTCAAACACATTCCCCTGGTGACTGGGGTTGCGATGACTGGGCTTCATCAAAAACCTGCCTTGCTTCCCCAAATCCTGTTCTAGCACCTTAAAAATGTCGAGAGGACTCATTCTTTCTGCTAAGTACCTTGATGGGATGGATACAGAATAGTTCACTGTGCGCTGTGATGTCTTCAGAGCAAAATAAAAGGTATCTTGGCCATGGGCTCTTTCAGGGACCTCCAAGAAATCCTTCTTTAGCAAGCTGGTAGCAGTTCAGTGCACATCATTATTGGATTTCAAGAATGCTAGGAGTATCTATACCATTTTCCTTCTATTTCTCCGAAAATGCACTGCTTGGACAGCAGCAGGAATAACTACGAGAGAAGTAGATGGTGTTAAACGATCACGCTGAGGCATGTGTTGGTCTTCTTTGCAATCAAGGTGGGCTACGAATATACGTTGTGGTCAGTTGTGGCTCCACACCTGAAAGGCAAAGAGACATTGCTGCATCTGTATCCTATTTGCGCGTTCCCTGAAAAGGAAATTGTATTGCAGAAGGGTTTTGCACTCAGGCCGTGTTTTTATTTCAAGCCGGTGAGATTTTGCTGGAGGTCCACTACCCAGCCCTGCATGTTGCATGGTTTCAATATTTTGACATCACTGGTTAAGGCAACACTGAAAATTTGTTTTGCATTATTTTATTCATTCTAAAATGGTACATTTACCTGGGAAACAATAGCCCATAAATCTCCTCATACTGAACAATTATTGGAAATTTACTGGAGAATTTCTCTGAAGAGAAAATTTGCTAAAATATTCTTTTGAGATGAGAAATTAGTCAGGTAACTTCCAGAAAGTTTCACCTGCAAACCAGGGAGAAAATGCAATAACTTTCATAGATTTTGTTTGCTTTTTTAAACAGATTTTTTTCCTCATTTAATTTGGAGATGGGGATTTTTTTGCCTGAAAAAAAAACCCACCTCCAACTATTTTCTAAAGGCTAAGAAAATAACAGTCCAAATGTGAAAATGAAACAGAATCATTCATTTATAGTGACACAAAATAGATTAGTCCATCTGAAATGAACTTTTTTCCTGATTTTTCTGGTTTGGCAGCCAAATTAAAAAAAAATAAAATAAAAATCCATTCTTTGCACAGCTCTAAATAATGTGTTTCAAAAATAGTCCAAAGGGATACATTCACACAGAAACAGATTCTCTTTTATTTCTCAAGTCATCCAATAGAGAGGGGAAAAAAGGGACCAGAAGCTCCTCCAAGTTTCCTTCTGCTGCTTCTCTTAAAACAGGGAAAACACATTTCTGACCACATTACATGTTTTAGTTGGACACCACTAAATACAAGGCTTCTGCTGAAATGCAGAACGCCACCCGACTGAAGTTCAAAGTTGGGCAACCAGCCATGATTATTTGTAAAATAAAATGAATCCGAAATCTGTCATAAGAGCGAACGCAATGGTAACTTGGAGCATCCTCCTGGTTGTAAACACCCTCCGGCGGTGGGCCCTGCCCCATTTATCCTAAGATTTACCCTCCCTTTGTGACACAGCCAGAATTTAGGTACATGAGGACTTTGGCTTGGGATGTTGGGTCGTCCTGCCTTTCCTTTCTTCATCTTTCCTGCTGTGGTTTTGTTTGGGCAGTACTTGAAGGCAGCATCGTGGTTTTCATGGAGGGCACTGGGCTATATGTGGTCCACGCGCTGGTAAAAGGAGGAAGAATAAAGGATGTGCTATTGGAAAGGGCCAGTGCTTTCCTCTGAGGGATTTGTTGTAGCTCCTTCATGTCCCCCTCACTGGGAGGGTCTTGATCCTTCTGACCTCTGATGGCCTTTTCCAGTATGGCGTGCCATGTCTGCAAACCTGCCCTCCTTCCTCCACCCACTAAGTTAAAAATAAAGCTTTGGGGGAAAATGTGTCCCTGATGTCTCTTAATGCAGGGACCTGTGTTTTAATTCTTCAGGTTCTATTTTCTGGGGTTTTGTTCTAGTTCATTTGGGTGTATGAATTCAGCCTTTTATGTATTCCTTAGTATTTTGACTCATGGGTCAAAATTCAAAACTCATGGGGACATTTTTACCAAGCCTACGGTGAATTCTGCACACTGTGACATACATAATTGCATTCACATTCTCTGGTTAAAGCGTGTGGCTGTTAGTTAGCTTGCCAGATTCCTGTGTCTACCAACAATTTAACTAGCAAAGCACCTAGGAGTGTAGCAAGGAGCACAGGAGCACAGATTTTCTGCTTTCCCACCCCAGATCTCCATCCTCTACGGCATCTGTGGAGAATGTCTATGTAGCTGGGTGGAATAAAAAACCTTTTTTAAAAAAAAGCAGCAGCAAATACTCGTACTTCTTTCCATATTCAAGAGCTGGTCATCCCTGAACCTTTCCCCCCGGGGTTTGGTTTTGACAACAGAAAGCTCTTTGGGCCACCCAAAACTCCCTGAGTCTTGAACTTCAGGCAAACCACCTTCTAAGGCCTAGAGAGGATCTAAGAGAGTGATGCTGCATCACACACAGCTGCCCTGGATGTCTCCATGCCAGCCGGTGTGACTAAAACTGGCCACAGCTCCACTGGCCACAGTTCCTGCCCAGACGCTGGTCCCTGATGAGGTGTGCAAACTGCTCCACCCCGAACCCCCTCACAACTGTTCCTACGAAAGCCTCTCTAGGTTTGAACTCACCCGCACTTCAAACAGTGGTTTTCACTGTAACCAGAGAGGCTTTCAACCTTTTTTTTGGCTGAAGTGGCTTGCCAAATTTAGGGCTTAGCACTTTTTTTTTTTTTGTCCCCCTTTTTTTCTTTCCCTGTTTGGCTGGTGGGAAGAGGAATGCCTGGCTGGAGTCAGAGCCGGTGGTGATGTGGACTGTTTCTTCCATGGGAAGCTATGAAGTCCTGCTTCCCCCTGCACACCAGCAATCAAAGAGCTGGAAAGGCTCTTCTTGCTCAGGGAGCCAAGTGCCGTTACCAACCAGCATTTGGCCCCGAAAACTTCCTTTTGGAGTTTCTCAGTTCCTGTGCTTATTCTGGCCTCATGCTCTGCTTCTCTCCGCTGCTCCCAGGCTGCGGGCATGCTCCAGGTGCTCTTCCCACCGCCACGTCCACCAGTCACCATCACCTCCATGATGGTATGGAGTTCACGGTCCTGCCGAAGGAGGTCACCTCAGACCAATCCTTCCTCAGCGTGTGTCCACCACGAGATTTACCCATTGGGAACAGACGTCAACAAGAAAAAAAAATAGCTGTGCGACACTGCTTGTGGTTTGCAGGCTTTGGAGACCAGCAGGACCTGGCGTGTCCCACCTCCTGGTGCCAGCTGCAGGGTAGAGCAGCTCATGGCACTGTGCATTGGCAGCAAGGATGGGGGATTGGTATTTAAGGGTTGAACACAGCAGATAAATCTGGGCACTGGGTGGGATTTCCTCCAGGCAATGCTGTTGTTGCCTCAAACCAGGGCAAACGCGTGCTTTTAAGCAGTCACGGCACCAAGCGTTAAATAAGACCTGTTGTGTTGTAATTGGTGAACCAAGTGCATTTCACGGGTGCCATGCTGCACATTTTTAAGAATAATAACAGTTGTATGGCTTGGAGCTTCCTCTCTGAAGAAAATATATCCAACATAATTCCATGTATGTATGGCTGCTTTAATAAATATACTTATGTATGCTGTAAAAATAGAACATTTTCCTGGCCCTGCGGGTATGGATTTGTCTGCAAACTTGCTGTAACATGAAATTTCAGAATCCTTTCCTGCAGAGGAAAGCAGGAAGATTTTCAGTAAGTACTTGATTTAAAAAAAAAAAAAAAAATCACCAGAATTGTCTGCAGTACAAAACTTTGCAACTGTTGTTATTCACATCATCAAACAGACTGAAAGAAGTGGTGTGCAGGGGTGTGGGAAAAAGAGCTTTGTGGTTTTCAGTTACAGCTCTGCCTGTGAATCACTTTGCAGTCTTGGGCAAGTGGCTTAACCTCTCGGGGACTTGATCTATTTAGCTCTGCAGTGGGCTGAACAGTATTTAGTGGACCTCATTTAAGGGAGTGTTTGAAATATCCATGAGAGATGAGAAGATGCAGAGTCCCTGAAGAAAGATGGCATGTAAGTGCAACGTAGTATTATCACGCTGCTGGACTATCATGGCTTTATACTTCCAAAAATCCAGATGTCTTACATGAAAAGGGTGTTATTGCTACATAAGTATGGATTTTTCTTCCTTAGAGGCCAACAAAGCAACATCTTCCAGACAGGGACCAAGATCCTGACATCCTCATCAGGCAGATTCCCGCCCAAGCCAAGTACAGTTTTGCCTGAGCTAGAGTTTGGCTCTTTGTGAATTATCCAACACAATCCATTGACTCTTTAACCCACAAATTGTCAAACTCAATTATTTCCAGCTAAGCAGATGGCTGAAAACAAATAACCTGTAAGATAAGGTACTCTGGCTCCAGTTTTAAGTAAAATTCAAGTTTGCTAAACATGAACGTTATAGTTACATAAATAACAAGAGAAAAAATCACCACTGAAGCCAAAAATCGTTTTTCTGCAAAAACATAGAGGATCAATTTCTCTAGTTTAGTATTACCAAACTTGGCAGTAATTCACATTTGAAGTATAATGATGTCATCTGGTTGGCCTTTTCCCATCGCAAACAGTAAATCTTAAAATCTGGAGAGATCTTTTATTTGGTTATTCATATTGTACTGCATCAAGGGGTTACAACACATGTGCCTGGGCTTATTAAAATCATCTGGAAGAGAAGAGCTTATTATTTAAAGGCGCAGTATTTCAGCCTATGCTGTTTTTCCTGGAGACTGTTTTTTTCTGATGTCGGCTGCACTTACGGTGATACGCTCACCACCACTTGTGTCACGTTGAGAGGGCCCTTTGTTTGGAGTGGCTTTTTGTAGTGTCTGGAAATAGACACTCTAACCCATGGACTTGCATCCATCGTCCAAGGGACTGGCGGTACACAATGCCNTGGTGCACAATGCCTTTCTTCTTCGGGGAGGACTTACACCATCACAGCCAATCTCCTCGTTGGCTTTCGAATGGAAAGTTACTACTCTCTGGCGATGAAGTCCACACGAAACCTCCCAATTTGGGGAACAGGCACGTTGTTGTGCTCTAGCCAGCCAAATCTCTTGCTCCCAGGGACAGTTTCATCGCATTTGCTCTGATGCAATGAACAAATAGCAGGCTGGGCTTCTTCAAGCCCTGCGGTGCCTTCAGCTGGGCTGCTCCTTTCCTTGCTTTCCCAAATTTCCGAAGGCTTCTTTCTCCTGCGTGTTTTTATTTACATTTCTGAGGTCTACGTTGTTTGGGGTTTGGTTTGGGCTGCTGGCTGTTTTTCTTGGAAAAAGCCGTGGTGGAGCGGGCGCAGGATGTCCTCACGAAGCTGTTTCGTGGAAATTTCCCTCGCTGGAGATCGCTCTGTGTTTCTCCAAGGCATCGAGCCAGCCCAGCAGTACCAAGCAACCTGGGGTTTTTTTTCAGTCAGTGGATTTCTCATCACAGATCCACGCAGGATCTAATTATGCCTCGGTGTAGTTTTTTTCCTATTTACTTAATATCTCTGCATGTGTGTTTGTGCCGGCGTGTTTTGCCCTGGCTCCCTCTTGAACCCCTCTGTGTTGGCTTCTTCTTCCAATGTGTATGGTTAGAGGTTTCGCTGGTTTATTAAATCTCCTCATGGTGTGGGGGAAAGGCCCATTTTGTAACTCAGCCAGGTAGGAAAGTTTTGTGCTGGAGTACCCTAGTGAAACTTTGCTGAACTCTTCTCCTGCAAAAGCGTGATTGAATTGCTGCCAGCCAATTGCAAACACTCAACAGCAACTTAATAGATAGCAAAGCAACGATTGCGAGGTACACAAAAATCATCCCATGGCTGGAACTAGATGTTAAAAACAAAAAAAGCCATCACATTTTTTCTCTATTTGGAGAAGGAAACAGTGCCTAACACCTGAAAAATTAAGATAAATGCATTTGAGAACACCCTTTTACTTTTTTCCCCAAGTATTTGGCAAGATGTGGCAATAGGAAAAACCCGGCTTTAGCTTTGAAATTAACAGATGATTCCCCCACATTGAATGCCACTGTGAAAATCACATTTGTGGTGGGGATGGGTCACTTCAGTGGACGTGAACAGCTTGAGGCGTCAGGTATGAGAGTGTGAGATCTGACACCAAAAGTCTTATTCTGGTCGTTTCCTTGCCTTCTGGTCATTTCTCCTTGCCAACCTGATTTTCAGGGCAGCTCTTACTGTATGCAATAATGCTTATTGAGTAGTTCTCTGAATCCACTTCCACCCACAGAAAAGATTCCTACATCATCCACGCTCACGTATATCATTTCTATCCATATTTATCTATATAAATAGCGGGAGGGTAAAAGGCAGATCTCTCTGCTATCTTAAACAATTCAGATCGTCAATACTCTGAAATTTCCAGGGCTGACTGTCTATTTAGCACAGTGCTGTCACAGTTTTCTACACTTTATCTGCCATCTTAAGGGTTTTCTTCGTGCCTTACTTTCCTGGCCGTGAATGTTAATTGGTTTTCTGCACTATGACTATCACCACAGACCTGCTATAGATAATATTAAATCCCGTCCCAAGAGATAGAATAGCCTCCTCATGTGTCTTTGTACACCATGGTGCAGTCAGTAGGCTCAGCCTTGCTTGCGCGGTCGTGTAGGATAATGTACCGCAAATGACGATGATGAACGGTGTTGTCAGGCTTTCAGCTACGCTGGCTTTGCAGCAGCAGCTGCCGAAACCTCGTCGTGTCTCCATTTCTTCTTGTGTCTCCATTTCTTGGATCTCACGCGGTTACGGTTGGGCCACAGCACAATGAGTTAATGTTTGTAGATGCAACACGATTGCCAGAGAGCGCAGAAAGAGCATGTATAAAATCTAGTCACAAATTCCCAGCCAGGCTTATAACTTAAATCACCTTTTTTGTAAAAAAAAGGTCTGCTTTCCACAGGGGGAAAAATTGACATTTCCTGAAACCACTAGAAGTTTTCATCTGACAATGAAAAATTTACTAGCCCCAGTTGAAAGCTTTTTGATTTTTTTGATGAAAACATAACAGTCCCAGAAAAGAAAAATCTCCTTGGCTGGTTGTTGCTTTACTCTGTATCATACCTGATCACCGTTGCATTGACTTTTTCTTAGCTTAGAAAAAGTGCTTTGATTAATATTGTTGCAGAAGCTTGACGGTGAATATTTTAGAGTTATTGTACCTGCTTAGTCAAACAGAACGTGCTTCCAATTAGCGTTGGTCTGTACTGTTTCAAAACAAATGTGTAACTCATTATCAGCTGGTATCACAGGTTTTGAACCAAAATACATCCCAAAGGAAATGTATAACAAATATCTCATATCAGTTGCATAAATCATGAGAAAATGTGCCTTTTTTTTTTTTTCCCCCTCTCTCCTTCTTGGGATGCTGTACCCCTTAAAACACAACCAGCCACGTGTGCCTGTTGCTGTCTAAACACCGGGCTCGGTGACCTCCGCTCTTTTGCCTGGGATCCTGGAGAAAGCAATGGGCAAGACAGAGCTCCGTAGTGAATTAGGGTCAGATGGTATCAGCTGCAAATAACCCTGAAGAAGGAGGGATAAAAAAAAAGCATTGTCACAGGAGAGAGTGCAGGAAGGGTCGCTCCTCTGGGGCACGGTTCTTCTTCGTGTTCCCTCCCATGCCCAGGTAATGTGTGGAGTGCTCTCCATTTAACCAGACCCACTGTCCTCAGCAGAGCAAACTTTTCCACTCTTCTGGCTTGCGTTTCAGTCTGCAGGAGATGAGGGCTGTCCTTATATTTGATCTTCTCCCATCAAACCACAAATGGTGACAAATAATTTGGGTTAGCCCAGTATTAACCCTCGGTGGAGCATCTGACCTGCCGACAGATCAGCTGAGGTTTGTACAGGGATTCCTGGGACTTGAGTTTCTCTAATTCAGACAGAATCAGTGTCCTTTAAATTAGAGAATATATTCCACCACTGAACTCTTCATATCCCATTCACACAGAGCAGATGTTCCTGTTGGTGCTCCCACATCCTACGACCTACCTGAAGAGCCTGTTTTCCTCTCTCTCATGTAGAGAAAGCTTTCCCCTCTTTGCTAAAACGTTGTTTATGAACTTGCCCCACCAGCCTCCTCTGCTTGGCTTGCTCCCTTTCCTTGCTCATCAGCTTCCCTTCAGCCAAGTCCTTCAGAAAAAGGTACTCCTCTCACGCACATGCAAAAGAGCAAGTTGGCTATATAAAATAAACCAGACTAGCCCACAGAAAAGGCACCATGCAATAAAATTAGTTGTTACTTAGCCACTACGTGCTCTCATTCTGCAGCAGCTTTCCCTCCCTGTTTCGCCCATCGTCTGGTGTTCCTTCCCCATCCCTGCACTGGAGGGACCCCGGGGCAGGGCTGGTGGCTGACTGCTCTGCGAGGTGGCCAGGCACCTTGGATGGTTTGTGCTTTGTGTGATTTTTCTGTGAGACAGCCCATGATACAGCAATCAGCCCTTGCTGTAAGGTTCTGTATTGCTCGGCTGAGCCATCCTGGGGACAAAACATTTTTAGGGGTGTCTGGTCCCCACAAAGCACGACCAGCCCTGGTGCAGAAGTGAAGAATGCCGGCGGTGTGCACGCCTCTCTGTTTTGGCCATGGTCACTCAGTCCTACTGTCCTTTCTCTGATCATCTCCAAATTTTTCTCTCCATTTTGCTTAGGGATCTGATAGCGAGTCAAGTTTTCGTTCTTCTTCTTTCCTTGGAGAAGAAAAATTCTGCGCTGTTATTTTTAAATTCAGGAAATGCATAAATATTCAGCACCGGCAAAATAAATATAAGTAAATATGTGGCCAAGTGCAAATGAGGCATTCAGCAGGGCTACTTTTCAGCTGCTGAAATAAAGAAACACATCGAGGGCATGCAGAAGGTGCCATTCCCCATGTGCAGTGGGGACTCTGGGAGGCTGCAGGCTGGAAGGCACTGGGTTGTCTTTGGGAGGAGAGAGGCAGAGGATGCAAGGGATATAAAAAACTAATATGAAAGGGAGGAGAGGCTTTCAAAAAAAGAGTGCAGTGTTTACGTATTTTATGAGGCTGCACAGGAACTGGTTGGAGGGATGCTGCACAGACACGTTGTCCAAATCGGAGGGTGTTAAATGCTTGGATGATATTCAAGTATGCATATTCACCATGTCGCCCGTTGGCTTCTAGCAGCAGCCCAAATCCCAAAGGATCCCTATTATTAATTTATCCTTGATTCTTAGATAGGCACAGGCTATTTTGATAAAGGGAGGAGTGCTATTGTGACTTTCCTTCCTTTATTGCTCCACCCAAGATAAAACAGACAGGATATTTTACAGCATTGTACGTACAGTCAATATATCGTCTAGAAAAAGGTGCTGGACCTCAGAGACCGGGCTCCCTTCTGTGCTAGGCTGTCTAGTTCATATATAAAACTGGACAAGTTAGATTTTTCAGGATTTCCTCCTCGCTCCTAAATTGCTCAGCCCCAACTTTTTTTTGTTTCAGATCATGTTATAGAAGTGCCTGATGAAGACACACGCTTGGCCTCTACTTATCTTTAAACATAACTCAAAGGATAAAGTCCCTATTTCGATGAATGTTATGCCAATTTTTGGGGGGTGTTTTCTACTGCACAGTTAGCATTGCCTCGAGACCCGCTATTTTGCAGCAAGAGGCTTCTGCCCAAACCGTTGATTCTGGGGCTGTAGCAAAGAAGTCCGTCGCAACAGCCTTTGTCCCAAATTCAGTCAAAATACAGCCTTATCCCTTCAAAGGCTGCATTTCAGAAACTCTGTGCAAATGTTGTTGTGGGATCGTTATGACCCACACCTTTGGTAACGCAGGCTTTCGGTCACTCTTCCTTCTGTCTTATCACTGTTGTGTCTCTGCGCAGACCTTCGGGCTGGCTTTGCAAAGCACCCCGTGAGTTGTGCAGTGCTTTTGCTGCCCACCACATCTCTCAGTCCCCTGCGCAGAAGGGTTGCAGCCAGGTAGGAAGGAGAGTGGGATTTCCACCGAGGAGGACTGCTGTTGGGAAAAGTCGCCATGTACTCAAGAAATCTGCTTTATTGTACATTTTCCTTCTACAAGACCAGTTCTTCTGTCTTCATGGGTAGGGACTTTACCAACGAGGAAAGGAGAAAGGTCTCTGCAGACCTGAATGGTCCTTAAACTGCCCCAGCTGTAGGAAAGGGTTCAACTGACAATGTTAGTTCTGATATTGGTCACACAACATCACTCCTGCAGAAATGGGATGTAGGTTGGTGACTGGGCCAGGTCCAGCCACCCGTTGCACCGTACAGTGGCCGGGTACATGCCTGCACCCTGATACCATAAGCCCGTATATTTATCCCTTTGGAGACTTTTCAGTCACACCCACAACAAAATGTTGAGCCTCTTCTGGGAAAAAAACAATGCAGGGGACGTGCGTGATGAAAGGGCTCCCGGGACAGTTGCTGCGCCGACTCGGAGCTGAGCCCAGAGACACACCATGGAAGTGACGCGTTTCATGTCTTTTCCCGTAAGAGCCTGGTATCAGAGGGATACAGGACTGGTACCGTGTTTACCCAGGCACTTTGAATAAATCCGCTTCCTCCACCAATACAAACCGCTCAGCCAAAATGGATTAGTGCCTCATGAAAGGGGGCACCTGCTCTATTATCCTTTAAACGAAAAACAGCCTTAAAAATATATGAATAAGCCACGTTGTTTTAATGAGACGTGGAAATTAGTTATCACTGCCAAAACACAGCTCCTTCTCTCAGCCTCCTGTTCTGATTATAAGAACGGTAATTTGCCAGCTCCTGACTTCCTGTTATTAAGCCAGTTGTTCAATTTTCAGAAAGATTTGGGATAGTAATCTAAAACCCAAGGGCTGACATTCACCCAGCATGGATGACCGCCTCCACCTTCTCCTTCTCCTCATCTTCCTCCTCCTCCTCATCTTCCTCCTCCTCCTCTCCTGAGGCAGGGTGCAAAGCCACCATACAAGGGACACCTTCATGTCCCTGAGCACTGGGGAAAGCCTTCTGCAAGGGGCAAGAAGGTCATGTCCATCTGTGATTGAGCGTGTAGGACACATGAGGCCCCTGGCACCAAAGGCAACCAGAAGAATGAGTCAGCCCCCGAATTTCCTAGAAGACTTGCCGCCACAGCCCAGGCCTTGTTTTTTCCTTGGAAAAAGGCAGCCTTCCTCTGAAAGAAACAGTCTTTTATAGGGAAAAGCTCTATTTTCTTTGTAAAAACAACCTACCTAGCATAATAAGATTACTACGTGTTATGAAATCTATTGAAAGAGAGAATATCTACAGGAAAAAAGGGCTTTGCATGCCTGGCTTCTGCCAGGAGAGTGAGCAAAGTCACCCTTGCAAGGAGAAGTGCGGGTTTTCTTCTGGTAACACCATTTGTTCTTCAACACAAGAAGGATACTAAGCCCCTGAAGTTCAGGGCTAAGTTGGTTGGTTGCTGTACTCTCTATATGAATGACACAGCTACATGTATCCCCAGTGGCTGTGTCAGTGGCTTCTGGGGTGTCCTGAGCATGTTGCATGGCACTTGGGGGCTCACCAAACATTAAGGGGACTCCCCTGCAGCCACGAGCACTGATAAGGGTAATTCAGTCAAAGGCACGTTGGTCCACAGGTCCCAGAAAATTTAGGAATTTTCTCTTGTTCAAATGACAGACCTTCCTACCCTTGGACAGCCTTAGGTTAAAACAGGTTCCACCTTTGCCTGTTTTGGGGTGGTTTTTTTAAAACCCTGTCGCCATTCTGTCTAAAAATTACTGGAGAGGTTTTCAAAGGCACAAATAGCAGTTCAGCTTCCACCTCCCATCAGCTTTCCAAGGGAGATCGCCATGAAATTGCCCTTTGTGCAGTGAAAATCATTCCTTCCTATACTGCGCTATTGGGTTACCCATATGTTGTTTTTTCTTTTTCTGTTGACCTCAAACCCCCGTGGAGCTCGTGGTCCCAGCTGCTGGCAGGGCTGGCACTCGGGTGAGAGATAATATCGCCAACGCCTTTGTACCCGGCGTATTTCACTGTTTCATTTGGGTGACACACACTTTTCCAGTGTTAAATGTCTGTATTTCTGTGGAGGTAGAGATATACATATATATGTAGGTGCAGCATTCTTACAATAACATTACATTGGAAATTTGTGGCAGGCAGGATCTATATTTTAAACTTTCTCTTCAGTGACTGATAGCAAAGTTGAGGTTTTCTAGTGTATTTCATTGGTATCCACATAAGAAATCTCACTTGACTCCTCCTTTGATTCCTCTTGTATTTAATTTCCTACCACAGTCTATATTCTATCTCTTCATTCCAAGGAAATATGGATTAGGTGAAATGTATTGTACAAATGAAATCTTCTGAATATTTTCCTCCAAGTGGGGAAATTCCCCGTTGATTTGTTTCAGCGAGCAGGGCATACGTGGATACAGGCAGAGGGTTCTTGGTACGCACAGTTCCTTTTGCAGCTATAAAAATTTGTTGCTTACAGGGGTATATTTTCCCAGATCTCTGCTGTGTTAATCATTGCTCCTGACCCAGAATGTTTATTCTGAAAAACAACCACGACCTCATCTCCCTTCTGGGATGCGATACTGAAGTACGAATGCAACGGAGAGGGCCAGAACTCGATCGCACGGAGGCTCCGCACCCTCCTCATGCTCTTACTTGCCTTATAAGTCCTACCCTAGGAGCTAGCCTGCACTTTCAAACTGTGATTTAAGTCCATTGATCACCTCCTTCACAAAAACCGTGAGTCAGCTATAACCGACGTGGCAAGGCTGTTTGTTTACGTTTCCGAACAGATGTTTGAACAGTCTCTCCAACCTCCAATAAAATATTGCAGACAACTGTGAAGTTTACTAACCCCTTGTTAAAGTGATCTCCTTGAAGTCTTTAGCTCACCAGAAGATAAACTGCACCAACATGGCATGCTGCCACTCTGAAGTCCGGAGACCCATTTCCACCAGCAAACGGAGATTATGCCTGTAAACTTTTGCACTGGAAATCATTGCGTCTCTGGTTTAGATCAATGACATTAAAACAAAGACAGATGGAATATCTCACTCTTATCTGAGGCTGTGGCTAATTGCCTTTCTGATTCCTCACCTCTCTGGCTCCTCTCTTCCCTTTCTGCTCTTGGCCCTGGGCTCAGTGCCCCAAGGGACTGCCTGTCGCAGGGCGATGGCACATGGCAAGAGGTCCTGCAGCACTTGTCCTCCTGTCCACAGCCTGGGGTTAGCCCTGGGGATGGCAGCACATCTGCACTTCAGGACCAGCACTCAGGGCATGACCTGCAGAAGTGGTTTTCCTTGCAACAGCAGCAAACTGATGCAGGGGCAATGTTCCCGTTCCCACCATGCCATGTTTGCAAAAGTTTCTGGCCCTTGCCCTCCACCCGCTCTCTGCCCACTGGAGGATGGTTATGCCCAGTCCGTCCGACAGGAGAGGGCAGCAGCATGACAGACAGGTCTGAGACCAACAGCACTGGGGCAGGACAGACCCTGCCCAGCAGCTTCTGGAGTGGCCAGTACATGGGACATTAGTTGAGGACAAGATGACCAAGTTGGACACGTTGCTAATAGTGGCTGTTCAGTGGGTTTTCTCACCAAGGCACATTGCTTCTCTAAAGCTACATCATGCACTATACAGCTTACATTTTCTGTTTGACACCATTCCGCCAGGTTTTCGTCCCTCAGTCCTTTCTCCCTCCTGCCCCACCCTTCCAGGAATTCACATTGCGCACATTTCTGCAAAGGGAATTAATGGTTTCTCTTTAAAGTTATGGGAGAGGAATGTCCTTTCTATTAATGCTTATCATGGTGTACTGCTCCAATAAAGATCCCTTGTAAACCAAAAAGAATGTCCTGAGGAGTGCTGGGGGACTGCATTGCCTAAGAAGTTCAGCATCCAGGGCCCGACCCCTGAACGTACACAATTTTAAACACAAAGAAAGCACTAAGTATCAGCTGAAGTATTTGGTTGGCTCAGGGCAGTGTATTTTCTGTGCTGCCCATTGTACAGCGTTGGGTTTGTGATTTCTTTTTGTTTTCTTTGTAAAGAAATCCTTATAACGACTTTCCCTTGTCTGACTCCAACACAAGGGCTGAAGCAGAGACGGCACTACTGATTCAGCGTGGTGAGGTCTGTAGCCCATGTTTGAAGCTTGTCTACGCCAAGGGACCTCATGAATTATCCCATGGCCCCCTACTTTCCCAAGGAAACAGGGCATGTATGGGAGACAGATCACACTCAGGTCAGTTCCCAGCCAGGAGCCAGGACACAACCAACCTGTACACCCAGGGACCAGGAGGGTGAGCACGCACGTGGCCGGGACCCTTCTTTTCCGTCACCGTCATTTTGCAGAAAGCCATCACTTTTCCAAAGGTGTCACCAGGTCAGCAAGCAGCATCACAACAGTATATGGCATCAACAGCAGCAGGTCTGCTGCTGCAAATGGCCGGGCTTGTGCCCTCGGTGAGAAGCAGGCATGGGATCTATGTGACCAAAAGGTGTAAGCTTTTGTCACCTGAGCTATGGTAGCAGCTCCTTCAGCTGGGATCAGTAATAGCTTTCTATCCCCCGCGTGCAAGAGGCACTCAAGAGAGATACAAAGCAGATTATAAGCACAGTGCAGATATATTAACAGAGTGTCTGGGTTGACTGGTGGAAGGTTTTTCTCAGTTGCAAAGTCGGTCTTTCATGCTTTGGACCCTGTTAATGATATTTGATAATATATAGCGTAGGAAAGATGGAGCTTCTATATCCCAGACAACAGACTCCATAAATGCATTTCTAAAATAATTCAGTGAGAGATCATCTGTTACACTTGTGCATGATGAGAGGGAAATTGTCCAAAATTTGTATTCTAATGGGGAAAAAATAATCCTTGGAAGCAGAGAGAGGGAATCTGCTGGCTAAGAGACCCCAGAAAGGTTTGAGTGTTTCACAGGCTGTAACTGATACCGAGACTTTTGGGCAAATGGACAAAGGAATTCCTGAAGGCAGACCTCTCTCAAGCCCTAAAATGCACTTTTTTTTAAATTTTATTTTGTGAAGAGACATCTTTAATGTTTTGGTGGAGGAGGTTGTTGGCCTGTCAGGGCTTTGGGAGGTTATTTAACTTCTTCCATTCACAGTCCTGGACTTCATGGTCTCCTGTCTTCATTTCTAATGAATTTCTGTCTCAGCTCTGAAATGTCTGGTTCCCATTCCGAAGATGTAATTTGACTTGTACTGTAAAAGGTCCGACTACATCCATGGTTCTTCTGCAACCAGAACTTACAAGCACTTCAACTTCTATTCGAAGCAAATCTGGGGCTCAATACACATGTTGGAGCCAAACTCCATCGAAGCCAAGTGCCCTCAAGCCCTCACAAGACCAGGCCCCTTGTAACTTTTCTTCTTATAAAACATAGAAAATAAAGTATTCTGCCTCTTAAAAAACAAGAGCAAAACGAGAGAAAGCTCTTAGAGCTTCAGAGCATCCTAAAACGATATATAAATCTAAGTGTGCTTGTGCTCTCAGTTTTAGAGGTTGAAACCACTGGGCTGGCTGAGGATGAGGAGTGTCAAGGGATGCCCGACATCAGGAGGGGTGGTAAGGTCCAGGGTTGGTTTGCAAGCTCCCCTTCTTACCTGGGTTAGTTGTGTGCCAGGCCTGAGAGCTACTACAATATAGATATAAATGATACCCAAGGCTGCTGGAGGTGGGAGAACTGGAGAAAATTGCTGGCTCACTAAGAAACCATATTGGTATCCCTTCCTTCACTTACTCTGCTAACAGGCGTGAAGAGAACCGTTTTCACGGGTTCTTTACGCCAGAAGGCTTCTTCCACAGCAATGTTCTCCTCCGACATCTCTACACCCCAATGTTATGACGATGTCTGGCTAGTGAAATGATATGATGAAGTCCCATCTCTAAATCTCTTTAGCTGTTGGTGTCACTCTAGGCTCTCAAACAACCTCATCTTGCTGGATGAATCTCTGAGCACTGCAAACTCCTGTTTCCCTTGGTAGCCAGGGTTCATTCATGTCAGTGGATCCTGTTCAACGAACGAGCCTTATTAGACCAGAACTGTGTGCTCGTTAACAAAAAAGGATAGGAAGAAGGGACAGGGCTAGATTCCTGAACTCATACAGCAGAGCTGGGCTGAGAGATAAACAAACTATTAAATCACGGTGCTGCGCTGTTGCCAGAATGATATATCTCTCCTTTGAAAATAGTGTCTGCAAGGAAATGACAAATAATTTTCCATATGCAGACCTTACAGACACACTGAAGTGAGTAACTTGGAGGACTTTAGTATTTTCAGTATTCCTGTCCTTCCGGAAAGCCGTGGCCAAATCCCCACTGAGCACAACGAGAGCCTCCTGGAAACGGTACTGACAACTCAGAGAGCACGGTCTGGTAAATGATGAGTAAAGACCCCGAAATGATGTGTAGGATTCCAGCGGTATGTGGGCTCACGTCTGGACCGCAGCCATGTGGAGGTCACAGAGGGAAATAAATCAGAGGCCAGTGAGCTGCGCTGGTGAATTTGGCTGTGATTTCTGCCCCGTGCTCATTGTAGTGACTCCAGGACCTGGGACTCCATTCGTCAGCGCGACGGCGGAAATGCAAAATCCAGATCGTTACAATGGAGACCATTGAAAGAAAGCTCTCAGGAGAAAGTCTGCTTAGCAAAGGGAGTCATCAGCCATTCACAGCTGCAAATGAGTTGTCTAGGACAAGAAAACAGAGGGAAAAATAAATAAATACAACCAAATCCTGCATTAAGGTCTCAGACCAAATGAAGTCACTTCCAGAAAAACATTGTCGAGCGACTTGCTCATGTGACACGTGGGTCTCTGTGTGTGTGCTGCAATTACAGAATGCAGCAAACTCATCAGGAGTTAGGAGAGCCGTGTTCCCTGCCCGGTGTGGGGCAGGTTGGGGTGCTACGGGGTGGCAGAAGACCTGCAAGGCTGATCAGGGCTTGTGGTGCACACTCTGAGGGCACTCCTATCTTTCCCTATCTGGGAAACCTTTCTGACATAAGCCAAGAGGTCTCCAGCTCTTGAAGGAGCCTCTATGGTGCTCATTACGTGTTGGATCAACTTGACCATTAGTCATGTTTTGCTCCCACTAAGCTTTGCCTCATCACAGTTCTCCCAAATTTATTCCACCCTTCTTTCACAACTCGGCTTTTGAAGGCAAATTCCTTGTCACTTCTGCCATGGCCCCTGTGGCTGTCATCTGGGAAACACTGCATTTGTAAGAGCTCGTTGGGGAAACGGTCTTCAAGGCAAGGAAATTTTGTACCGGCGTCTTGCAAAATAAGCAGTCTCTCTGTGACACGCCTGACATCTCCAAAAACTCCAACAGACGTGGCAGTTTCGAAGGTTTTGTTGTATAATTGTTGCTGAACCCTAACCACAAGCTGTATCACGGGGCTTTGTGCTCATCCCAAGCAGTAAACCAGGGCCTGAGCTTGTACCTGTAGACCTAGCTCCAAATTCAGATTTTAACGTGCTATAAATAGAATAACCCATGCTGCTTTCTTATTTTTTAATAAGGCAGCAGGGCTGAGAGCTGACAGCGGCTCTGCCAGCTCCTTGGTGCCCTGGACCGAGGGAGCCGGCGAGAGCAGCCATCGCTCGCCATCACATGCAGCGTGGGAAGGTGCTGTGCTCCCTGCACTGGCCCAGGCTGGGGAAAGACACCCCACCCCCCCCCTACTTTTGTCAGGAACATTTTACAGAAAGGAGGGATGTTGGCACAAAATACATGATTTTCTTTCATGAGAACTGTTGTAAATTTCTGCAGAGAGCATCAACATTGAGAATCCAATTTCCCTGAGATAAACCCATTTTGGCAGGGGGGTTTCTCTCTCTATTTTTAGTAGCATTAACAGTCATTATTCAGATTTTTGAAAGACTCTCTCTGACCGTTTTCATCCCCTCTTGAGCTTCAGTTTTGCAGCTAGACCAGACCTTCCTCTTCCTACATCGGGTGAAATTCATGGGTGGGCTGAGAAGAACCATGTAGTTTATCGAGCTATGTCTTCTTTAAGCCCTCTTTTCTAAAACTTCAGTGAACGGAAGCCGGTACCCAGCCCAGAGCTAAACTCCCGGGTTTGCAGAAAGCAAAAGAAAGCCAGAGAGGAGAAGGGAGGTTATCTTGGGGGGGAATGGTCCTACCAAAGCCTACTCTGGCTTGGTGAGGAGTACATCCTTAGTATCACTGGTTGTAATAACACCCTCCAGCTGGTTCATACCTGCAGCAGGTGAAGTCTGCTGGAAAAGGCTCTTGCCCTGGAAAGCTCTCTCTATTGTTCTTTTCTTTCGATTCCCTTTTTCAGGAAGGATGCAAAGCCTGCCCTCCGTTGTGTGCTCTCCTTCGGTGTTTCTTCTTCCTTCCCATAGCTTGCCTTGGGCTCCTGCTAGATAGCAAGATGCTAAGAGTCACCATCAACAGAAAAACAGTGTGCTCTTTTATTTTATTTACACAGCTGCCATGAATTTTGTTATGCCTAAATCCTCTGTCTCTTCCTCTCTCAGTGGGTTGGAGAGAGAAGAATGGGCTTTTTAGCATTTGTGTTTACTTTTATTGCTCTTTAAAATATTTTATGGCCTTTTAACAGAGTGGCACAATAATATTAAAATAACTTTAAAAAAAAAAAAGAACAGAAAATGCATTAAAGCATCATAGAAATGGATTTAACAGTTTAAATACCCCTTCAAAGTGGCACCGTGTCCTTGCTTTGAAGTGAAGCAATAAATTCACTTTATAATTCTTTATTAGAGGTTTTATTGGAAATTAGAGTGCATGTACTAAACAAAATGTCAGCTTATCTATATAAAAGTATTTGCCTACAACTCGGATGTAAGACAACAGATTGTACATTACAATGCAACATATATTACAGTAGCCAGCAGAGATCCAGGCAAGGTCCACCCCCATGCTTAGCGCTCCAGCTATCTGTATTAAAAGTCAGCCTTAGTCTCAAAAAGAAGCAGACAGATGGTGTCAAGTGAGAAAACGGCTGAGGCGATTTGCTTCAGGTTGTACAGCAAGGCCATGGCCGCTGAGCATCCCTCCGGTACACCCAGCGCTGCCCCCGCCGGGGTGTTGCAGAACGTGCCTTTCACAAGAGCACGCACAGATTATCCTAAGCAAAAGTTGTTGATACGCTGATAGCCTTATCTCCCTGGTGGCTGGAATTAAAACAATGCAGTGTACGAACGCAGGCGATTATCACGGAGACAGCAGACAAAACAGGAGGGGTAGTGGAACAAGATGCTGGCAAGGGGCTGGCAAGGGGGAGGCATCCGTCTCAGAGCAAGCACGCAGCACAGGAAGGCAGAAGGTGGATGCTTTATTATAAAAATAGCCACATACGCACTTTTTTTACTGCCTTGTGCTAAATGAGGTCCTGAGGAGCACTGGGAACCAAGAGCATCCTAAGGGATGAGGCTAGGCCAGTGCTTCCCCAGGTACCCAGTGGCATGGTGGCATTCAGAGACTCTCACTCTTCCTCGGCGAGGAGGAGGAGGACATCTCAGACAAACCCCTTCACTTGCTCAGCGCTGATCGTTTTCCTTCCATTTCTGTTGAATTTGCAAAGCTCCTCGAGAAACTGGTGAATTAAGAAGTGGGGAAAGACAATTATGCCAACATATGTTGTTTATATGACATAAATAATCACCATCAGGGCTGTCACAAAGGCAACTCTACCACTGGGAAGTCACGGGTGGGAGGAGACCAAATGGTAATTATGGCACTTGAAGCAGTGACAAGCTCCCAGTAGCCCAGAGAGATAAATCTTCTGCTGCCTGCTCCGAGTTGAAGTTATGGCATCCTGGATTTCAGGAGCTTCCACTCTTCTGCATGATCCAACAAACATCCTTTCAGGATCTCCGGTGAATAAATAACTCTTTGAAATGCGCCTTCCTTGTTGCGGCACCCGTCCCATGGAGCGCCTGCCCGGCTCTTTGGCATTGTGTAAACAGGCACGGCACAATCCGGAGCTATCTTTTTCTTGACAAGGAGCATAATTACTTCTTCAAAGGCCCAACTCCTCACGCCTGAGTTCATCAAGCTGTCACTCAAGAAAGTCAAATCTCTGGACAGGCGCTGCAACCCTCCCATGGGCTCTCCAGTTCCCCGCAGTTCATGGGCTTGAACAGAAGCTGTTTGACTCAGTTGGCCGCTGGGCTGGAGGAGGGCACCGGTTCGTGCCGATAAACAAACCTCTTTGCAAGGTCAGCTCCTTCACAGCCACCCCTCGCCCTCCTTTGAAGCCTGGTGTGTCAGCAAGCTCAGCATCGCCGTCACGGTGTGCGAGGGTAAAGGTTTTTATTGTGTTAAAGGAACGAAGCTGAGAGCGTTTCTCCTGGCACTACAAACCTCTGATGCCAGATCCTGGCTCCCAGGACAACACAGAATTGTGTTTAACTGGAACTGGTGTGTACGGGGGTGGCTTTGCTTTGAAGATGCCTTTTCCAGTGCAGATTAGAGCCAGGCTCTCCAGTGGTGTAAATCAATGGAGCTTCTACAAAGTCATGTGTTACCAGTCAAACTAGGTCTGATTTACCTCCCCAAGCATCTGTCCCTCTGGCCAGAATCAGAAACACTCGGAAGACACTGGCTTTGTCCTACCATACCGGTAATATCCCGATTAAGTTATAAATTTGCTACTAAAAACCCATTGTCATGTTCAAGTTATGCAGGGTGAACACAATATCGCACTACAAGGGAGCAGAGGGAGATTAAATATTAGAGCCAAATCAGTTACAGATTTATTCCATAAACTTCTCACGATTTCATTGTATTTTTCCCTCCTTTGATGAATGGATTTTCCCAAGTATGACAGATTTATTTTTTGTGGCAGGTATTTTTTTCTGTTGCCACGCTTTATGCCAGTTTTCCATTAAATCTTAAGGAACAAGATGAGGTGAGAAGTAAGTTTGTTTGTAGCTGCGATTTGATTTAGGTGCGTGTAGTTCATATTTGAGAACTTTTTTTAAACAACACAAGGACTCTGTTTCAAAAGCCTTTGTATGGCTGTTTGGAAACACTGGTGTTTTTAGGAAAAGGAAGAAATCCGAGGGAAATGATAAGATCTGCAAATGGCTTTTGAAAAATTAAAAGTAAAAAAAAAGAGCCTGTTTTAAGCATCACCTTTAAATTGGACATTTTCTAAAAGATTGTGGAATATTTACATATAGTTGAAAGGGTTTTCTTGTAAAGACCTGTGGAATATTTATGCATTACCAAGAGGAATTTCACTCAATGTACTCAGGCAGGCTTTAGGTTTCCTCATATTTCTTTGGACATTTCCAAACCTATAAATGCTGTAAATATGATCAGATATTGCTCTGTCTGAATTCTGTTAAACTGACCTTTTTTTTTTTTTCCCCTAAAAAAAAAAATACGATCCATGGTTTATTTTGCTTGACCCATATTTGATATTTAAGGAAATTAAATACATCTCCCATTTAGTCTCCCAAAATAATATGAGGTGTCCATTAACACATGTTAAAATCAATGAAGGCTTGGTGGTGAACATATAAATAGCGCAGCTGCCAGGCTGTTTTGTAAAACTAGAGTTGAGCTCTCCCTGCTGTAAAGTCTGCAGAGCAGATTCACAGAGATAATATTCGTTGCTATTTGTAATCGCTCTCTTGTTGTTTCTGCTTTATGGGCTCTTTGGTTACGCACTGGCTGGCTGTGCAGCGTGGTACCCCATCGATATCCTATAGCTCTGCTAAGATGCTTGCGAGTTGCTCAGCGTTTCCACGTTCAGCCCTATCAGGAGACAACGGGTCCTTGTGTCTGCACCCTTGCACAACAATATCTTGGTATAATTGCACCACGTTGAGCAGGGAGACTTCCAGTGGATGGTCCCCCCATGGCAAATGTAGCCAGCGAGTGATGTGCTGAGTTAAGGGATAAGAAGAAAATCACTCTAACACTTTTGAACATCCCAAACCAGGCACTTGGATCCAGTTGTTCATTACCCATCATGTTTTCCCCTACTATTAGAGTTCCTAATTTCTTTTTCATTAAGATGGCAAGCTCTCTTCCATTCCCACCTCCACTAATTTTTATGTGGCCGACCATAATTACATGGCACAGCACCGTGGTTCTCCAGCGGCAAGTTTATTACCCATTGACTTGTGCCCGGTTTTACTAGCAAAACTGCCGTCAGAATCTGGCCCTCTGCTTTTGTTTTGCTCTGTTGTTTAATAAAAAGCATGGCAGCATTGACAGGAGCTTAGCATGACAATTCTCCAAAAACCATCGTAAGGTACCCTTACCCCAAATTGCCACTCGCACCCTGGCTCCAGACAAAGCCACCTTAAAGCAAGTCTGTGGTTAAATAAGTACTGCAGTCATGATGCTGAAGACCATGACTTCTCTCATCAGCCAATATATACATGCTGCGGCCCCGGGAGCTCCCAGCGTGGCCCATGGAAGAATTTGTGTCCCTTTGGACTGCTCTCCCCATGCCTTTGAGAAACCTCCCATGGAGGCAGTGTGCATCTATTGCTCAATACGTCACGGCATCATCACCATTCCCGGTGCTCGCAGACAGCCGTGCTCGTGGCGGAGAGGCAGTGGCAGAGGAGAGAAGGCCAAAGTTTTGATTGAACATCCAGACAAAAGTCTTGAAATGGATCCTCCTTCCCGTTAGGAAGCTGTTGAGAAGATTAAAACATTAAATGTGATCTCACATGAGGTCAGGAAGTTAATCCCTCCCCACCCCCAAAAAAATTGCACCCTATAAACAAATAGACAAAAGCAGTAAGTGTGGGAGTTTTCGACAGAAAGTATCAATGGACCTCAAGAAGCATATGCATTGCCCTGCAAAGGTGGTGTTCATCTAAAAACATTTTCCTTACCCCCTCCTGCCCCGTCCCAATTAAGCTTGGAGATTTTTTTCCATCAGCCCTTACCAGAAAGCATCAAAAGCTTGTTCCAAAATCCACTGACATCATAGGGAGCCTTTCCAAAGGCTAATGGGCTTTGGGATCAGGCCCCCGGTTTTTATTCCAAGCGTTCACAACAGTGAGCTTAAATCAATTCGTGCGCTTGTGCGCGCCCAAAAAGATTTTCCAACATGACGTTCGTTTGGGACAAAGTTCCCCCCATGCGGTGGACTTGAAGTGAAGCCCATTTAAATCCCATCAATCACTTGAAAGGGGACACGAGAAAGGCCAGGCCAGCTGAGCAGAAGAGGATTTCATCTTACACCCGCTCTTATCAGCACGGGTGAGGGGATGGACACCCATGCCAGGCAGCTGCCAAAGAAGGGGTGCCAGCAGCACCACGCTGAGATGACGATGGTGCTGAGGCTGCCCAAAAAAAAGCTGAGAAGTTTGCAAAGGAAAGTGTGGGGAAAGCCCGTGGAAGAAAGTTCCCAGAGGGTCTCTGCTCTGCACAGCAGTTTTGCCACTATTCGTGAAAGAAGCTGTGCAAGAAGGATCTGAACATTTCTATGCCTTCCTTTTGGCGGTATTCATCCACCCAGTGTTAGACATTAATCTCTGCTTAATTGACCAGAAGGCCACAGATCCACGGTATGTGAATATGATCCTAATTAGCTCACTTCAGGTTACACATTGATTTTCTGCGCCTTGCCTTTTGGAGCTGTGGAGCAGCTTGTTTTTTGAGGAGAACATAAAAGAGAGAGGGGCAGGGGGGGTGTTAGTTACAGCTATAAATTTTACAGTTCACTGGAAACCACATTAAATGGCAACATCAGTTTATAGATCAACTCTGCAACTGCTCGGTCGTTAAAGTGGTGGTGGTAGATTATTGTGTTGTAGCCTTGTAAAATATGGGCACCGTATTTGCTGGGAGAGAACTTAAAAAGAACAATAAAAGTCTCCAGTGTCTTTGATTTCTCATTCCTCTTGTGTTACAGTAGGCAACATGATACGATCTGTGTGTGTGCTAGTCTAGGGTGTGAGTATTTGCAAGGCTTTTCTCTTACGCTCCAGAGGGCAAAGCTGATGAGTCTTTCTGATTTAAGGTTATACGGTGCCCGTGCTTGGCTGGCCCTTCTGGGAAGCAGAGCATCGTGCGCCTCTTCCAGCGCAGCCAGACCCGAGGACAAAATTCACGTGCAAAAATAAAACTTGGAAGTGATAAAAAATGGAATCTCTTCCCAGACAGTGCCTAATCTCTGCCTGTCTTCTGAAAATGTAGACATTTATTTTGGACTATGAAGGGCTTCTTTTGAATATTTGGCCACCGCGAGAGACGCTGAGCTCGTTGGAAAATTCCAGCCACAATATGCTGCCTGATGACCAATAAATTTTGCATTGATGTTTTCCTTCCTTATCGGAACAAGAGAGTGGTTTGCAGGGCTGGTGCGATGTTCACTGGAGGGATTAGGGTTAATAATCACTTTTTTGTCTGCACGTGGCACGGAGTCTCTTCCAACCAAGGAACAATAAGGGCTGCCTCGCCATGAGCCAGGCAGATCAGAAAGCTTTCCTTAAAAAAAAGGGAATTTCCAGTTTTAAAATGTAACGTTGTCAGGTGAAATTAATTAGCTTTACTGCACAGTAGACAAATGGGAATTCTCTCAGAAACATACATTTGCAGACTAAGCAGCTAATTGTGTGAAATGAAACATTTTACGAAATGCTACTGCTACCACTCACCACGCTTTACAGAATTCCTCCGGATAAAATCCCACTCGCTTTGTGGAGGATAACCCAGAGATGAGATGAAGCGCATGGCTGTCATGAGCTGCTGTGGTGGGTCCAGGTGCAGACAGGAAACCAAACACAATCCCCCCTTGTTTGTTGTTGATACGGGCTTTAAGCTGGATGGCCGTGAGGCTTCTGGCTGTCTTTATTTCCCCCGTAAAGGGCAGACCACTAAAGCCACCGGCTAAATTCCCGCTGCAGGAAGAACAAGTCCTATTCTGAATGAAGTCCAGTTTGGTGGTGATGGCAGCCACCAGCATAAGGCTGTCAACCTTCGCTTGTTGAATAAGTCGATGGGATTGACCTTCCCACTCACTTTCTCAGAGACAGAAAACGATCAATATTCTGGGCATGTTTTTGGCAATTTCTGCAGAACTTGCATGGCCACATGTGAGACCACGCTGCGCTTTTGGCTCAAGAGCCAGAAGAGCAGCAGAGAGCTTTCAAGGATATGTGAAGGATCTCTTCTGTCCCTTTCCTGTTAATAGCAAGAGCTTTTGTTGCCTGTGTTTCAAAAAGTGATATGGTCTTGTGAACGCTAAATCCACTTTAAAAATAACATAAACAGAATTTGGTAAAAGTGATCGAATGCATGATGCTCCTGTCAAGTTTGTTTGGTTGCTTCCTAATGGAAAGGATTTTGAAGGCTGTTAGTAACTCAGCCTCTGAGTAATACGGCAAGCTATGCAGTTACGATTTCCTCCACAAAGACAGAAAAAAAGGAAAGAAGCTGCTGTTTATCTAACACAAAGGGAAAGGGCAATGCGTCTCCGCTTGAGATGTGTATTAACATTGCCTGGTCTGACTGCTCTGCAGTGAAGGACTGGGATGTTTTCCTGATAGTTTTTTGCTTTGCTTTGTTTTGGTTTTAATGGACCTTTGGCTAAGGGGGGCATAAAGACTGAAGACCCCATCTTCCACCAGGCTGCATCCCATTTACGGCACTCTGACATATATAAGTGCTCTAACCCGGCCTCAGATCATCCGTGCTGATGCAAGGGCAACTGCTGGTTTCTATAAGATGTCATGGCCAGATCGTGGTCCTGGGGAACCTCATGGTGGGAGAATGAGTGTGGTATGTCATTAGTGCTTTGATATTTCAACAGGGGATCACCAGGGACCTTCTGTCAGTGGGACAAAGATGAAAGATCTGGCAGGGGCTTATCTCAGCCAGGGTAGCGGCACAGGCCAAGGCATGCTATGCTGTCCTGCTGCAAGGAAAGTCACTCATGAACTGGCCTTTGGAGGCAAGCAGCTCAGTATCTCTTTGATGACGAATGCTTGAAAACATCCGTATAGTTCAATGTTGTCATTATTTGGGTGTTGTTCTGTTTATTGCCCTGTTTTTAAAAATAAAGACCTTGTCCGGAAAAAAAGTTGTAACACGCCCCTAGAAAGACATTATTTTCAGTTTAAAATTTCCTATGTCCCCAGCTAAAAAGGTGAATGAGAGATAAAATCTGACACGATCTCACCATTTGTCTCTTTGGCAAAAGGAAAAGAGGGGTCATTCAGTTCTGGGTCTGACGTACAGGATGCCACTTGAGCCGTCATACTTGATAACTTCAACTTGAACTTGTCCACTTGTGTAAATGGGGCTGATTTATAACTTTGCAATTCAGACTCAGAGCTCTGTGTGATTTTCTGTGTGGTAAGAAGCTGCCCTACCGTAATGGCATTAAAGGCACAAGTTTTTTCTTGCCAGTTGTTTAGCACCAGGGACCAAGGTGAGAAGGTCTAAAGGGCCCTCGGGGTGCACAAAGCATGTTTCAGGCACGGTATCCCTGTGACAGAGGGAGTTCAGTGGATTTTGAGAGTGATTTGTAGTAAAAGTCCTGATCCCTAGTATGGAAAAAATCCTTCCAAATCCCGAAAGCAAGCTGCAAAGTCAGGCACTCAATTTTCCTCTCCCATTAAAGTCATCATAAAGAATATTTTTTTTTATAAAAAAAAAAAATAAACCTTTGCTAGATACCACAATTGCTACTAAAGTCTAAGGAAGCACTGCCCAAATTCCAGTTTCTTGGGATTTTCCTGCAGCTCCTCTGACAGATTCAGCTATAGTTAGGCTATTTATGTCTCCTTGCAGCTTACTGGTAAAATGTAAGCCTGTAGCACCAGAACCTCCTGCCATTCAGAGAGCAGAAATTAGCATGGATAATCCAAACCACACTACCAAATTGAATGGCTGGTTGTGAGCCCATCCTGGATCTGGATTTCGATTGCAAGGCTGGGCCATCCGTTACTGGAACGGGGTTGTTCTGGCCGCGGACAAGTGCACTACAATAAATCACTGTGATCTTTCCCTCCACCCTGACACTGCCATAGCACAGATGAGAGTGCATGAGACCATCATCTGGTAGAGTCTTGAATGAAGGAGAAGTTAAATATCCTCCAAACCATGGAAGATGGTGCCCGAGGTCTGCCAGCTCATCAGTGTTTTAGAAATACACAGCAGCAGGATTTCAAAGGTTGAGGCCGTTCATAGATGGTGGTTCTGGGAGTGCTCTGACAATGCCTTTTGTATTAGTCAGAGAAGAAATGCATTATTCCTATGAACCACTCCGATTTTTGTTTGTTTGTTTGTTTTTGACTCATGTATTAGATATAATTTCATGCTACATGACTGCAAAACAAAGGTCTTTCAACCTTTATTTACTAAAGATGTGCTTGGCTGGATTTGAGAGACTTCAGACGGCATGAGAGAAAACATGAGATGACTGGAAAAAGCAGAAATTAGCTCTCATTCTTAAGATGATCCTGCTGTATGATTAACCCAGCAAAAATAACACATCCCTCTGGGTTCCCCAGAGCTGTGCTGCGTGTTTAAAGACTCGGGGTCATTTTGTGTCTTACCTTGCCATACAGAGACCATCCCATAACTCCACTTCCATACAATAATGAACCACTCGTTTGAGGCAGGGCAAGACTGACTTCCAGGAAGAGCCACATGAGCTGGACAGTGAATAGAAAGCAGTGAGTAATACTGTAGGCTGTGTCCTTATGGACTACAGCCTTCTCCGGCTGGGTGTGCCACACGCCGATGCATGATGTTTCGGAAAAAAAGAATGGAGTGCGGTCCATTGAAATTACGAGCAACCACCAAACTTCCTGCCTCGCGCGAGTTTCTTGACCGTCTCACCCTGGTGAATTCCGCTACAGCTGCTAAAGCTAAAAATGTGCATGTGTTTATAATTGTTTGGGTTCCTTAAAAGCGAAACAAGTGACTGGCTGTACCAGCTTATACACACAGATGCCACTGGGCAGCCTGACAGGTTGCACATCTACTGCTGCAGTGCCAAGAGATGGGCACTTAGTTTTTGGGGCCGTGCTCGGTGGGTAACAGCAGGCGATGTTGTCCAGCACCCCATCCTTATGCCCCGCTGCTGCACGTGTAGCTGAGATACTGTCAGAGGTGTACTTGGATATCCTACCCATTTACTTTATAGGGAAAATATGTTCTGAATTGTGTGAGTAAGGAGGAAAAAAAAGACCAAGTCCATGTTTTCCTGGCTGGATTCTATATCTCAGCTCCTTATTTTGACTCCATTTTTTCCCCATGTTTCATTTGCCCCTTTCAACCAAGAACGCATGCAGGGGTTATTTGGAATTAGTATGTGTGTGTCTTATATCGGAATGATTAATTATTGAGAAATGTTCTGTTTATAATAAAACTCCCTTACGGTGCTTGGACTGTATCAAGACAGCTTAGAGCTGGCGCTAATGAGAGTTATTCCCACTTTTAAGGGCTATTAATAGTGCCAAAGAAATACAAAGGAGGCCCGTAACACCTAGGTACTTATTATTCATCACATACATGCTTATTATATAGGTATGCATGAGATAAATAGACAGATACATTTGCACAGCACAATGCTTAAGCTGTGCCAAAGAAATAAAATTCTATCCCCGGAGAGTCTAACTGCGAAGGCAAATAGGGGCTAGCAATGAAATCACAGATTACGATCACAGCTAAATGGCTTCTTTGAGCAAGAAGATGAGTTGGCGTATTTTCCCTGGGAGGCTGCTTCTGATATGCATGACATTATAAATAAAGCGGCACGAACCAGATGCCAAGGATGTGAGCCAAAGCTGATAAAAGCCAGTGGGAGTCCTTCAGCGTCAATAGGCTTCGGAGCAGGTCTGTGATGCCGCAAGCTGTCTGAAAGGAGCTGCTGCAGCCTGGGCAGCCCAAATCTCCCCTAGACACCGCTGTGACCTCTTCACCACCGCGGTTGGACACTTCGTGCATTGCCCTTAGCATCCTTCACCATCCTTGTAAGGAATTACTGGCGTTTCTCTGTTACCAACAGGTAGCATGGATTTAGCAGGACGGCTTCTTAAGACATCTTGGTGTTGGATGGAAAAGTAGTTGGATTAGCAGGAACTGCGAATGCCTGATTTCAGGTTTCTCTGGCCTGGAGGCTCTAGAAGGAACTGTTGTGTTAATCTCTGCGCAGCATGGCTGGAAGAAAGCAATGCAGTGATTTCATGATGTCTCTATTTGTGTTGTAATCCCTAGTTGTACAACATGACTATCTGAGGATCAGTTCTTCTCCTAAGTGTAAACCAGACCACACCTAGCGAAGGCAAAAATACTCTTTAGCATTCACCAGGTGGCAGTTTATATTAACCAGATCCAGTTCGAAATCCAATTGCCTCCACCCAGTCACTTCCCAGCAAGATGGTGAGGTATTAGAAAAAAAGCTCATTCCAGAGATATATTAATTTTCATTAGGGATTTTCTAATAAATTCCTTCCATGAGAAAGGTACACAGGGGCTTTCTTTGTTAAAAACTGCATCTCAAAAAGCCTCTTTACTTGTGGGAATAGGTGGCGTTCCTTTCCTTACTCATCCGTGGAGGTTTCCAGCCAAGAATTGGGACACAACTAGCCAAAGAAAGGAGTCCACCCGAATAAACTAATGTCATGTCATTGGAAAATAGTGGAAAATGTTCTGGAAATACTCTTGTCGTGTGCTCTCCAGAAGCAACATTTTTTCATGGAGGACATGAAAAATGACACTTACAAAGAGCCCATGAACAGGTCTTCTCTTCTGGTTCCACCTTTTGCCTTTGTGCTGTGTTCCCCATCCTCCAAGGTGCGGGCTCCTGGACTTGAAGATGAGTAGCAATATATGTTCATTTCTGGGAAAAAAAGAAGTAAATAATTACGGCCATTGCAAGAAGACTTTACTATCTTCAGCATGTCGGGGTAAAACCATGAAACGTAAAACTGTGCTGACCGTTCTTTCCTCTAGGCAGTGGAGCTCCTTGTATGTTTATGTAATTATGGGCAGAGATTATACCCCATCCTTCTTGTGCCACATTTTCTCTTTAAATTAAAACAATGTTTTCTTCCTTTACGCTGCTCTTCTCCAATATATCTTTAGACAGATATTGTGTCCGTCTTAGGTTTGATTTTGGTAGGCCAGAGGTACCACAGGTCTTAAGTTTCATCTTGTAAGAAAGGCTGCTTATTCCCCGGTATTTCTGGTTGCCCTTTTCCTGCATTTCTTCTGGCTGGGATTCTCCTTGCTTGGAGGGTGCACGGCAATGTGCACCGGATCCTCGACGGGCTCTTATCGACGCCTCTTGCAAAGGTTTCCCTGCTCCCTTGTGTCTGCTCAGTCCCTCTCGCCAGGATCAGATCTGCTTTTCTGGGGATCTCACTGGTGCGATCGAGTCATCCTGTGATTAATTAGCACAGCTGGGTCTCTCTTCCTTTGTCATTTCCCTCTGGTGACCAAACTTTAACCAGGCTGCCCGGCTCTCTGCCGGGGAAGGGTGTGCAGCACAGCTCCGATTTGGGCTCAATTCTTGCAATCCCAAAGCCTCTGGGAACCTGGCATGACCCCGTAGCTGCTCCACAGCCCGGGAAGCAGGGAAATTTGGGTTCCCCCAGGACTGGTAGAAAACCAGGGGCTCTTTCTGCGTTTCCCCAAAGCTCCCTGAAACAGATGCGGTTCTGGAAAACAGTTGAGTCTGACAGATCTCCAGTCTTAAACAAAAAGCCATTTGGTCAGAGTATGATCTTCCAGCTGTATTCAGGACACAGCTTGCTGGTTTTATGGATACACATATATCTTTTAGGACTAGAAATCAGCGTTGTTTTTGTCTTCATGTGTAATGTTTGACATACGATGTAAATTTACTTTTACAACGTACAGACATAAAAGCTACTGTGGCTTGGACTTAGAATTTATTGATTGTAGAAAACTGACTACCAGGTTTGTTGATTAACATTGTTCTATACAATGGGAAAGAAAGAAAGAATCAAAGTACACGAAGGCAAATTTTGCACTAGGTAGAAATTGCTCAGTCTTTTAAAATGTCACTGTTGTAACTAAACAATGAATTTGGCTTAGCACAGATCTCTCCTGTAATTTTTCAGGTGTCCTCAGTAACCATCTGCCGAACCATAGGCTCGGTTCAATTAATAAAATTTCTTAAATAGATTTATACATGCCCAAGTGGTAAGTTACGAATTTAACAGTTCTAAAGCGAGATTTGCCTCTTCTCTAGCACAACAATGGCATGACTTTTTTTCACAAGAGCATGCACAAACATGCAACGGCAAACTCTAAAGTCCGTGGGACAACAGCTGTGTGCCCATCACTTGTGCAGTTAACGGCACCCATTTTTTTCCCAGTAGAGACTGGGAGGATGCAAAACCCCTCTGCTCTCTTTGGTCTTTTGTGTTGTTGATGCTCATCTTTGGCTCAAACTCACTGATCTTTTCTAGCAAAACTTTATAACTGTTGTTTACATGTTAGAGAAACGTGTAATGGACAGAACCTGGCCTCTAGTTGTGATATATAAAATTTTCTAGCCTGACTTTTTAATTCAAACCATTTTCATACTGCAAACACACAAATAAGCGAGCTGAAGCTATTGAGCAAGCCATGCATGCAGCTGAGTGAATGTGTTTTGCTTGCGAGTATCATTAAAGCAATTTCCCATAATGTCTGGCGGGGAGTAGGTTTCTTTTAATGATTTTATTAAAAAGTGAATTAAAGGCCAAAGGTTGCTTTCCTACAGTCCTTAATTTCCTGTTTCAGTGCCAAATGCCGTGCGCAGAAATTGCTCGGAGCAGAAGACCAGGGAGCTCTCCCGCAGGATCAGCCCCCGGCGAGGCTGTTGGAGCTTCGGCTCCGCGACCGCACGCGCGTGCAAGTCTGTTCTCGCAATGCAGTTTAGCAGCAGAAAACACAATGACAGAAGCGCAGAGTTATCAATTACAGATACAAGCCTGCGGAAGTGGGAAAATGCGGTACTGACTCCAAACAAGGCCCAAGTGTTCTGTTTAATATCCGGGATACGATTTTCCTTTTCCTGATGTCAGTTTGACATCAGTGTAACTCCAGGGAGGGTAACACGGGGGAGAAGTGGGTCCTGAAGGCACACGTGCCCTGGGGCACGGCTGGACTAGTGGCATGAGTTTGCATTGTCATTGCATCTTTATGCAGCCTGGATGTTGCCAATACTTTATTTATGGTTTTCGATTTGGGAAGCATGTGTAGCGCTTCAAGTTGAGGAGCTCCTGGTGGGCCAGCAGCTGTGGAGAAGCAGGGTCATTTGCAAAGAAGCAAATAAACTAATGCAATAAGAATAAACAGAAGAACGGTAACAGGCTACAGCCTCTTCCTCCTAGGGTCACAGTGCTTGTGAGAGAGAAAATACGACACCCTCAACATAGATAATGGGCGTTAAACATCAGAGTTTCGGAGTCAGCTGGGACGTGCTGTCTGTGATATCCCATTATTTGCAAAACCAAACATAAATTCCCTCCTGGTGTGCAGAAGGACTCTGCGAGATGCAACTTGCACCTTTGCAGCATTCGCGGGCCTGGCCAACTGTTGGCAATGAGCAACATGTCGGTAAAACTCCAGTCTTTAAAATACTTTAATAAAACAACCATAATTTACCCCACTGCAAGAGCTATAAACCGTAATTTAATAACGTGTTTGTAAGGGGATGGCTTTTTGAAATAAAAAAAAAGTTTTAGTATTATTAAAGAAATGTAGTATATAAGAATATCTAATTGCTGAGGAAACAGCAGGATTATGATTTTCAGATATTTAGCGTGGGCAAATCATTCGAAGGAAGGGAACTGCTTTTTTATGGTGGACTCTTGCAGTATGGGTCTCATTAAGTTTTCAGGGAATATTGTTCCAAATCTTTACCATGCTTGCAAATTATGTTAAGCACATAAGCTTTCATCCTGCTCCAAGGGTGGGTTCTCAAACATAGATGACGCTTCTTTGCATGAGATACAAGCGTCTTTCAAGTAAAAGGAGCCTATTTCTTACAGGACAAAGCTTCATCCTTTGGGCTCTTGGATTTCTAGGTTCAATTCCCATATAGTACCCCTAAAACATCACATTTAAGATTAGTACCTGGAATGGCTCAAACTCTCCAAAAGCTCAGACTCAGGGCAAGTTTAGCCAGGCAAAAACACGTAATTTCTGCTCCGTCTTGGTTGCAGTCATCGGCTCTGACACAAAATAGGATTAAGAATCATATAACTGCTTCCAGCTAATAGATTTAGGCTGTGGTTCCAGGATTATTAATACCAGATCTGTGCACTACCAGCTCACCCAGGACTATAAATCTAATGTGGATCAGGCATGGACACATGATTGTGTTTTGTCAAATTAGCCAAGGGACATGATATGGAATTTATACCAGCTTTATACTTCTGTGCTAGCTGCACCCCTGCTGTGGAAAGGCAGAAGATAGCTGGTCCAACATGAAGTTAAGACGATACTGATATGCTGAAAAACCTGCTGTTATAAAGGGGTTGTGTTTTTTTGGTTGGGTTTTTTTGACAAATGTGAACCCTTAATTGGAGTTTGTCTATGCTGTAGCAGCGTGTTGCTCATCTGGCACACGGCACTGGTGGTATGATACCACAAATCTTACAGTTGGGTGCAAACCACAGCCTTAATAAGAATTGGAGCACTTGAGCTGCTGTCACATAGCCACCCTCGGATAACTCTTTCTAGGGCAGTAACCATTGTTTCCTTATCACATATCGTGGGATCAAGAGGTTTTATGCTGCTTAGCCTACGTCAGGTCTTTTCTCTTGAAAAGCCAACAAGTTTTAGAGGATTCTCATGCATGTTTGGTACCAAGTAGGGAATGCTCAGTTTTCAATAGTTAGCTTTAAAATCTTAGAAGGAGGAGTACACATTTCCTTGTTGCCCTGGAGATCTGAACTCTCCTTAGCTCTAAGGTTCTCACACTATCATCAAAGCAGTGGGTAGGGGACTACAAACGAAACAGCATGGCTGTAACATATGTGTTCTTGGCTGAGAAATGGCACATGGATAACACATCATGAACAAATAATCCTATTTTTGTCCTATTACATTATTATTTTTTTTTTTTTTTGTGGTGGGAGAAGAAGCTCTCATGTAAGTGCTAGGATGTGGACAGGACATTAGGCAAAGTCAGGAGGCTGGGGACACGGCGGGGCACCATGCAGCCCATCCACATTGGCTGAGGCGGTGTGGGAGCAC
>RSEF01000008.1:27676534-27711266 GCA_003993805.1 Himantopus leucocephalus | reverse complement strand
AGCGCTGCTTTGGATATTTGGTCATGTTAGAAACCAGGAAAGGGTGAAATCTGGAGGGTCCTACATGCTGTATAAGGCCTGCAGGTCAGGATTGACACTGGAGTATAACTGAAGTCAGGCTTTGACCCTTAACTTGGAAATACAAAGCTAAATTTTCCCCTCATTTTCCCCCTCCCGAATCCTCCCTGGTTCCCTACATGGCTGTTCTGTATTATGATCCCTTTAAATAAGCAGCCTGTCATTAGCTTTTATCCCAGTGCTTGCTCAGCCGGACTAAAGTCTAGGTCTCTTTGTTTTTAAGACTTGCATGGTGTGTAAGTGCCAGATGTTTCCCATCTCTTGGCTCTTGGTGAAATAAACACGAACTGCCATAACCTTCACCTTTCAACTCTTACATTACCTATTCCTAAAGTACAAAAAATGGATGTGTGTTTATGCAGCAAGACTTTGAACTACCTTCCAGGTTTATGTCAAAAGTCCTATTCTCTAGGCAAAGATATAAGAATGGACTTTGGTGTTGCTATAAAATTCACCTTCTGCACTAATGAAGCAGTAGTCTTCGCGGAGGAAAGTAGTCTGGGGGGATTAGAGGCCACGTAAAACTGATCTGACTTTCAGACTGACTCACTCAGCTCCGGATTCGGCACTCCTGGAAAGCGGAGTCACTCCGTGGCTGACAGTCCAGTTATTTTGTATAAAAACAGTGTAAACATTCAGATAGTCCACAGGGATTTATTGGATGCGTCACGGCTTTCTGCACAGACTATGGAGTTCGTCCCTTTAATGTATTTCAGTTATCTTCGCAACTTTCCCCTGCAACAGCCCCTGCCCCAGCAACAGCAAAGCTGATTTGGAGGGGTTAATAAAGGAATTTTCATCATTAATAAGAGCTCATCTAAATTCATCCTGGAGTTCTTTTTCTTCCTCCCCTTCTTTTGCTTCTCATTTTGTCAAATCTTCCTTGAAGGCACCTGGGTGACTTTGGTGGGGGATAGAGGGCTTCTTCAACTTAATACTGATGTGTCCCAAGGAAGAACCGAGACGATACAGCCTGCGGAGCCTGGGACCAGCTGCCTGATGACGCACGCTCAAAGCTTCCCAGGAACAGCTACCCAGGCTTAGGTGTCTCATAAGAAAGTCATACAGCAGCTTTTCCTTTTTAACTTGATGCAGTAGCATTGCGCAATTAAATGAGGAACAAATGGTGTAATTAAGATTGCAAAAGCATTTCAATTAGAATTCCAAGCGAATCATGCAAATAGAATTTTAATTTGTGCTAATTCATGTCTTCCCAGAAAAATGAAGTCTTCCTTTGGGGATGGCATTTTTTTTGTCATGGTCTCAGCTGAAAGGTGAATTAACAAGAACAGAGTAGTGAAATTCTTTAGCCACTATTCACTCGTGTATACCCAAAAGAATGTATTTTCTCCACTGTAAGCAGACCAGTAGCTACATCTTTGCCCCGCAGAAAGCTAAAAAACCAGCTTCCCTGCAGACCTGGGAAATTCTTGCAGAGAGTAATCATCATCAAACTTTCTTTTGTGTTTTGAAATCATCAGAATATTCTCCCTGAGTTTTGTTTTAATCCCCAAGCCAAACATTTGGAGACCATCTATTTTAAAGAGTGCCCGTTTTGCAGGGTGACTGTACTATCCACGGAGATAAGAGAGAAATTGTAGGAAAACAAAGCCTGAAGGATCGCTGTCTCCAGGCACTGATGAGTCTCCGCAGAGTTATAGAGGGCCTGGCCTCTTTTATGACCTCTCAGTGCATATTTCCTTAACCAAGTTGACCCAGGATGCTGGGGTCACTGAAACGCAAGTTATTTCAAAGGCTGGACCAAAAGTGTACATGCCATGATCTTCTATAAATTTATACTGAATCACAGCCCTCAGCTCAGGAGCAGTTACTGTTGTGTCTGAGGGGGAATAAGAAAACGGCACACAGCGAGACTAATGGATTTCAGGGTCTTTCCATAACTTTTGCAGCATTGTCTACTAAGCTCAAATTTGTCCACACTCTAACGCCCATTGCGTACGCTCAGGTCATTCCTCCGTTCAAGCACTTACTGAAGATGTACTGAAGTAAACTCAGAAGTTTCAGCTATGGCATGCACTCAGGTGCCATCATCATTTCCTTATCCTTCGTAAGTTCCTGGTGCCTTTCTGTCTAGGCTCCTGTCTAGCAACCCATACGTAGGTTTAGAAATTTATTTTTTTTTCTATAAATTACCTTGACCAAATGACAGCACATTTTAGTGACATCTTAAAAATGCAAGGAAAAAAATTAACATTGAATTATTCTCCTAATGCCAAACTGCTCATTGTTCAGCACGGGTCTTATTAGAGGTTACTGTAATTTAGGAAATACATCTGTGTTATATATATCCACATATGTATGTTTAAGATATCTATAGAAGACAACAAGAATTATCTGTATCCTTAGACTCTGACAACCTCACTCCTGTTAGACAATGCTTTACTTTACGTGTGGTGTCTACTAAAGCTAAAGATTTCTTATGTCTTCTCAGTATTTCTGAATATCCTGCTAGGTAATTAGGTGTCTAAATATGTTTTTTGAGTTTAGACGGTGGCTTAGAAAGTTTAGAAGATAGATAAAGGAGGGACACCCCACAACCCCTCTGCGCAACCCGGTCCAGTGTTTAACCACCCTCACTTTAAAAAAAGCTTTTTTTTTTTACATATAAATTTCCTGTATTTCAATTTGTGTTCATTGCCTCTTGGNCATTGCTTCTTGGCCTGGCACTGGGTGCCACTGAGAAGAGTCTGGCTCACTCTTCTTTAGTCTGCCCCGTTGGGTATTAAGACACATTGATAAGGTCCCCCTGAGCCTTCTCTTCTCCAGGTTAAACAGTCCCAGCCTCTCCTCCTGTGGCATGTTCCAGTGCCTCAGCTGTCTTTGGGGCCCTCCATTGGACTGTGTCTAGTGTGTCTGTTCTCTCCTGCCCTGGGAAGCCCAGCACTGGACCCAGCACTCCAGATGTTGGCTACCCAGGCCTCCCAGCCAGGTTGTGGAGTCTCCCATACTGGAGGCATTCAAAACCCACCTGGACGCTGTCCTGTGCAATCTGCTGTAGGTGACTCTGCTCTGGCAGGGGGGTTGGACTAGATGATCTCCAGAGGTCGGTCCCTTCCAACCCTGACCATTCTGTGATTCTGTGATTCTGTATGTGTCTCACTAGTGCCAAGAAAAGGGGAAGGATCACCTCCCTCAGCCTGAAGACAACGCTCTTCTTAATGCAGCGCAGCGTGCTGCTGGCCTTCTTTGCTGGGAGGGCACATCTCTGTCTCCTCATGTTCAACTTGGTGTCCACCAGAACACCCAGATCCTGTTCTGCCAAGCTGCTTCCCAGACGGTCAGCCCCAAGCCTTTCCTGGTGCATGGGGTTACTCCTCCTCACTCAACACTTCCCTATGTTGAACATCATGAGACTCCCTTTGGCCCATTTCTCCAGCTTTCAAGGTTGCCCTGAAGAGCAGGACACCCATTAACCATTCTGGGTCATCTGCAGACTTGCTGAGGGTGCTCTCTGTCCCATCCTCCAGGTTGCTAATGGGGTTGTTGAACGGTATTGGATCCAGGATTAAGCCCTATTCCTCATTCCAGCGCTCATGCTCTCCCTGTCACCTTCCTTGTTACACCATTTAGTCCCATCATTTAACTGAGGCCCTTTGCCCAGAAGGTGGGTGATTGCTCTGATAAAAAGCACAGCAGTTACAAAATCAGATATTTTAGTGAAACCAACAGTAATTTTACTCATGTAAAATGGCATTTAAATTCCTTTTTGGCATCTTCCTAGCATACTGCAAGAGCAATGTACATTAAAACACATTCTGGGCTTTTTTTCTGTTACCTGAAGGCAGTAAATCACAGAGTTACAGAATAAAGCCATCACCTTTAGCATTGGTTTCAGTAAAAACACAAACACTTCTGCAGTCAAATGACAAAGTTTTATGGCTGTGGTTTGTTTGAAACAACTAATAAATATTTGTTTGCCATTTCTCTCTGGGGCAACTGTCCGCTTGCTAATTTACACATCACCAAGAGGCCGTTTAACTCTTGCCTGTAGGTATTAAACCCTATCCATTACTGTGTCATTGAAAATATAAACTGTCTGGAGGATGAGAGATGTTTGGAAAGGAATAAGAGCAGCTCAGCCCACAGCAGGTCATCCTGAAGCAGAGCTCGGGATCCCTCAAGAGCCTTGTAGTTTCTGATATGACTTAATAGCAGGGTTTCTGCCCTAAAGATTGCGTGCATTGCTGTGGAGCACTCTTCCGTAACTATCACTGTCCTTTGGAGAGGATGGAGCTGTCTAACACTTGGCCTCCACGTTTCTAGATATTCTTCAGCTTTTCTTTGCCCTCCTCTTCTGCTGTCACATCCAGGCCAGCAGCAGTCACTCTCACTGATATTATCTGTCTTATCCGAGATTTGCACACACCCAAACCAACCGTTTCCAGATTTTAATAGCGTGGATCAATTCTTCAGACTCTTCTTCCAGCTCGTAACCCCCAGCCTGGGAATCAGGTGTCCAACTCTTCCTTTGCCTTGTTTATAAATGTACATACATCTTAGGGTTTTATGTGGTTTTGTTCTTTGAAAACCTCATCTGTTTCCCTGGAGATTTGTGCTTCATCAGTTCCTGTTGTCCCTGGGTTATAACCTGACTTCTAAAAGCCTGTGAGGTAGCTGGCTGTAGTTGTTTGTTTGTTTTCCTTCCTGTTTGGCTTGAAAAAACTGCTCTCTGTAATGTTTGCTATTAAAAACTTTAAGAGAAATGCTCTTGTGCAATTTATTTTTGTTGTTGTTAATTACAGTTCTCCCTTTTTTGCCTCTTTATGTTGATTCTCGCTGCTTATGCCCAGCCCTTCCTTGCAACCAAGATTTCCCTATGGATTTAGCAGCTAAGTGAGTGCAATAGAGATGTCGGTAACGCAGACTTCCTGCACATAAATGAGGGTGCGCAGAAGAGGCAGACACATGGGTAGCACCCCCTGCCATCTGCCTTGGGCCAGCTCTGCGTGGCTTTTGCAGGTGGTCCCAGGTCACCCCAGGCTGGCACTCGTCTGACCTGGTGCACCAGCAGAAAGTGCGCAGCACTGCACTGAAGTTAATGGACGTTTCTCCTCCTTCGGATGGGGACAGGATGTGTGCCATGCTCACCAGAGGACCCGTGGGCAGCTTGGACCAGGCTGCAAATGTCCTGGAGATATTTTGCTCCTTTTCATACCATGGATTTCCCACATCTGTGGCTGCTATACAGAGCAAGAATAGCAGATTGGAGAGTGCACACTGGAGCATTAAGCAGTTTAGAGTTGATAATTCAACCGTCATTGGTTATTTCATTCTTTGTGTAAAGGCCACAACACCTGGCGAACAGGCAGCATTTGGAAGATGCCATCAATATTTAGGGAGCGCCAAGTCTTAGCATAGCTAAAAGACTTCATGAGCTCCTTTGGAAGTGAATAAAAATACAAGGAAGCAGCAAATCTGAAACACCTGCATGACCTGCCCATGGGCTTGCTCTCGCTGATGTCTTAGGGGGGGTGAGGATGATTCCGTGGGAGGTGCATGGCAGAAAGGTGTATCTCACCAGGTCCTTTCACATGAGGGTCACCCTGAAGTCTCCTCCAACTTTGCCAGGAGCACCTCCAGTGATGCCAAAAGCAGTGATCAACACATGAGCTGGATACCTGTTCCTGGGAATGAGTGTTTGGCCACGAACAGAGCTGGAGATAAGCCTAGTTTAATAACGTCCTGGCCTGACAAGTGTTTTTCTCAGCTCTCTCATGGACTGCTGGACTCTGGCCTCTTATTGCTGCTCAGACATTGCAGAGCATTCATGTATGAGCGCTGCAAAACACTTGAAAGGTGACGTTATTTACAGCCTCTCAGACTGCCTCCCTTGTGCTACTGACTTATGAATGCACCTATAAGCTCAACAGCATGTATTTTTTCCAAAGGACAAAGTCTATTTGCAGCTGGGGAGCCGCCTCCCAAGTGCCGGCGCTTTGCAAATGCAAGTGAACCATCTCTACCCCATCACTGCCCGACAATAGACCATGAGCTCCAGACTCAGCTTTTGTTGAAAACACCAACACAAAGCTGACCGTAAAATAAAGAAACATTTGTTATGATATTATTTTTTTTTTATAGCTCCCAACTACTGTAAACTGTGGAGGAACAGAGCTGCAAAGNGCCAACACAAAGTTGACCATAAAATAAAGAAACATTTGTTATGATATTATTTTTTTTTGTAGCTCCCAACTACTGTAAACTGTGGAGGAACAGAGCTGCAAAGCTGGCCATTAAACTGTCTGCTCTTTCCTGTTTGAACAGGACCTCTCCAGGGTTTTAGCTGCCTCAACCACCATGGGTCAATATCCAGGAAGGAAGACGTTTCTAAGGAAACCGCGGAGGCTTTCCACCGAGGTGGTTGCATGAAAGCACTGAAACTGGTGAGAGTGACAAAAAGCAGTTCATTGGATAATGTAGAAAAAGGTAAAAAGTTATTGCACACAGACTGTTTTTATAATGAGGCCATTCAGGCATAAAATCACTTTAAATAGGTAGTTTGTTTCCACATTGCAGAATTATTTTCGTCCTACTCTTTCAAGGAGGAGTTTATCTAGGCACAGTGGTGTATAAATAATAAATAGCCCCGGGGGCAAGGCATTTTTACTTTTTTCCCCGTGCTTCGTATCCTGTTGCAGTTGGTCTCAGGCTGCAAAATGAATTTTGTTTTCTGAAATAATATTATTTACTTTGAGTGCAGTCCTCTGCGAGAGGCCATGAATTCTCTTCGGCAGTTGCAATGTCCCAAACCGGACAGGAGCTTTACAGTCCAGCATTTTCGTTAAATGGCTTTTCTGTGGGTTGCAGGGCAGTTTGCTATGAGGACAGGTACATTCCCATTAGCTCAGGGACCTCCAAGAAAGCTGTGTGTTTGCATCCAGTGTTTGGACTGAGCGCACACTGTGGGATGCAAATGGTCGAGGGATAATCCCATGGAGACCCTGCAGGATCACCCTGAAGGTGGTAGATTAGAGAAAGAGGTGACAGCCGCCATGCTGGTGACACACTGCTCTGGGACTCTCTGGACAGACACAACAGGTTCATTTCTTCTGTCTCCTGTGATGCTGAGCATCTCTGAATATATTTCTAACAGTAACCGCATGCGATATCGCAGCCAGCAAGACCAGGAGATCACACCAGCACCCGCTTCCCCTCTCACAGGGTCTCATCCTGCCCACTGGGAGCCTATGAACTCTGCCCCGGTGGCACTGTCACAAGGGCTGGAACAAGCCTGCCATCAACACCTGCTTGGAGGAACCAATTTAAAGTCTGATCCACCAACCCAGACCTCCCGATGGATGGAGGTAGTGACCAGCAGCCCCGCAGAGACACTACAGCTGATTTAGACCTAATGGGAGAGAAGGGAGGCTGGAGAAGCCATGGGGCTCGCCCTGTTCACCACTGCTCTCATGTAAGTTTTGGGGTCAGTTTGGACACGTTACCAATGGCTTTCCACAATTCAGTCACAAGGGCTCTTGGCTTGAATCTCAGTCTCTCCCAGGTAGCTATGCCATTTTCTCGTGACACAAGCTTGTGTGTTGCTACCCCACACTTCAGTCCCTGCAGGGAGCCCTTGTTAGGTAAAGCAGAACTGGACTGAATAAGCAACAGGTATTTAGGAGCCTCAGGGCATGAAAAAAATGGAGATTCCCTTCTCTAATTTGGTTGGAGCCTCAGGCTTTCCCTATAGGCTCGATAGGAGAGAAAGGAAGTACGGGAGCTGCTTCTTCTCACCTCTTCCTTGGATTGCTGCCTGCACATCATCAGGGATGAACGGTGGTAGTGAAAGAGGCAAGAAGACAGGATTTTGGTATGAGAGACTCAGGGTTCTAGGGAGATCCCAGAAGGATGAAGGACACAGCAGGTGGCTCATGGAGGGGAATAATGGGGACCTGCAGCAGGGAATGGGTTGGGTTCAATGGGCACAAGTGAAAAGCCTCCATCAATGTGCTAGAGAGGTCCAGGGATTGTATCAGAAGTTTGAGCCCAGGGGAAATAAATAGAAAAAGTTAAGGAAGGATCAGCCTGAAATGATCCAGACACACAATAAAGTCCCAGGTTGCTGGAGGGGGAGGGAGCAAAATTCCTGCTCTCCTCAAAGAGCATGAGTGATTAGCTCTAAAAGCCATGTGCCAACGCTCCTCCACGGCTGCCGCTGTTCAAGATAAAATAACAGGTCATCTGTTGGAGCAGAGGTTCTTCCAGACTGAAGTCTAATTTGTGTGCTCCAGGGGCTTAAGTGCTGGTTCAAAGGTCACCAGGCAACACCAGTCGCTGAGCAAGGATGAAGCTCATTTTCACTAAAAACAGAGCCCGCAGAGCAGGACCCTGCGCTCAGTCCATCACATGCAGTCAGGATCTGCACAGTCTCAGCGGGAAAGGAGATGTTTGGAGACCAATAGCCTAGACGGGTGGTGCCAGAGCAGATGCTGGTTGTGTCACCACGCTGAGATAGGGACTTACCTTCACTCACGTATCCAAAAAGCCTGATGTGCAGACCTGCAAAATAAACCTCAGCAGCTAAAGATAACCCTGAGGGAAGCCCCCATGGCTCCGTTCCTTTGCACCAAAACTCTGTATGTCTTCATCCAGGAGCCATGTTATTGCTACGTAAACTCTGCCTTCGCCTGCAGGGTGGATGATCTTTGTCCCAGCAAAAGGCANATGTGGAATGCTTGCAAATAAGTGTAGGTCACACTAAGCTCTTCACTCACAACACCCACCCCACCACCACCACCACCCCCCAAAAAAAAAGGGCTTTATTAAAAAAAATGGAAACATTCACGTTTGTGGTTGGAGGTGGGCTGCCAGAGAGCTAGAGCAATGGGAAGGTCACACACTGCTAGCCTAGAAAACAGATTTTCTTTTTTTTTTTTTTTCCCAGACAGCGTGGAAAAACATAGTGCAAAATGCACATAAAGTAAAATGAGAACCGCTTTATCAGCCGGGTAAAGCTTTAGGTAGTACCTCTCATCAGTTCAACGTAATGCTTATATTGAAGGGCCATTAGATAAAATGGCATTAGAAACTTTGGAAAAATAAGCTAAGTAGGATGCTTAGGAACCTGAGACCTGTTTTAGACTAGGTGTTATTCCACATTTGGCCTGGGCCATGACTTTCTGCCTGGTCCTCTTCACGTATACACGAGATTCTGGTTTTCCTCGAACAAATCACATTATTTGCAGTTCTTGATCGCCCTTGGAAAAACCACCGCCCTTTCCCAGAAAGAAATAACCCACAAAACCCAAGAACCAACTAGAAAACAAGGGTAGCACAAACGCTCTCAGGGGCTCGTTGAGGTGCCCTGCAAAGCATTCAAGGTTTTAAAATGTTTGCTCATTACAAGCAGGAGCAGCTTTTTTCCATTACAAAGTGATCTATTTCACAGCTTTAGGCCCAAAGTGTCAAGCAATCAAGCAGCAGTTATGCCTTAACAATTGCTAATATATTTCAGCACCTAATGAATCTATGCAAAAAAGGCAGGTAAAGGACAGAAACAGCCTGCAGTTAACTCCTGCCCTCCCCTTGCAAGGATTTTTATCCCCTGCCTCCCCGTCTTATGTTTTTACTGAGCGGCAATTAATTAAAAAGATCAAGATAGAAGAAAGATGGAAACCTTATTACTGGTGTTATATTTCCATACTAGTTTTGCCCAGGGAAAAAGTTTCCCAGGAGATTAGCTAATAGTTAAGCTATTAAAGGCTTCTAAACTGGAAAGGTTATTTTCAAGGTCAGACAACTTTACTAAGCTGGTAGTTTCAAAATTATCCTGGGTTCCTTTACTAATTCATCGATCAAAATGACACGTTTTAAATTGTAGATGAAAATGGAACAGATTTAAGTTCCCGTCATGTAACCCCTGCATGAAAACTACACATTACAAGCCTCTAACCGTAGTAATTTTTAAGTGAGAATGAAACATTTGTTCGTATTATGAAGTGCTGATTTACTACAAATTCACAAAGAGCTGAACCAGCCTTCCCACTGAAAACAGGCAATCTAACCAGCTTCTCCCAGGCGTTCTGAGCAGTTAACGAAGCATTATTTCCCCACTGGCGTTAGTTATCTTTCCGATTCCCAGTTAAAGGTAGGGATGCACTTCCATAAGGCGGGAAGCAAATGCACAGGAAGGAGAGATATAAAGGAGGGCTCTTCTCACGGATTCACTAACTTAACCCAAAATTTCTTTACGGGAATCCGAGAGACCTGCAGGGAACAGCTGAGCTCCTGCGACTTGTCTCAGGGCAATACTAAATCCCACCTGGACTCAAGGCAGGTCAGCTGCGTGCCATGTGCTGTGTCCGTCGGTGATCCAGGTGAAATGCTTTGGACCAGTGTCCGGGGCCAAGATTCTGTTGTTCCTCTTCTGCTTCAGCTTTTGAATTCCTCCATCTGCGTCAGTATCTGGATCATCCAAGACTGATGCCACCTACTAGGGCTGGGGTATGGGTTTTCCAGGCTGGCTCAGCCATTCAGCTGTTGACCAGCATTGCAATTCTTCTTAATACTAGGACCACCACCTGGGGATAATTCCAGATCGGGTGCTGCAGAAGTTGCATTTGAAACCTCTTGCTTTGGAGAGGTTGAGCACGTCTTACATTTGAAGTCAGGCGCAGAGAGGAATGTTTGCTGCTTTTCACAGNTGCAGAGAGGAATGTTTGCTGGTTTTCACAGGAAGAAAGCGGGGTATGAAGTAGGGAGGGGTTAAATGAACCTGCAAGGCATTAGTAGGCAGATAGGTCCAACCGGGACTGGATCACCTAGCAAATCCAAGCTTTGTTTGAGATGAGGCCATAAACCATCAGTTTTGTTTACAGTTGAGGCTGTCACTGGGGTTTCAGCTCTGTACTGAAGCAAGAGGAGCCAGAGCCTTCGTGAGCAGGGCAGAGCTGCTGAGCCTGGCGCTGCCGCTCCAGGTTGTCCTCTGCTCGGACTGCTGCCCTGACTCCCTGCCGCACAGGTTCTCCCACATCTCTGAATTGTGGCAGATGCAGGCCACTCTGCTGATAGACCGGTCTAAGAGCGGCTCCACAGATACAGTCCCAGTTACAGTCCATGATGCTGTGATCGTGGCTCCAGGGCTCCAGGCAGGGGTTTGCAGAGGAGGATGTGCTCAGCCTTCTCCAGAAAACAAGTCTCTCCTAAGGAGGGACACCAAAAAACAGGTCGTTATTTTGAAAAAAAAAAAAAAAAAANNAAAAAAAAAAAAAAAAAACCCACAACACCTTGAGCATCAAAATCGATCCTTTAGCACAGAGGAAAGAGATGTCCCCAGCTTGAACAAAACAACTTCCAGCCTCGCAGGGGATGCTTGGGAGACCCAGACTGGCAGACCCTGAGGCTTTTGCATCCTGTGCACAACACTTGGAGCTCGCAAGAGCCGTGTCACCCCCGGAGCCATGCTCTCACGGCCAGTTACGTGCTGTCAGAAGTATGCGTGCCGTTTCATCGCTGGCTGCCTCGAATCGTCCGGTTTTGTGGGCAGCAGTGGCTGCGTTGCTTTTCTTTCCATCTGGCCCCTCTGTGTCCTCCAGCAAAGGAGTCAGCACTTGCGGCTACAGCTGTAGCAAAACCCATATGTCGAAGCTTGGATCATTTTCTTTCCCAGCCGAGGCATCTGGATCTGTGGCTTGTTCAGCTAATAGCCTTGCTGGCAGGGCTGCAAGCTGCTCTGGAGCTCAAAAGTCACGGGGAGGCTTGGGGAGGAGCTCACCTGTCCTACAGGGCACTTTTCATTCTTTCTTTTGAAAGGATGTGACTCATTGACATAAATTTCATAGACATACAGTGAAAAACGCTACTGGATAATAATGACCTCCTTTCAAAGTCTCTCCTTCCATATCTCCTGCTACTTCAAGAATTGCTCCTGTCAAGATAATGTGTTTATAAGTTTTTTTCCTCGTGAATCAGTTGCAAAATATTCAGGCAGCAGGACATATGGAAATCATATGAGGTTTTACTGCATTACACTTGAAAGTGATCACTTTAAGAACGTGGGGGCTCACGAGTCGCAGGGCGCTGTCTAACGCCTGACTGCTGAGGCATCACCCAGAGGTGATGCATGGGAGGAGGGGAATCCAAAACTCCTTGGTCTTTCATCTATAGGGGATCACTAAGCTATCTTGGTTGAAAGCGTATTTGGTGCTGGTCAAAAATCTCCCACTGAACTTTTTTCCAGGGAAAACATGGGGTTTGGTTACGTCAACACCATCTGTGTTCTCAAAATGTTTGTTTTTTTCTATGGGAAACTGAAACCCCCACCGGTGAGCAGCCCCGTTCTCGGGATCCAACACCTGACAAGGGGGTTTGTAACGATGATGAGCACAGCGTCACCCATCGTGGCCGTGTCTCCTGAGCTGGCACCTCCCTGCTGCCACAGAGCTGGAAATGAGAGATGAATGATGATGTGAGCAAGAGATTTCAGGAATGGGACTTTCTGACCGTGGCTGTTCCTACCCCTCATTTCTCGCCTGGCGCATCCCTGACTGCACAAATTACTCCTTATTTAGCTCCAGCCGTGCCCACTGCCGCTGAACTCCCTTTTTCCTAGATGACTCCACCCTGAGCATCCTTATGCTTCTTGTATAGGGTAACAGACCATGATTTCTGTATAACGGATCAGCTGTGGAACCTGCCCGTGGCTCTGATCGTTGGTTCTGTGGTAATTCCAAAGCAGCGCACAAAGAGGCATTACACAAGGCCAGCTCGCGCTTGCTATTTTAATTTTGCCTTTGCTGAAGGTGAACGAAGCCTCGCGCCCACGCAGGGCTCAAGGGGTAAGAAGCAAGCCGACAGAAAAGCGGTCCCAATCTACGTGGGCAGAAAAGTAATTTGCTTTGCAGAAGGCCTGAAGCAGAGAGGGTGGAAGGAAGAGAGAGAGCAAGAAGGAAAGACAGACATCTGCCATGCAGCTCCAGCACTTGTAACAGAAATGATGTGTTTGTTCAGACCAGAGCGCATACTCGTTTACCCGGGCAATCCTGCTGTCACATGCCGCACACCAGACAAAACCATACATCAAAGTTACCGAGCACTTGCTAAGCAGCAAGCGTGGCCATTTATCATGTAAAGTTACATATATGCTATTTCGCCGTGGAACGCAGCATGTTACGCTGGAACGCCGTGGCAGCCGCCTCCAAACACGCTGAACGATCGAGCGTTCTTGTGCTGGGGGAGAACATCGGTTAGCTATTACAGTGTGACCATCAGGCTTGCTTTGTTTCCCATTTAAGTCGCTCCGCTGAAGCTGCATCATTAAAACTTTCCTCACTTGCAATCCCTTTGGTGAGTAAATTGTTTATTTTTATATTTTAACAGGATGCCCTTTATACCGGCACCTTTCTGAATTTCATTTCGGAGATTCACTGGCTCAGCCTCTGGAACAAGAAATGGCCGAGCAGACGCATCTATTCTAGTTGAACATCGTGAAGCCTGTAAACTGCAAGCTTTCTTTAGGGGACAGCACGCGGGTTATTATTAAACCAGAAAACATATGTGAATAATTGAGGAAAGGGATCCAGCATTTAGCTCAGAAAATGTGAAGTCAGCTTGCTGTGAATAACATATCCCTGCATTTTGACCTGTTACTGACAACAAATATATTTCACTATTACCTGCCTAACAATGATTGGGGTTTTTTTCCTCCTCTAAATGAAAGCCAGTTGAGAGAAGCTGGCAACAGACAAATGATGTTCATTCCACCCCTGCTTTTACTTAATGGCTGATATCAAGATCCTCGGCATTCATTGGTGACATTACTATTAAAAACATATTTCTTATCTGGCTCTTTTATTCCTACAAATCGAGCATGGAAATAAATCTGTGCTGACGGAGCGGTGAGCACGCAGCTGTGGGAAGGAGAAGAGCTGGCCCCGGGCTCGAGTCCACCAAGCTGTGCACCTGCCTGGGCTGAGCTCGCCAGGCTTCATCTTCACACGGGGAACCGCAAGACCCTCACCCTCAAGGAGCCAGAATACGTGCGGCTCAATAAAGGGGATGCAAAACCCAGCGGGGTTCATGTGACACCTCACTGCAGCCACCCAGCCCAGCGCTGGTGCTTTACTGGGGAGGACTGGGACACCAGTATCTGTGGGCAATAGCTCATGAGGCAGTCCCAGGTGGAGGGGCAACGCTTGAACAGCAGCAGAACATGCCGGTCCACCATGCTATGCACTCCACTCTTGGCAGAAGTCCCTCCTATTAATTCAATATATAAGTATATTAATATGTCGATATGTGGGTGCAATAAATTGCCAAGTGCAAACTAATCCCTGACAAGTTTTATGTGTCTATGTTCTTCCGAGCAGCATTTCGTGTGTGCGTGATACATGGTATACAAACACCATCCCACCCAGATCAGGTCTCTAGGATTAAAAATAGATGATGAATTAAAATTTCATATGAAATTCTAGCTTTGGTGAGTACTGGAAAGCATTACTTTCTCCTTTCCCCCTTTATCCCGAGACAGGCTTTTACTCGGGCAGATGAGTAAATGTTTCACAGTCTTTTCCATTATGGAAGAGGGTTTTTTAACCACAAGTGTTGCTTAGAAGAAATGAAATTGCCTTACCAGATTGGCTTAAGGTACAAAAAAAAAAATACTGTAATAGTTATTAATGCCGTACAGGCAAGGAGGGACAACAGAGTGAATCAGATGAAATTTAATGACAAGTGAAAATGTCACCTTTATTTACACTAACCAAACATGAGTTTGAGGTTATGTTTTGCCTCCAGTTTATCTGAATTCCTCTGTATTTTATTATCTGTCCTTGGGGCACGGACAAAGCCTTACCTGATTATCTGGAGTCAGCAAAGAAAGACATAACTTCAGGCTTCTTAAGATCTACAGATGGGCCGCTTCGGGGTGCTGGCAGTGTGTGCAGACATGATCAGGTAACTGCCGTGGGGGATTAGGATATCTGGTGACCAGTTCTAACATTCACGGGAAAAACCCCCAGCCTTTCCTTGTAATGGCATCACCTAAGGACCAAGTGGAAAAAAAGACAGAGGGCTGGAAAGAGAAGAAAAACACAGTGTCTCCGTATTCATGCCAGTTCAGATATGCCCATGTCTTGTTAATTTTCTCTTCGCAAAGTCCTTAGGTAGGAACACATTCGGTTGTTTAGGCACAGGNCACAGTGTCTCCGTATTCATGCCAGTTCAGATATGGCCATGTCTTGTTAATTTTCTCTTTGCAAAGTCCTTAGGTAGGAACACATTCGGTTGTTTAGGCACAGGAGGAGATACCGTGTATCAGAAGAGGGATCCCATCGCTCCTCCTACAGGGTGGCCAAAACCCACCCAGGTCTCCTAGGAACGTACTGGGCTGCATTTCTCATTCTTTAGTTTAAATGCAAAAGGGAAATCATGAGGTCTCAGGAGATGACGGATGGGTGTCTCTGGGTGTGCAAAAGCCACACTCACTGCAGGGACTTCAAAGGCAAACCCCGAGATATTCCAGCCTGAGCCCTGCAAGCAGCCTGGATGAGCAGGGAATAACGTCCCTTTCCCTCCCCTTGATGGCCTCCCTTAGAAATAATCTGATATGGTATCAGAACAACAGTCTTCTAGCACTCTGTATTGCTTTCAGCTCTGCAAGGACAACATGGGATGAATCAATCATACGAGACTGATGAGGCCACCAGGCGAAGTTTGGGTGAAAACCGCTTCCAGATTTAACACCAGCTTTGCCTTTATACTCCAACTGCAAGCATAACTTTATTGCATGAGCATAAGTAACTCGGGAAGGTACGAACCACTTTGGAGCCAGGCTTTTTACGCAGTTTTTGTTTGTGATATTTTTCCATCGTGTCTGAGCATAGTTTTCATTTAGTGTCAAAGTGAATCGGAGACTGATAATTTTTATGATTTTTTTACTGAGAAAAGACATTAAGCTACTTACTTTGGCTGCACTTCCTACCCTGCAGAAATTATTTATCCAAGCACAGCGGCAAAGTGGGTCAGGGGAGGAATAAAAAAGAAACTGCCCGCAAAAATCTTGAATGCCTTGCAAAAGTTGGATTAAGGCTCAAGACATTGGGCAAAAAACCGCTTGCCACGTTCTCCATTTCAAAGGAAAGGTGTCAGCTCAGGCAGCCGTACCAAAAGGCTGCAACCTTCGAGCTGCAGAATCCCTCTGCCGTGGTTTGTAAGGCTAACCGCAAAGCAGGCAGCAGAGAGAAGGGTTCATCTCTCAGAGGTGCTCTGCCTCTACCTCAAAGGCATGCAAATCCCAAAGAGCGAGTTGCTTCCTTGACTCCAGGAAAATAAAGCAGAGAAAGCGCTTGGGAAAACGTGGGTGAGCAGCAGCGCCCAGGGGGAGGATGGGAGGAGGAGGGGGGAGAGAAAGCTTTTTTCCTGCAGTTTCTACCGCAGACTTCGTGCTTTAGGTTTAACCGGAGAGTCGCATCTTTTCCCAGGTCCCTGAAGTGAGGGGAGCTTTGCCGAGCCCTAGGAATGAACTGGGACGTGGGCAGATAGCATCGGTGGCTGTAGGTCCCGGGCGAGAAAAATAAAGAGCTCAAGTTGCAAAAAAAGAGCGATCTAAGAGTGAAACATGAGAGAAGTATGTAGTCTGCCTGACAGCTCCCTGTAGCTCCAACTTAACCATCGGGGCTGCAGCAAAACCTTGGACTAACTTTTTGCTCCAGGAAAAGCCACTTTGGTGCAGCTGGGAGGACTGGAAAACACGCTCGTATAAAACGATATTTGCAGAGTAACCAGAGAAAGAAGAGATCGCACCATTTGTGAAAGCAATCTGTGCGGACGAGCCGGGAAGCGCAAGCAACGCTGGCAGCTCAGCTAATCAAGCAGGATCTAACATTAATAAACCAGAAGTGGAGGAAAGGAGATAAGCCCTGGCACAGCTGTTGGCAGAAAGGGTTTTTTTTCTCGTTTCACCAACAGGAATCCAACCACCCACAAAACCCAACATATTTCTCCTTACGTTAGCCAATTAAAACCCCAATCTTAACTCCGATAAACTTCAGGTGGTGCCATATACTGTTATTTATTTGTGCCTCCCGGTGCTGATGAGCGATCCTACAGGACCACAAGCGAGCAGTAAGACATTTCCACCTCCAGTGCGGGCAAAGGAAGCAAAATCGTCCTGGGGAACCCATGGACCAAGAAGATGAAACAAATGGGATTTTCAGAATCACTCCGAGCTGAACAAGGTCAGATCTCGCTGAGGTGAATTGGAGCTTTATTCGTGGTATCTGTAGGAGCACCGTTACCGAGGGTAGTCCCAGCCAGGGCAGAGATGGGGGCTGGGCAGCTCAGGCAGCCTATGCCGAGCGGATGTAGCCGGGCAGGCTGGAAGCACCGTCTCCTGCATCCCAGCCCTCCCAGGGAATCTGGCCTTGATTAAGCTGGCAAAGCGCGTTCTTGGGAGTGACATTGTTGGTGACCTCCATGGGCTACGCGGGGCATCAGAGACAGACCTGTGAGCACAGTCCACCTCTCCTCACCCTCCTGAAAACGTCTCAGAAGACAGAACTTACAAGTGGAAAAGCTGAAAAGTGCCTGAGATAGTAGGAACGGACCTTCAGCCAGGAAAGCGGGTGACTTCTGGGGTAAGACGAGTGGTATTTGAACAATAAAATTCCAGAATTACTCCAGATTCCCATGATTGAGGCCAGATTTGTTCTTTCACTTCCATGTAAGTTGGCTGTTAGGTTGCTTCTTTCCCTTAGGTGTTTCCATGACTACTTAATGAAGCCCTCCCACTGACTTCTTACTTGAGAAGTAGGAATTCCGACAAGTTTGAAGAGCCTTTGGGGGGAAAAAAAAAAGATAGCTGTGTAAATCTGACTCCTCCTCTGATCTTACACCATAGACGTGCTGTTGGTTTCCAGGAAGTTATTAGAACCAGAGGTGAGACCCATGGGCAAACTGGAAAATATCGTTAGGCTCATCCCACGTGATCTTTCCTCACCAAAATGTTAGGAAACCAAACTGTGTGGTACGGAGCAGCCTCAGATTGCTCGCAGATGTCAGGATGAGGAGAAGAAGTTCATTTCCGTCTGTGAAGGAAAGGTCACCAGGGAACACAGCTCATGGCAGCTTCCACCAGTGCATATGTACCCACCAAACATGACAAAAGGCGGCTGTCAGGGACATTTTCCACGCAGACAGCAGATTTTGCAACTCCAACTTGCGTTAGGGTGAGGCTAGGTGTAAGTGCATACTCAACCTCACACACCCGCTGCTTTCCAAAACGTTTTTAAAGTCTTTTCCCCCTGATATCTTTGAAGAGCAGCTCCTCGAGGTGGGTGATTTCCAAAGAGGCTGATAGTGCAAACAAGTCGCGGCGGATGGTTGGAGTGGGAAAATGCACAGCTGGAGGAGCGGTGGGGCTATATATTTTGCAGTGTTTGGACTGTTCGTGAGCGTAGCCTGAGTCAGCAGTCTGCGTTTTCTCCCAGGCAAGAATAGATATTTCATGCAAACTTTGCCATCCTGTTCTTGTTTCCTGTGTATAAGAAATGACCCGAAGGCAGAGAAGGAGACAATGCAGAAAATTGCAATGCATGAAGGGTACTAATAAGACAGGAGCATTTTAAAAGGAAGCTTTCCAGCATCCAAATTATTTAGCAGCAGAAGAATTGGAGAAAAGGAGGGGGTTACTGGCTGACTGTGGAAACAGGCGGCTGCACTGTGGGAGCCAACGGGGAGATGTAGTTGTCACTTAAACACAGTGAGGGAGAAGAAGACAAAGACTTTCTGCCCAAAGTGTGTTGGTGTGCAGTGCTCTGGAGATGGATGATGCTCCGAAGCAGGGTGAAGAGCTGGTGAATAGCTCTACTGGGGCCCACAGGCTTATGCATGTGAGTAGCTGCTTCTGTGCCCGAAGAGGTGCCACCACCGCGTGTATGCTGGGCACCTCTCCCAGCTCCATTTGCAATGCTGCTCTGCTCCATCCATAGGTCTGGACTGGGCTGGACCGGGCATCCCCCATACAAGGGCTTATGAATTTGCTCCTGGAGACAGAAGTTCAAGAATTTTGAAGACTGCATATTACTGATGTCTTTGCCATCAGTAAAGCAGTATATCCACAAGACCTTCTCGCTGTGGGTGCCACCTGTCAACACTACTATTTCTGATACTGATTTTTTTTACCCCTTCTCCTTCCATTGCACGCACAAATCCTTTAAAAATCCAGCAGTTTCAACCAAATATGGATTCTAGTTTTTTTAAAACACAAGCGCTTTAAAAGGCCTGTGCACAACGTACAACACTGAATTAATTTCCTATGCTTGACGTTCCTCTCCGAAAAATCAGCTCAGCTTTTTGGGGTCTGACAATTCACAAGGGGTAATGCACAGCCTGAATCCGAGCCAGTCAAAGCTCAACACCTCTGAAAAGTCAGCCTTGGCTCCTCTGGGAACCAGAAGCTGAACAGGCCACATGAGAGCTACCAGGGTCCTCCTCCGGAGGAGGTGCAGAGCTGGTATCTGGCTCGCACATGGCTGGGACCATCCCAATGGAGGCTTGCAAAGCCTGGTAGTCCGCACTGAATTTCAGCTGGGGGTTCATGTTAAGGGGGTCTGGAGCCGGCCTTTCTGCTGGCTCAACTTCTCCCCATCAGTGACTCCCTCAGTACTTTTCCCCTTCCTGGTGTATGTGCCTCTTTTGAGACTGCCGTAGATGGGGAATTCATCTCCGGATGAATTGCTGCTTGCCCAGAGTTTGTCACTGCTGTGGGATCATCAGCAGAAAAATGCCTCAAAACATTCATCATCATTATCATAATTATTACTGTGATTGCTGCTCAGTGCCAGGAAAGCAACAGAAGTTTCTCACACAGCAATCCCTGATAAACCATCATCAAATCTTTTTTTATATATATATATAAAAGTTATTTCCAACAGGAATAGCATGCACTTCTTGCTCCTTTGGCCGGCGGGGGCTCGGAGCTGTGTGTGAGCGGCACACTTGTATGAGTACCAGCACCGGGCTCTGTATAACCCAAGTGAAAACAGCAAAAGGTAACTGGGAAATAGATGTCAGCAGTGCTTCTAATCATCGTGGGCCTCCTTTGACACATGTTTTTAATTGCTAGGAAAAAAAAAAAAAAAAAAGAAAAGAAAAGAAATAAAACCAGTTATGAATAATCTAATAAGCTTCCCAACCACCTGTGAAACGTGGCTTCCCAGCTGCAGAAAATCAAATGCAAGAATAGAAAACAGAGCGTTCTCCGAGGCAACACACATACACATTAGAGGCACGTCATTCCAAAGCCGCAGAAGAAAAATGCATTAATGCCATTTTTGGCTCACGGTGCACATGCCACTCTGTAAAAAGTATCTCGGAGGAGTGTTTATTTAAGGAACACAGAGAATCTGCTTTAAAGTCAAAAGGTAGAGAGGGAAGATGGAAGAGGGAAACCTGCTCCTTGGCGTAATTTCAAATGAAAAAATCAACATCATCAACAAAATCCCACATAGCATTAATCTGAGGGATTGCAGTCCAGCAGGCAGAGTTACTCAGGAATAATTAAGCATGTTTCCCTGATATAAAGATATTCAGGAGTAAGTGTTCAAGCAAAGTTAAAATGCAGAGCTGTATAGGCACGGCTTTATTCAAGAAGTAATTTGTTTTCCTGGGATGAAAAGAGGGTTATGTTCGCTGCGTTTTGGAGCCACCCAGCAAATGTCCTCGTGAAGCTGTTTTTCATGGGAAAGAGCTATTTCACGGAGGGAAAAAGGTAACATCCTGACACGGAGGGAAAAAAGTGAACTGTATTTTCAAGGCTGTTTTGACATGTTTTTCTTCTACACAGAACCAGACTTCAAATACAGCTTCTTAACCACGACAGCTAAATGACCCACCCAGAGAACTCTTTTTTCCACAAACAATATAGCGTCTGGAGAAGGAGCCTGAGAGGAAAAGCAAACAGTCCTTAAAGCAACTCCTTTATTTGGATAGTTCTGAACCACTGGCATCGGGGGCAGATTTTAAGTCGGTGGGCGTGAGGAGAGGAAAGCTCATGGTTTTGATTTGAAGTAGCCACATCAAAACCTGTTTTAGAGAAGGGAATGGCAGTATTTTGAAAAATACATCCTTCTTAAGGGGATGTTAGGGAAAACAATTCCATGGCCTGTTGAATGATAAAAGCCAACACGTTGGCTGAGGAGAAAAAAAAATTGCCTGTAAGTGAGGTTCTTGGATAAATCCGATGTACCTTCCCCGGTTGCAGCAATACCTTTAGGTGAAGGAAATTGTCATGCACACACGTTGCTAGTGGGCAAAGAAGGGTCAGTGAGCAGGACTGGTGTCAAAATGTTGTTCTTTCTTTCCCACCAAATGGACTGCAAACGTGCAATCATGCACGCAGTGTCAGCAAGATACTCAAAACCGACTGTCCCACCCCCAAGAGATCTGGAGACCCCGTTATGGATCCACTCACCCGTCCTGTCCAGGTGCCTCCGATCAACTAAGAGCCCCCAAGTCATTGCTGATGCAGCAACGGTGGATGAGACACAAATCTGCATGCTGGCTACTGTGGGATGGTGTTGAACAGTAACGTGACCTGAAACAACAAAGACATTGAGAGGGGCTGCTGCGAAATTAGGACATCTCTTACAGAGTATTCCAGCCTTTGACTTAGGCTTTCCCATGCACTCTTGATAACTATGTCATAAACTCACTCTGGGGTTTTATTTGGTGACACAGTTTCATTTCCCATGCTACCACAATATTGCATCTTCCCTGGATGGCTGCTTCTATGTCCAAAGGAGCTTTTCTTATTTTTTGTGAACCAGTTTGCACATTTCAACAGGTGAAGAAAAACAAGGCAAAACATCAGGCAGTTCTGCATTGCCAAAGGCTTCTGGGCAGGCAGGGGAGGGGAGCAGAGAGCAGCAGCAGATGTGTGATATCCCCATCAAAGTCCAAGCATGGGGTGGGTGGCCATGGCGTGGCTGGACCAGCGAAGGACCTACGTGCCAGCCTCTTCTCCGAAGTTTCTGGCTGAGGCAGCCAGAGATCAGAACTGCACTTCCACAAAGGTTTCTGAGGTCTGGAGATGTGTTTTCCTTCCGGTGTGGAACAAGAACCAAACACTTCAAATGCTTCCCTGAAGTTGATTTGGGTTTTTTTTGGTTGTTGTTGCTATTTAAACATCTGTTTTCAGATTGAGAAGATCAGGGTTCTTGTTTAGATCCTTCTCTGCTTATAAATTGACCCCAGAAACTCTGAAAACTTTCCCATGGAAATGTTATTAATGGGACAGTTGCAGTGCAAGACGTTTTGGTTTGGATGAAGCAGCATTTTCCAACAACAATGACAACAAATCTCATTAAAATGTTTGAGTGGCTCCAGTCCCCAAAAGCACCAAAGCGGTTTTTCGAGCATCTTCGGGTCCTGCAGCATAAAACATGCGATAACAAAGTAACATTATTGTCACCCATCAGATAGGCAATAATACGGTATTCACTTTGCATATCTGTAATGGCCCTACATCAATGGATCTTTGTTTGCAACAAATCTCTTACAAAAATGGGAAAAGGAAAATACCATGAAATACCTCCAGACTTTCAATGCCATTCAGCAAGGATGCATTTTGGTCATTAATCACCCACATTTAGGCAAGCAGTTAGAAAAGCCCAGCTGTTCCAGGCCACAATGCTTTCCTTTATTACATTAACGTCTCCCTACTAACAAGACAGCTTCCACACATGATCTCCAAGAAGGACCATAATGCCTTATTCCCAATGTGGTCGTTGTGGCATTGTTTTAGACTGAAAAGTTCAGGGACTTAATGCCTCTAAAAAATCCCAGTTCAGGCTAATTATCTTCTGAAGAGTTTCGTACAGGCGATATCTGATTTCAAACCGGTGCTGTGTTTACCCGGCAGCTCCCAGGACAGCGTGGGGTCTCTGGGGACTATGAAAGTGAGCTCTCGTTTTCCCCTAAAATACTTCACAGAAAGCACATGCTGGGAGCGGTTATGGATACCCCCCTCCAGAGATGCACTTTTGGGATGGGGTCGGGTACGGAACAAGCTCTGAGCTTCAAACACGTGGGAGCTGCCTGATGCATTTAACCTGTGCTTCGTGCCACATCCTGCGAAAGCACTGACCGAATGACACCTTATTCCTTCCCCTTCCAGTAATGCGCAATGCAGAGCTGCCGCGTTTCCTCTGCTCGTCTCTGATTCAGGCTCTTTTTTCCCATGAATCAGACATCCTGCTACTGGCCTCTTTTTTTTTCCCTGATACTCACACCCACTTCTCCGGCAATGTGGTCCTTTCTGCTTCCCACCGCTCGCCCTCCTACTCACCGGTGTCCGATCGCACCCGTAGCTCCCAAGTCTGGGCTTTCCCAGGGGATTCGGTGCCGGGAGGGATTTGGGCACTGCTGAGCCTCACCGGGCTGCCGAGCACTTCCAGGTAAAGCTCAACGTATATTTTGCTGGAGCCGTCCCATGAGCATCCTCCGGCACAGGACCACGCTCCCTCGTCCTCACCCTGGGGCTGGGGCTGCGCGTCTGGAGCTGCTCGCAGCCGCCCCCTCTTTTGGCAGTACCTCTCCCCATCAATGCCTTCCAGGGACTAAACTGCGCCGCTGTTCAAACCCACAGCTTTGGAGTGGGTTTAAAATTTCCCAGGGCACATTCCTATGGCCTCTAGTTTCCAAACTCTCAGGAATTTGCCACACAAACATGTTCCTTCCTTTTATTTGTTTCTTCCAAGTAATTAGATGGGGGATTGTTTGCTACCTGTCATACCTTGGTTTAAGCCATTTGGGAACAAAGTGAGAAAAGAAAAGGAAAAAAAAAAAAAAGAGACTTGCAGTGGATTAAGACTGCTGATTGTAGTAACAAGAGGAGGTATTTTAATGACAGGTTTAAGACTTGCTAAGTAACTGCCATGAGGATTATGAATACATTTTGTAACAGGGTAAGATTAACAGATAATCCTTAAAAAAAAAAAAAAAGGAAAGAAAAAAGATGGCGAACGGCTTTTTTAACAGAAAAATAAACTACAACACAAAAAGCCATTGGAAATTCTGCATAAGAAAAATTTTCCCTAAAAATGTTGACAGCATTAAATATTTTCAGGTCACTGTCCTCAGCAGGATTAAATTGGTGTGTCTCAATGTTGAGTGGAACGGTGTTGATTTGTACCTCATTTAACTTGGGCATTTTTTAAATGAACTAACGAGCTTCTTGCCAAGGAGCGGCCTGGCATCCTCAGCTGCAGGGAGTGCAGTCCGCAAGGAGCAAGCTGCCTTTCTTAGAAAATGAGCTCTTGCTCCCAAACAATGCTGTTATTGATACCTAAATGTCATATGGAAATTTCGAGGACACTTGGGGCCTTTCTCTTTCCTGACTCCGCAAGACTTGATCTTAACCCTCGCCAAACTGAATCTCTGACCAGCCATTAGCTTTTGGTTTTGACCCTTTCACTCCGTATTCATCACGAGTAACACAGAAAAGGTTGTATTTTCACTCATTATCAGCAGCGGGAACGTACTGGCTGTAACACCTTCTTGGCTCTACATGCGTCGTTTTATATCCACAAGATCCACGTGGGCAGATCTCTGCTGGCAATGAATGACTTTCTGAGTGGGTTTTGCAGCTCTGTGAAATGAGCTGAAGACTGGGATGCTTGTGCTTGGTGAGGGATGTGGCTGCTCGGTCATCTGCCAGCTGTAAAGCGAGCCCAGCATTGATGGGAAGGACTATGCCTATTCTCTGGCCAGCAGAAACTGGGACTGATTTCCTCACTATCTTTTTAAAATGCCATTTATTCCAGGATGAAGAAGAGTATAAATTTAGAAATGAGTTTGAAGTGTTTTTAGGAGATGTTACAGGCTCTTTCAGTTAACTTGAAGCTGAGCTTCACCAAGTCTGTTTTCCAACTGCAAAATCAGGGAGCCACTGGGTGCAGCAGGACGTGGATTCCGCAGTGGTAATCTCTGGTTTAAAGCATTTCTGAGCTATACTTTGGCAAATAACACCATATTTTTTCCAAGAGGGAAGTACTGGTAATACCGTACCCTGTACGGTATGACAGACCTCAGTAACCCTTCACTTAAAAGCAGCAGAAAAAAAGCACTCCATGGAAATAAAAATAAGAATTAATAGATCATTTTTGGTAGGAAGCACATTAGCCTTTTACTCTCACTCAGCAGAGAGAGATGAAGATCATTGCCTGTCACACTGCAGGGTAAGTCATAGAATCATAGAATGGCTTAGGTTGGAAGGGACCTTGAAGATCAGCGAGTTCCAACCCCCCTGCCATGGGCAGGGACACCTCCCACCAGCCCAGGTTGCTCCAAGCCCCATCCAGCCTGGCCTTGAACACCTCCAGGGATGGAGCTTCCACAACTTCCCTGGACAACCTGTGCCAGTGCCTCACCACCCTCAGAGTGAAAAATTTCTTCCCAATATCTAATCTGAATCTCCCTTCTTCCAGTTTGAAGCCATTCCCCCTCATCCTATCACTACATGCCCTTGTAGAAAGTCCTTCCCCATCTCTTCTGTAGGCCCCCTTTAGGTACTGGAAGACCGCTATAAGGTCTCCCCGGAGGGGAGAGTCTAGGCAAGACTCAAGCTATGTTGCTGCTGTGACATTAAATTGCATTTTGGGGCTGCAGAAGAACTTTCTAAGATTAGAGAGAGAGAAATGAAAGCAAACTCTGATTTAAATGAAGGTGGGAAGTATAGCTCAAAAGGACAAAACAGTCTGGACATAACCTTCCTCAAGACACGCTGAAATCAATGCAAGACATTTCACTTATCAGGACAGGTTTTGCAGCAAGCTTCTGGTTAAGTGTCCAGTTATGGTCTTTGTTTGGTCCCTGTCCACAAAGAAGCAAAAACTGCTTTTTCTCCGAGAGAAGCAGTTTCTTGCCAAGTATCCCCACACAAAGAAAACAAACACACGAGAAGGCACCATCACAGATACCTAGGGAGATAAGCTGCAAAAACATGTGCTCTGGGCAAAAGTGCAAGGTGCAGAATGTGAGTTCATGATCTACATGTGTTCTTCACTCTGCTTTGTTTATTTTCACTCGGTTTTGATGTGTTAAATTAAGGGATAGTTCATGGCCGTAAGTCATCTTCTTGCTGTTGGAAGCCAAATAGTGGGAAGCAGGTATCTTGCACATCAGAGGCCAGCTGCTTCACAGGGAGACTTCAAATGACTGGAGCGAGAACATGAGCAGTTGCTCTGTGGCTTAAAATGTTGAAGTACCTCCAAAGTTTTAGGAACAAAAATTGCCCTAGGTCTCAACTGCAAATTAGAAAGGGATGAAAATATCTGCTCCTCAAAGTGCTTCAATTATTGAGATCATTAAAGTACCAGAGGTGCGTCTCAGTTTCCATGATCCTTTGTGGTACAGTTCCTGCTCCAAAGGCTTTCCTTGGAGCAGGACCAATCTGTGCAGCACACGTGGAGGTAAGTCTGAAGGGGCGATTCTGGCCCCATGGTTCAGGAGGAAGGAGGGGAACGATGAGACTCCTTTACCTGCCTCTGGCACTCTGGGAGCAGAGACACACACTGGCCCAGCTGTGTCCCCACAGATGGCTGTGGTGGTCTCGTCTCCCACGGCCATTGAAAGAGGGAGGTCTCTTTCCCCCATTGCTTCTCTCTCCAAATTTTTTTTCCACCTCCCCTCTCCCCTGCTCCCATCTGCAATAGCCCATATGTGGCCATACTCTGCTTTCTTGCTCATCTGCCCTTTTATCAGCTACTTTCATCCAAGGTGGGGGCAAAAAAAATGATCCGTCCTTTCCCAAGCAGATATTTCCGGCTAAATCAGTGAGTCAAACTGGCTCCTGAAGCACTGAAGCTCTGCATGCAACAGGGGATACACAGAGATGGAAGGTCTTGTGAAGGCACAAGCAAAGGAATCATGTAATTTGGAGAAGAGCCGGGTGCTCTCAACGCTTACAAAGGGACAGTTGAACATTTTTCTTTCCCTTTTCCGATACATCTTTTCCCATGCAGCGGGTGGCTGCATTATAAAATTAGTGCAGTACCGATTGGTAGGTGGTCACAAAGACACCTTAAGGAATTGTAGATAATGGGGGACTGCCCTGCACCTCCAGGAGCCTGGCTGTTGGTGTCTGAGAACCAGCATGTGGTTTTGTGATGTGTGTTTTCACAGTGCTGGTGATCTTATTGACAAGGGGAACATAGACAGTGACAGCAAGACAAAGAAAAATCAAACTTTCTCCAGAATTTTCCCTTGCTACAACAAAAAAACTGACTGTGTGTGATTCACAGCTATTGCCATTTAGATTCCATCGTTCTCAAAGTGTAGTAGTCCCTGCTGAAGCAGTAAACTCGGTGGGTTGTCACGACCTGGCTACTAGTGCGCATCTGGCAAGCGTGCTGTCAAGCACCAGGCTAAAAGCTGCAGCAATCAAGGCTACAGGATGATCAAATAATTTCTATTCTGTATTTCATTGCGATCACCCATTTTTATCTTCGGTTTGGCAATAGAACGTTTAAGGAGACAGTGGGGAAACTGCTGGAAGCCAAAATCATGTCGCAATGCTGGGCTGTACAGACAGTGGCTGTGAACCCAAATTTTGTCCAGTCCGTGTGCAACAGACAGTGGCTGGATTAAGTAATGCAAAAAAAAAAAATTATTTGTTTTTTTTCCCCAAAAATAAACAGTGAAGTTCTCAATTTATTATTTATGTATTTCATAGCTTCTGCTATTCTCTGGCAGTGTTTCTAATTGATGAGGTCCACCAAAGTTTACCATGAAGACGACTTTCCTTGTAAAATTCCAGAAGTGAGATATTCATTCCTGGTTACTCAATATCCAGTTCCCCAAGCAAGAAACAGAGGGTTTAAATCATCAGTGGCACACTGGGACTTCAGCGAAATTAAGCTAAGCAGTTTTTTAACACGCCTCAGTCGCCAAAAGAGTTTGCATAAAATGCGTACCAATAATGAATGCTTTCATAGACTCATCCATCATTGCAAACAGGGATTGAATTCATCTGTTAATTTATTTCCAATGAATAACCCAATCTGTTCAGAACAAAAAGAAGGACTCACTACGCTGGTTTTCTCAGCCATTATTTCCCCTTTACATCCACCACAACTCATTGGTACCTGCGATGCCAACGAGACCAGCAAGACTGAACCAACTCCACCAACAGTCGTGTTGCTAATGCACAGCTCGGCATCAAGGTTGTAGCTGTCCTGTATGTTTTCCCAAATCCAATTTAAAGTTGTAGCACACTTTATTAGCTGCAGACAGAATATTTAAATTGAAAATATTTTTTTTTAAAGTTTCATCTTTTGAAATGCCAATTGGCGATATTCAAGCCACATGTAAGCCACTTGTTTTTAGGATGGAGGGTGTACCTTAGTACAAACCTTTCTCTGTTTCTTGAAAAAACAACAATAAAACACCCTTTGCCTTTTATCCACATCTGGCTGCAGCAAAAACAGTGACCCATGGAATTCAAAATTTCATACTTCACTGCTGCAGGCAAAGTCCAGAGGTTATTCTTGCTGTGTTTGTGAAAGATGTAGCGCTGTCAGAAGGAGAAGTGCTTATTGAAAAAACACATGGGGTTCCTGTTTCCAAAAATTATGGAATTAGCCAGTGAGAAGAGACTTTTTAATGCCCTCTAGCCATTCATGGGACTTAATAGGGAATGGCTCTGTTAATTGCAAGACAAGAGTCCATGTCAGACCTTATGCATGGAGAGTGCCATCACCACAGCTCAGCTGATCGGTGTTGCAGAAGCAGTACCTCTCCAAGGGTCTGCAATTCCAAGGACACTGTTAGGCATAAATAACAAAATAATATAACCTTGAATTTAACCTTACGCTAAAGATGTTGTAATACCATAATGACTCAAGCTTCTTGCAAATTCAAGGAGGGAAGGAGTTATCAGGGGGAAGATGATGAATTTAAGCCATTTACGCAAGCCACCATCCATAGATCGCCCTTCTGCATTCCTGAGGACTGTGAACTTAAATTTGGTCTGAATTGAGAAATTGGGAGTGATACTCAAATCCATATTCATCAAAGCTCTTACTTTGTCAGACAAAGCAACCTTCTATAGTTACTCTAAACCCTACTTGTGAGAGGTATGAGTCCAAAGACCACCATTATTATTTTATTCTCCCTTTAACTCATTACTGGAGGTGCCTAAACTCATCACTCATGTTGCTGTCCTCTGGTGAAAGGGGTTCCCCGCATATGAAGTTAGGCATTTTTGTGGATAAGAAAATACAATTGGGCGAACACAAGTCTGGGGGAATAGAGATGTGAAAAACCTCTGCCAGCCTCACCATTCCCAAATGAATTTTCCCCCACTGTATGGGGAAATAGATGGATGATGGAGCGGCAAAGTAGGCAGCTGTCCTTTGCGGCAGTGGGATTCAGGATCATGTCCTGTGGGAGACGTTATGCTCCAGCAGCAGCGGGAGCGATGCAAGCACAGGGTAATCCTCCCACCTTTAGCAGGCGGGGAGCCTCCTCTGCTCAGGTACTCTGGAGCATCTAGAAGAAAAGCTGTTGCAACATGACTGATACCAGCAATTCTGTACTGCAATGAGCCTTCTGTGCAGGAGGAACAGGCCAGGAAACACATTTCTGCCCAATAAATGCAGATATTTGGAGGCAGTTGTAACCAAACCTCTCTTCTATTTATTTTCTACTTCTTGCGTGGGAAGAGGCAGCAAAACACGGGCAGTGGCCATGAGCAATGACCTGGCTCCCAGGGCAGCCCTGCCACTGTGGTGGGGACCCTGCACAGAGATGCCAGCTCGTGTTGGGACACAGCAGCACAATGGCAGAGGACAAGGACCTGCCCAACATGAGCAGGTCCATGCTGCGCTTTTCCCCAGTGTATCCGCTGCAAGATCAGCACGCTGCTCCTTCGAAGGGAAATGTCTGATTCCCAAATCTGGCTTTGGCTGGCATGCAAATCCCATCATCTTTCATGTGTGCGTGGGGCGGGGGGGGGGGGGGGTGCNGGGATGACTTTACAACTTTAATGATTGCACAAAGATATTCATCTGCCAGTAGGACCTTTAGGAAGCACATTTCCTTCTGCCTTGCATGTGATTCTGCAAAACATTTGGTTGACATCTTTCTTTGAAGCTTCCCAATCATCCTACGTATCTACAAAACCCGAACAGCAAACCATTGACAGAACCACAGTTTCACAATATTTTGATTAAGGAACAACTCGTCCTCTCTGCTTTGATGCTTCCCTGTCTGTGTTTCCTGGAGACAGGATTTCAGCACCGAGAAGGCCATTGGACCTTGTCCATTTAAAGGGATGATGCTGCTTCTCTGTGGCCTGAGTTCAGGAAAGCACCCTGAAAGCAAGGTATGAAGCAGGTATTTAAATGCTTTCCTTTCTTGGTACAGACTTCAGGCTGTTTAAGTCCTTTTCTGCCTTATCACCATATGGTCTCAGCACGTGCCATAACTACATTGAATATATTTCAAATAGATGCAGAATAAGGACAATATCTTTAAGCATGTATGTGCTTACCAAACGTGATGCACGACAATAACCTTTGTAATTCAAACAGTGACAAATCAAACAAAATAGCATACCAAGTTAAAAAACGCTTTATATATGTAGTCTCATTGGCCATTCCTATTAGAAGGAAGGTCTGAGTAATAAACTCCCTATTATTTCTTTTAAACCCCAAGCCAAGTAACACACTGTATCATATTAGTCATATGGGAGCTATAGTAGAAGTATTTCTTTTCATTTGGATTGCCTAAGAGTTAACCCAGGAGAAAGACAGAGCATACTGATGACACCAAGCCCGTGTAGATAAATATCATATGCTTTTCAACTCCATCACATTTGGTTTATATCAGCAGTGCTAAATTCCTCCTTAATTCCCAAAATTGCATTCCAACTGGTTGACATCCACATTAGCTGGATGTTAATCCAGTTAAAAATACATGCAAATTTTGAAAAGAAAATGAACTCATACGTGCTTGGAAAACAAACTATTCCCAGTTTGCTGTCTTTTGGGAGACATCAGCAGTCTTTCTTCCCCATTCCTTTCAAGACCGTTTGAGAGGGGTGCCTGAATAAAGTGTTTTAAAACAGAAGACCAAATGAAAAAACAGGAGGGAAAATGACTCATCAGCTTCTCTGAAGGTCACCTTCATCCTCACCTCCAAACCAGGTCCTGTGGTTTGCATAGCAAGCCAAGGGAAATGGCCTTGCCACCCAGCGGGGTCCCTATCGTGCGCATTGTGTGGATTCCCAGCTNCCTGGTGTATTACCACCATTTCTATAAAGAAATGTAATCAAACTGGTATTCTTGCTTTCCTTTTTCCCCCAAGATCTTCTTGCCCATCCGTTCGGCCATACTCTGTTTCTGGGGTTATCTATACTAGCACCATCTGGTGAGTCCCAGAGATATTACAGGCTTATTAAGAAAGTCTTAAACTGAGAGAGGAAGCACCAAAGGTGCGGGAGAATTGGCTCCCGCGTGGTCTCCGAGGAGAAGCTCCTGGTGATGACAGATGAGCCTGGTCCATGCAGCACTTGCCTGCCCCCCCCCCCAGCCTTATTTACTTGCCCAGTTTGCTCCCCAAAGCTCCCAGGCTTCCCATGCAATAACGCACAGTGGCATTTCCATAAGCCTGCAAGGGGGCCAGCCCATGCTGGGTCGGAGTCTGTGTCCCTGATTACAAGGGCTTTAATGTCCATTTCCCCACTCCTTTGATCCTGTCCATGGCATGCAGAAGAAAGGAAAATCTGGCTTTTGTCTGAAGCACATTTAACCCCGCTGCCCAGAAATGGGACCTTGTCAGTCAGTGGATTTCATGGGTGGATGAATGAGATCACAACAGTCTTCAGTTCATTAAAAATAAAAGGCCGTCCTAGCTCTTACTTTACATCTATTAGGAAATTGATGCATTTAATGTCAGACCTTAATGGCAACAGAACACGGTATTATTACTTTTATAAGACAAATACAAGCAGTAGCTAAATAGCTCACCAGCTCCCGAGCTCTGGGGTGGATTTCAGACAAGCTCCTGTTGCCCAGCTGGTATGAAATCCCCGATAATAGACCACAGATGATACCACTGCAGCCAGGGGTCGAGCAGGCGTGCTGCTAAATTGCTCTGCAAGCAGCAACCTGGACGTTGGGATCGCATGTCCTTGTCTCCAGCCGGGATTTTCAGAGGAGTTTGATGTCAGGAGCAAAGACTGGCCACTTCTCCTTTTTTTTTTTTTTTTCTCACTTTAGGGACTTCCAGAATCCAGCCTGAATTCAAAACTTCTGCGGGCTCTTCTTCTTTATAGAAATGAAGCATTTGTCAGAGAAATACGTGCGTCCACATCTCTGTTTAAAGCAAACGCTGATCAAAGTTTGAGCTGTGCTGGGATAGTTTCCCAGTAAACCGGTGATGTTGTTGAGCTGGGGGCTGGCACGTTCAAATATAGTCCTCCAAAAACCTGCTCTGGCATTTGTTAGCGGGGGTCTGCAGCATGGTATCCCCTCCTGAGAGACAATTGTGCCAGAAGTGAGAGGGAAGGAATAAAATTGAGCCCTCTGAACTTTTAGTGGTGAGATTCAGGGGAAAAAACCCCAAACGCCCAACGTATTGTCTGATGCTGTTCAGGACTGGTGTGTGCTGCGTTTGGGGGGGTCACTAGAGCAAGCTGCCTTCAAAATACATCCATGGCATGGTGTTGGTCTTCCCCTCTCCTGAGCCTATATTGATGTATGATCTCACATATCTACTACCACAGACATGAAGGGCGACGCTGATGCAAAACAGGGGGCAAAGCAACGACAGGAGCATTTCTGGGGCTTAACTGATTTCCCACTTGTGTCCCACCAGAGCCGTCACCCCACATGTTTGAAGAGCACCAGCAGCTCTCCCAACACTTGGCAGTGTGCTGCCAGTTCACCTTGCATTCAAACGGTCACAAAAATAAAATAAAACCCTCAGCAGCAGTCAGAACCAAAGGTTATCTCCTTGCTCGCACCAGGACCACCGCATGGCAAGGATGGAGTTTCCCTGTGCTAAACTCTCTGCCGGTGTCAAGGTGTATGAGCAAACAGCTTGCTACCAGAAGGAAAACTGGGGAAAACCAGAAAAGCCTCCGTGATTTGTCTGAAGCGAGGGTCCAAAGCAGTCGTGGCCAAGGCTGGAATAATCTCTGTGACAGATATCTGTGCATCTAAAATTTCCTGGCTTGATAGCTGCATGCTCTGCGCACCCACGGGGAATAAGCAGCTTCTTCCTGACCGGCTAGCTGATATAGTCATCTATCAGATAAAGAGAAACCCAGGTATATCCAGCAGCTGGAATTAAAACACTCGCAGCCAGAAACTAGACGTGTTTTGAGCCGTGAGTGTAATTATCCACTGGGGCTCTCCCAAGGGATGTGGTTGACTCTTCATCACTTGAAGATTTCCGACCAAGATTGGGTGTCAGACCCAGAGCATCGTTACAGTCCTGCATGTGGGCTCAACACGGCATGGCAGGAGATGTAGACGGCAAAGAGCAATCCCTTATGATCTTAAAATAGACAGCTCTAGGAGGGATCAGATCTCAGAGTTCATGTGTTGATACGTCAGCAGTGAATTAAGCTGGCATTCGAATCTTCCTAGTAAATCCACCAAGTGTTAACATTTATTGATGTTAATTAAGACACTGAATGTATGACTGCGGAAATGCTATGGTTATACAAACAAAAATGAGCCTGGCACTATCCAACAGGCTTAAAAGGCATGATGCCTAACCCTTCGTGTCCTCCGACCTGCCGTGTCTGGATCGGGGTGAAAGGAAGGTGCCTGTCAGCGCTTGCCTTCTGCGCTTGCGTAGGTTTTCCACTGACACGGAGACAGCATTGCATCTCCCCTCTGTGCTTTAATTGCAAATAGCTAAAACATCTGATTCATACTTAGCCTAATTATATTAATCCTAAAGCAAATAATCCCAGCTCTTATGTTGTCAGCATGTAATTGTGCCGTTATTTCGAAATCACAGAAAATGGAGCTGGAAGGGAGCTCGCAAGGTCACTTGGCGTGACCGGGAGCCAAAAGCTCTCCGAACCATCCCTGCGAGGCGGAGGTGCCCCATGCAGCCGCCTTCGCAACAAGCAGCAGTGGCAAAACCACAGTCTGTCCCCAAAATACACTCCAGAACATCCCTACCTTTAACCTAAATCTCTTTTGCTACAGATTAAGCCTGTGATTTCTTTCCTCGTTCCTCAGTGGACACAAAACCAGTTTATTCGTTTCCTCTCTGTTTAAATATTTGAGTTATAATATCACGTCTTCCCCCTCTTTCCTCCCTGCCGAGGACAGTGCGAGCTCAGTTCTTGCCATCTTCTTGCAGCAATCGTATTTTGTAGACTTCTCATCATTCTCTGCTGAACTCTCTCCAGATCTTCCTTGAAGTCTGGATCGGAAAAGCTGGACCGTTCGCTGCAGCTGAGGCTTTGCCAGCCCCGAGCAAAGCAGAAGGCATACACATCTGCGGGTGACAGATAGACTCATATATGACATATGACACTCTGAATTACACACTCCAGAGCGCTTTCAGAATTTTATACAAGTAGTTTGGCATATTGGACTGTCTGTGTGGCATCAGAGGGCTGGAGCCCCTCTCCTGTGAGGACAGGCTGAGACAGTTGGGGTTGTTCAGC
>RSEF01000008.1:27658055-27676434 GCA_003993805.1 Himantopus leucocephalus | reverse complement strand
AGCAATGATGGGGACCAAGGGTTTGTCTGAAGAATACATAAAATCTTCCCTGCTGATAAGCTGAGGAAGACTGTGGTGCTCTGTTGTCCACCACACCTATCCTGGATGAACCTTGTGTTGTGGTATAGACAAGTCCTGCTTTTGTTCAAAGCAGCTACTTTTATTGTTTAAATTGACTTTTGACATTTTTCACCCTGCCCACACCACCACTAAAGGGCTATCTAATTCCACCTGAAGACTTGTGGGTTTCTCAAAGTGCATAAAATGTCAAGCTGAGATGAATTGTGAATGCTCTGAGCATTCACATTCATATTAAGCTGCGTACGAAGAAAACGTCCTTCTCCTGACAAATCCCAGAATCAGCCTGGCAAGGTTATTGATGGAAAGGTCAAATCAAAGCATGGACAGTGTTGCATGCGGGGGTCTCAGCCGCAGTAAAACACCATGGGGCTCAGTGAGAGGAGGAGAGGCGTGGCCTTGGGTTGTCCTGAAGGACCTTGGTGGCCATGGGCTGGCTGCAGAATGTCCCAGCAGAGGGTAATCAGGGAACCTGTCCTCCTCACAGAAGGAACAAGAGGAGCAAAACCGAAAATGAATTTCAAAAATTGAGTTTGCATCCAGGTCTCAGAAACAACAAATGGGGAAAAAACCTCCTACATTGCCCTGCTAAAGGTCTGCTGGGGTGAAGGGAAGCACACGTGTGGTGTTAGGGTGTAATATCTGGTGTGAAACTGAGATAAGGGTGAAAAGAGAGAAGGAGGAGGCACAGGGGAAATGTGAAGGCTGACGTTGTCTCTCGGTGGTCCTGTTTGTTCCCCTGGGTTCTGTGCTCCGGGTGGTGGAGAAAGTCACACAGCTCTCACCCTCCATCTACCAGGGCTGCAAGTCTTAATTTAAGACGGCAGCTAAAATTGCTTCTTCTGGACTGTGGCAAACCCACTCAGCTCCAGGGCAGGAGACTGAGACATTTTGCAGCGAATGTCCCTTATTTTGAGTGAAAGGCTGCTGGAGTAGACAGCTGATTCAGCCTGTCACCCTTTTGCAGAAGCAAAGAGGTAGCCAAGAAAGAAAGAATATTGGTAACAACATGGTATTGAATAAAGGGAGGCAAAGGGAGGCAAACGGAAATGTTAAGTGGAAGCTACTGAGCGGGCTTTGTCATCTTTGGAATATTGCTTCCTCCATGGCTGCTCGTGCAGCAAAGCATCTTGCCACAGTGCCAGGCGAGACTCGGGTGAGCTGAGTCCTTGTGTCCTTTAGAAGTGGCACGGGATGCAACGCAGCGATTCCCTGCGGTACATCACACCCCGAGTGACTCTAACACCTTCCTCATGGTGCCGGGGAGACAGCAAAGCGGCGTGCGAAGGGGAACGTACCGTTCAGATACACAAACAGACGGCTCGGCTGTCGTGACGAGTCTACTGCATGACCCCGTCACGGCTGCCTCAATCAATCTTCATTTGGCTTTGAACGTCGATAGATGGCTCAGCAGGTTTTGATTATGGCAATGCAATCAGGAGTAGTGATGAGCTGTGGAAAATTCCCCCCCGCCACCCTTAGCACTTTAATACTGAAACGGCAGGCTGGGCACTGCTGATTTTCACGCTGCCGGTGGAACGATCGGGCTGGGAAGGCTGACCAGGGACCGCCACACTGGGAGGGAGCAAGGAACGGATTTTCCTTGCCATTTCTTGCCTTTAACGCTAACAACCTGGTAATGCCCCCCGGCTCGCTGCTTGCTGCAGCCAGGCCTGGGTTTGTGGTTAGTGCTGAAGTTTGCCCTGCTGAGCAATTCCACTTTGTTATTTTAGTATTTTAATACAAAAAAAAAAAAAAAAAANAAAAAAAAAACAGCATTAGGCATGATTTTTTAGAGCAGAGAAGAAGCCAATCTTTTCCACATTTGATGAAAATGAGACGCTTGTTCTACCGTTAGTTATGGGCGCGATGCCGATGCTGCTGAGTGAAACTGGATGGTCTGTGTAAGGCAGGTGGCTGCGCTGGAGGGTCCTGCTGGCTCTGAAATGGATTAATAACCCTTTAAAAAAATTTTTTTTTTTTTTTCTGCATCTTAGAGAAAGCTGCAGTGAGCCGAAATGAGCTCGGAGAGTACCCGGGGAGTATTCACACCCCTATGGCTTTGTGCAGCCAGTTCATCTCACTGCCAGTATTAAACTGGCAGCGTTTATTGGTTTACAGCAACGTCTGTAGACCTCTTGCTGCCTTTCTGGCCAGTGCCTCCCTGGTGTTTTCCCATCTGCTGCACGTAGTGGTCAGACAAACAGAAATTGCCCNCTGGTGCTGACGTGCTAGAGACCTCTTGCTGCCTTGCTGGCCAGTGCCTCCCTGGTGTTTGCCCATCTGCTGCACGTAGTGGTCAGACAAACAGAAATTGCCCACCCTCAGCTTACTTGCCAGCGAGGACCGATGGCCCTGTGCTCTTCCCACGGTGCAGAGGGGCTGCGGAGCTGCTCGAAACCACGTCTGCTGTATTTTAGCAAGGGGACCCCCTCATTTGTGTAGCACCATCAGTGTAGGAAGGGTCCCTGGCAGGGCAGCTCTTGCTTAGGGTATGGTCAGACTGTCAAAAAACCCCACTAAAATGCTGTGTGACCTAACGTCCGGCTGTGATGTTCTCATTCAGAGCAGTGTTGACACGACACTGCTCCAACTTCCAGGGAAGCGCAGTGCCAGCATATTGACTCAGCCAGGCTGCGGAGCGGCAGCGTGTTTGGGCTCTGCAGTGGCAGAGGAAGGGGAAGGATGGCATCTGCTGCTGCTCACAAGCACTAACACTGCTTCCTCGGCTCATGTGCAGCGTCTTTTGGACCTTGGTCCAAGTCTTAGCAAAGAGAAATACCTCACATACTGGTTATTATCATCATTATAATTTTCTTTTACAGAGTCAAAACAGACACCGAAGCTCCCCTCAGCTGGGACACAAGATGCTGGAAGTGCAGCTTTTTTAATAGGCAAATATGCAAAAATTGGCAGTCTTGTCTTTTCTTAGATATTCTAATTTTTTACAAGACTGGTGTGGCTCAAGTCAAATTTGCTGGGGGAAAAAGATGCGCAGCTCCCACAGCCCGGAATGGCAATGTTTTCCCGAGCTCTGAATCAGAGCCCTTGATAACAGGGAACCGATGATATGTTTGGAGCTGCGCAATCCAGAGGCTAAAGAGCAGCTGCAGACCAAAGGCCAGTTCTGTGCTTCTAGGCAGACCACAAGCTCATTGCACAGCAAGTCCCATCAAGTTGGTCAGGGGCCAACTCAAATGGAAGCAATAAGCTTCCAGGGAGCCACTCTAAAGAGGATGGAGGGATGCTCAGAGGAAGATGCCTCCTCCGTGGCTTCATCATCTCCAGAACATCTCCTCAGCTGCATCCATGCTCGTAAATGAAACAGGACCAGAGCTGAGCATCCCACGGGTGCCTGCACTGGTCTGTGCTTTTCAGTCACTCACATGCTGCTGTTCTACCTTCACGTGGGCTGCCCGGTGCTCCTCCAGGGAGTTCAGCAAGAGCAGAAGAAAACACAAATCAAGGACAAGGCAGGTCCCTCTCTACTCACGGACTGGTCTCCAGTTTGGGTCCTGGTGGCAGCGGGTCTTCTGAGACTAAAGACTGCCAGTGGCTGAGCTGGGGCCAAGGTTGCTGGTGAGAGCTGGTGTTCCCCTCTGTCCTGTGGTCTGTATTGTCCTCATGGCCAAATGCCTCCCAGGAGGTGAGGGATGCTGTAACAGCATGTCACATGGTTCCCCTGGCCCTGGCAAAGCCCCTATAGGAACTCTTGAACCTTGTATGGCTTTATAAATGAATAGTTACATTTTGGGACAGGAGGGATTTCTGTATGATGCACATGCAGGTCTCCTTTCTTGTCTGTTTCTCGTGCATGAATGCTCTGGAAGGTCTCAGCCAGGTCAGTGAACACTATGAAGTCCCCACTTCCCCCACCAGCAATAAGGGTGCTTGAGATATGAAGGGATGCTGTCATCAGGCAGGTCAAGGTCCCCAAATTATTTACACAGTTCCTAGCAAATTACTATATTGTCTTCCAATTATTCAGCCATTGCCACTCAATTTGAGCACAAAGTGCTGCTTCACCCTGAATTGTCCCAGCTCTGCCTCCTGCGCTCCCCAGCCTGCGCCCTTCCTGATCAACACCGGGATGATGATCACAGTCGCAAGGGGCATTTATGCACTTTCCACTTACTTACACTATATAATGACACCTTATTACACCCACTTTGCACTGATATGCAGGGAAATCTATTAAATCGAGCCAAAAACCAGGTAAGATACCACTTAATATACTACTAAAGCTGCTTAGGCAGTCTTCTGGAGGTGTCAGTTGGATCTGCTCTTTCTACCTTCTCCGGACTGAATTTAATGCTTCCCTTCAAATATACACAGCCTAGATGGGGCAGAGAAGAGAAAAGTTCATTCCTTTGAGGCCACTTGGCTGAAGGCTCTTAAAAACGCCTGTGATGGTAAGGAAACGTAAACCAGTCCCAGGTGGTACCACAGCTTTGCGTAGCCTCCTCCCTTCCCCTCCACGAATTTTGCCACTTCGGTGCTCAGAGCCAGCCAGGAGCAGATCAAAGGGGCACCCTCGCAGGCTGGCTCGGCTGGCTGCCGGCCATCGTAACTGACCACCTTCCCATTCAAACCACAAATGGCAAGGGTGCGACAGACTTTTTCCTATCCTTCTTTTATTTCCCTTTTTCTTCTGGTTCGATGTGGATGACAAATAATGTTTTAAGCTCATCGAGGAAATGACCTCAGATTTTAAGTTCTTTCCTGGGGCAGCTTTGAATATTTAAATATATGTGTGTGATTTTCTGCTTCTTTCTTCTCTCCTACACATCCGATAAACAGCTTCCCCTCCAGAAATGAATAGAGGATGATATCATAGCTCAGTGAAATGCACTTGTTGCTTTAGCCCTCCTTGTGTTTCTAAGGGCTCACTCAAATTTCACTGAAGTTGGCTCTATTTCAAAGCCTCAGATGATGGATCACTGGGCCAGATTTCTCCTCTTGCTTTTACCATTCCAAAGGTATATAAGGCAGCAAAATTAATAATGCTGTGATTTTACTAGGGAATGTTATACATTACCAACCCCGCGCTCTTGAATGTAGGTATTTACCATGACCGCCTTGCTGGCTCATTTAAGCACTTCCTTCTCTGTAAGGTCTGGGTCCTTACAGCAGCTCTGTCAGACGGAAATAAATCCATTTCTATTTTATGGAAGGAAGGAAACAGCACAATTTGTCATAGGGATAGGAGTCACCTCACCTACCCACAGCTACCCATGTTAGCTAGCTCCCATTTTAGTCAATGAAGAGATACTGGCACCTCCAAGGTGTAGATAGTAGATGTCCACACTGCGCTCTGGAGACTTCTCCTTCTCTTCACTGAGTACAGATGTAGCTGGGGCACAGTGAGACGAAATCTGCCCTAGCTGCCTTAGTTGAGGGGCCACATCAAATGTCGGTGGGGTACAAAGGAATTAAATCTTCCTCTCCCACACCTCTGAGCTTCATGGTCACTTCTCCAGAGTCCCAGCACTTTCCTGTGAGCTCAGCCCTACCCAAAACTCATTAAAGACCAGATCTCTGGGCCACCTACAAAGAAGCATTTGCAGAACAGAGATTGAGGTGCTACGCACCGTGGAAATAACAGTGCTCAGTATTTCACTGGAAGAAAAAACAGCTATCCAAGAAAAAATATTTTCAAGCTGAACATATTTTAGGGAAGACTGTTGTTAGGGCTACTGCTATACTAAGGTAAGTCTCTTCTGTTGCATAAAGTAGGGAATATTATGCAGCTTCGCAGTCTTTCATTAACAATAGCCCTCCCAGGCCAGCAAGACAGTGTTTTATGAAAAGACATGACACAGTTTTTAAAGGCTGGTCATCACAAACCACTTGATTTCTTCTGATCCTATCCAAAGTCCTTCTACAAAATTGAAGACTATTAAAAACCTTATTTAAGAAAGCCTGACACTTCTGGTTTTTCTTTTTTGGAGGTGAGGAAGGAAGATTTACAGTCCTTTATAGCTTCCCTAACATGATCTGCAACTCCATCATGCGATCACCAAAGTAAAAAGAGGGAGACCCGTGGTGCTTCGTGTGCTTTGTCTCAAATTCAGATGCACTCAAATGCAGATTGAATGTTGATTCAATCTGCATCGTGGTAAACGAACTTCATTTCTGTAAAGTCTCTGAGCACCTAACATGCAAAAAAAGTCAGAATAACCCTGTTCAAGAGTGATTCTGAAGAAGACGGATCCACAGGAGTGCTAAGGAGGGTTAGATATCAGGTTTGCATCCAAACCTCAGTCAGTGGAAAAAGGATAACATCTCCATGATTACGTTTCTCCAGCCGTTTTGTTAATCCCTTTGCCACATGGATGTAAAGCGCTACTTCCTCCTTCCTCCGGAGAATTCAATCGTCTGGTTTGTGCACCAACCATGTGATAAAAAACGTACCATTCAAGTTAGGCTCAGGATGAAGATATTTAAAGACAGGCAGACGAGCTGAGGCAAGGGCAGTTGGTTATGGGAGACTGCTAAAGGCCCAGATATGAGACAGGCTCATTGCCTTGAGACGTGGTGTGAATAATGTTTCAGGGTTTGCTTGTTGGAGCTGATTTTTTTTTAATAGCTCAAATGCATTTTTTATATGTACAGGCACCATTGTGCTCAGTCCCACTGGTGCGCACACTGCACCCGTGAGGCAGAGTTTTGAGGTTACTGGGACCTAGGAACTCATTTTGTATCCAAACCATAACTGAAGAAACTTTGCCGCCAAATCACTGCAGCTGACTTCATTTGAGATTTCAGACCAGGATGAGTATCAGTCCAGGGTAGTGGGAAATGGAAATGGGGAGACTGATAAACTACAAAGAGTTATGCTTAAAGTTACACCGTGCTATGCCAAGTCTCACTGAGCACAAATATTCATGAATACAGAAAAGGAAATAATATACCTGAAAACTTGAATAATGTGAAGAGTTTCCAGTTTGCAGCTGGAGATGATGGTTATTTCTGCATCGTTTGGGCACGTTGAGTAGAAGAAATGTCCTACATCTGAAAGCACACACCTGAGAATTTCTTTTAGCACGATTTTAATGAACTGCTCATATCATCAAGGAAGAAACAAACCAAGCGAAAAAGACTAGCAAACGATCTCTAAGCCCAGGACAAAGCAGCAAAGTCATAACTGAAAAAAAAATAAAGAGCAGTAGACATCAAAGTAAGGATGATGTGATCTTCAACACACCTGGATGTCACTTCTCCCCCCTATTTACCATCAATGTTCTATGTCAGCAGAAATACGTTGGACACCTCAAGAGCAATAGCAAAGACTTGGGAACAGACCCAGTGTGCGGTGAGCGCCTTTCAATAACCGCGGTGATCATGAGCTCAGGCCCAGTGTGACAGAGTATTGGTTTGCTCATTCGGGTTTTGTTTCTCAGGTAAAACTTTTCACCTCCTTGTTTGGTGAGAACAAGTCATTAGACATTTTTTAGGATCTTGACTTGCTTGCGTGAGTTGACAGCCCAGGAGTATTTGCCAAAAGTTGGGAAAAGGCCAAGTTTTCATTAAACCTCTTGTAAACCCCAAACTGCCGTCCTGCGAGGCTACATCTGGCAAGGAAGCCATCTGCGATTCGTATAGTCTTGCTCCAACAAAACGACAACAGTGTGAAAAACTCTTTTCTCTGGTCGGCAGTGAACTGTAAAAGTAACATTAGTAATAGCTTCTGCAGGCTCAGTAATGACATAATTGACATTGGCTGAAAGCACAAGCCCCAACTGCGAGGTCTTGCCAAGGCTCTGGATTGATTCATATCATCCTTCAAAAATACAGGTCATAGTCAATAGCCCTCTTGGATGCCGCGTCTCAAGTCGGTGTTGAGACTGCTGTCATTCTGAGCAGTGTCTGCAGCGAAATCTCACCGAGTCTGAGCCTCCTGACCCAGGCCCTAGCAAAAAAAAAAAAAAAAAAAAGAANAAAAAAAAAAAAAAAAGGTCTGTTTTGCTTGACTGAAGCCATTGGCTTGATCCATAAACAAGCTCTGTATTTCCAATTGTTTAAGAACCTGCAGTTTCACAGAGAAGTGCACATTGCACCTAGTAATCTCTTATATCTGTAGCAACATGACCCGGTGCATTTTATTTAATGTAGAGCCCTAGTAAGGAGACTGGGCTCTAAGCCATCTGCACATATGTTTCTTGGATGCCTGATATTTTCATTTTGCTTCAGATGAGCTGCACTGTTAGGGGGCTCCCATTTATAGCATCCGGGATTTTTTTCCAGTATATGTTGTGCTCACCCCGTCTGCAAACCTCTCTTTCCCCCTCAACCCCTTTCACCCCCATGACTCAAAANGCACTGATTTGCTCAAATCTCTTGCAAAAGAAACCGTTCCCCAGCTCCCTTTGTGTTTAAAAGCTTGAGGCCCCTGTTTTAGAGAAATGCTAGAAATACGATTTAAAGACCTCGGTGGGATCGTGCAGCGCTGAGAGACTGCCTGCTTACTGATGGGGAATGTTTAGAAAAACAACACCTAATGCCACCAAGGTTTCCATTCGCACCTCTCCTGTTCTACACATTTCATGGAGAGCCTGGCCTGAAATGCAGGAGCTTTTCCTGCATTATTTAGATAAGTAAGTGACAAAAAAACACCGGACCATAACCTGAACCCTTTATTAAGTCTCTAGACCTTCCTGATTCAGGCAGCAAGAAAGTGGGAGTTTAACCAGCTGAGGGAAGACCAAAAGGAGATGAAAAGGAAAAATGTAGCAAAGGACTATCTATCAGGTAGCACAATCCCCAGCGCCTGGTTTCGACCCTCCCCCGCGGTGCGCGTGAATCCACATTTGTGAAGATCAGAGGTGGCTCTTTGCTGAGTGATGGGCTCCAGGATGCAGGACAGGGACAAAAGACCACTGATAACGTGACTTTTGTTTTAAAAGATGACAGGTCCAAGTGGCCAAATCCAGAGCTGGTGTCAAGGGGTGTACCTCTCTCAAATTCCCTCCTGCTCAGGGTGCCTGGGAGCCTGATGCGGGAAAAGAAAAAATCAAAGCCCCCACCTGAGCTGAGATGTGATGGGTCAGCTCATGTTCTTGTTGGTGATATTAATGAGGGCTGGGTTGGCCAGTGAGACATCTCTCACTACGCTCTTGACGTCCTCGCGGGGTCACCTCTGCTCCCTCTCTGCAGCCACCTCTTTGCAGCCCGGGGCTTTGTCCCTGCGCTTGCAAGATTCCCAGGGCCAGATTAACAAAGGGATTTCTCTGAGCTCCTTTTCTTCTGCAGCTCCCTCCTCCTGCCAGCCCTGATGCCAGAGGCAGAGCCCACACAGACTGCCAAGACTGATTGTGTTTCCAAAGCCAGTGCTTGAAACCAAGGTCGGGATGCTGGGAACTGAGTCTGAATATGCCCTTCTATGGCTATAGCGTCCACTGGCTCTTGCCTTTGGCGTGGTTTGAAGCTCCCACGGGCCGTAATCTGTGGTCTCTTTTTTGTTTCACACTGGCTTTTCAACATGAGCCTTCGGGGTATGTTCATGGCCAGCTTGTTGGGTGGGAGACAGGGAGTTCAGAAGCTTGTCTGCCAGAGCTCCTAGCTGGCAATGCCATGCTGTTCCACAAAGGGAAGGTCATGGTCCCTTTTCAACACGATTGCTGCTGGAAGGTTACGCAAGCCCGTCACGAGGCAGGGATGGGTCCCCAACATGGTTTTGTAATATGGATACGCTGGGACAATAGAGCTCAACTGATGCCTTCCAAAAATAAAGGCATCCTCTCCCCAGCGTTGCCTGAGGGATGCAAGACTTGAAAGGCTCCAGTGGCTCCTGCACAGCTGCTGGCTCTGTTGAAAACCATGTCTCTGCTGCTGAGGAGGGACCAAAGCCACCGGGAATGCTAGACGCTCTTGATGTCATAGGGACAGCCCAAGGACAGCACTTCTTGGTGTGCCCAGGAAAGCCCAACACTTTGGGGCACCACTGGCCAGATTTCCCCAGGCAATGGGGACATGGGGCTGGCCACCCCAGAGCCGCCTTCCTGGTACATCAGAGACCTTTCTGCACTGAGGATTTCAGCTCGATGATATCCTGCAAACCCCTCCCCAGGAAACCTCCCCGGCCCCTCCAGACCGCTGTTCTCACAGGCTGGCTGAGTATTAATTCATTAGCCCTGCTAAAGCAGGGTCGGAGCTGATTGCAAAAGGGAAAAATGTGTAATGCAGGCAGGGAAACAGGCAACACGAGTAGAAATCTGGTCAAGGGTGGTCACTTCCTCCATTTGTATGAGGATTCAGGAAGTCCATTACAAAGTACTCCATCACTGTCACTTAATTCCAGCTAGATTACAAAAGATCAATAGTTCAGCTCCTCCTACCCCCCGCCAGCGTGTTGCAGAGGGTGGTGTTATCAGCCCCGTGGTGTGTGCCAGGTAGAGTTTCCCAGGACTTTCAGGAGCTTTCTTTTACTCTCTCGTACTTTAATAATCAGAGCCAAATCATCAGGGGAGCCGTTAGTGTCCTTCTGGGAATGTCGATGGAGGAAACATACAGTGGGAACACCAACAATGAGCATCATGTCTTTGGGAGGCGGGATTGGGGCTGTGATGCCTACAAGTGACCCAGCTGCTCTGCCTGGAGCAGGGCGCCTCTTTTTATTAGGTTGCTCCTCAAGTTGTTGTTATTGTCACTGCCCACCAGAGGCCATTAATAACTCTGGGATACAGCACCAGGGCAATAAGCAAGGCCATTACACGCTGCATTCCCGGCATTGGCCCCAACCTTGTGGTCCTGAGGAATTCAACCTGATCTCCAGATGATTTACAGCCTCTTCTTTTGCTTTTTCTCATTCTTTTCCCAGGTAACCTGACTTTGATGTGAATTAACTTTGTGTAGGGAAGTCATACGAGCAACCACAAGCAAAAGTGGGCATTTGCCAAAAGCCTCACACTTCCACTACCTATTTACACACCTTGGACCCAAGCATCAGGTAGCCTGGTGTTATTAGCCGGGCATCTGGTTACTATTCATATGACCTCCGTAATTTCAGCAGCTCCTCCACTTTCCCCCAGGACCATGACGTACTGCACATGGCTACCCACCACATAAAATGGGGGGGAGAGGGGTCCTGGGGGGGTGTTGGTTCATGGAGGGGAAGTAGGGCAGACCCAAATGGCTCATCTGCTCCCTGCCTGGGGCAGTGATAACTACAGAGGTGCGTGTGGGGGCTTTCTACTATAAGTTCATCCCTCAAAATGGGACGCTGGGAAGAGAAAGACTGTGAATGGATTCAAATCTGTTGAAAAGTTTCTGTGAAAAAAGAGAATGCTGGCCCTTGAAAATATCCCTGCTTTTCCATCTGTTTCTTAAATGCAAAGATTGGCCATGGAAATGCTGCAGTGTTTCATTTTGTTGTTTTCTGAATATTCACGTGTTTCAGATCTGCTTTTCATAGCGCTTCGATTTCAAACATTAACCTGAACCAAAGGAAAAGGTTATCCAAAAAGATTATATAGCCCCCAAATGAAGTAAAACGTTGTATCTCACATTTAGCCAAAAGTTTCAGATTGTTCCACTAATGAAAGTTTCTAGGGTTGTGTCTTCCATTCCACTGCTAAAAGAAGTAAGATACGATCATTGGAGTAGACACAAACTGGTATTCCCTCCCCAGTGATCAGTGGACTGCAAGCACTAAAGAAGAAATGTAAGTTGAGAAGATGTATTGTTGGTACAATTATTAATATTGCTGTTGTAGTTACTGCTGGTCTTTGGGTGTACAGGCAAATCTTGGTGGTAAAGATTGGTACATACTTCCCTGGTCTGAGATCCAGTGGCATGGACCTATTTCTGTATTTTTCTTCATGGCTGGTCTGACAGGGGATGCCAGAACACCCTTTTGCTCAGTCTGGTTGGCTCCCGCACAGGGAGATGAGCAGACAGATAATGAAAAAAAGGGTCAGACAGCTGGGAGAACGAAATGTCAGACCAAAGATCTTGGACACAAATGTACAGGTTGTTCTGATCAACCCCCTTTGAGAAATTGTCTGCTGAAAGACTTGGGCGCTTCTGTACCTTATAGTTCACACGTCATAATTTACGTACGTTGTCCAGCATTTTTCATTGTCATAATCGTATAAAGGGTCTTAGTTCACCAGTGAATCTGGATTTTGTGGTCGTAGCAAATGCAAGGATAAGCCCCACACTTTACCAGAAGAAAAGCACGGTCCTAGAGCCATTTTTCCCACATGCTTCTTCAGGGCTGGCCCTTAGTTCACCGCTGGCCAAAAAAGCCCCACAAAGACTTTTTTTTCCTTTCTTCTTCCAGAGTTTCTTATTCCACTAAGGACGTATTATTATTTTAAACTTAATGGGAATTTAATCAGAAAGGAGTGACGCAGCGACTAGTCACCAGCTGAGCTCTGCAGAGCTCTGACGGATGGGGGCCAAGCCCCAGTCCAGCCTGCCAGAGCTCTCTTTTTGGTTTGGAAATCATTACCGCTGCCTCCCGCGGACGGCTCCGTGGTCGTGGCAGCTGATTACAGTAACGGGGGAATTAAAACCCTTCACCTGCTGTGGCTCTCGCTCAGCTTCCCTTCCCCGCCAAGTGCTATCTTTGCTGGTAACAGCCTGAAAAAGCCCACAGCATCTTAAAACTGCGGCAGATGTTTTGCTTTAATAGTAGGGGAGGAGAGGGGGAGGAAAGGGAATCGGTGGCAGGCCGTGAAGAAGAAAGGTGGGAGGAAAAACAGCAAAATGGAGCCGTCCCATCTGTTTTTATCCCTCCATTAGCTGACACAGTAAATAAGGGTGGTGCGGACTGGTTTATCTGGGAGGGATGCTACACTGCTGAGTGGAGAACAAGCTGGAGGTGTCCGCTGAGTACTTCTCAATGAGTTAGAGCACTTAGAAAAAAAAAACAAAAACAAAACAATATCCAGAAAAGCCAGGAAGCTCCCAAAATTTGATCCTGAACTAAACTCAGACCCGTTTGGTGCCTCATTAACATCAGCCTAATTTTCTGTCCTGTTCTCATGCCTCTGAGTTCAGTCTGAGATTTTGTTTTAAATGTCTCTGAAAATTGCAGTCGTTCAGGTCACGGGTTTTGCTTTGGCACTCGCTTAACTGTTCCTGGCTGTTCCTCTGCCATGGGAGGTCTAAGAGTATTTCCAGGTTTATCAGCAACATTTCTTCAGAAAGTTGCTCCTCTAACCCTGCATTTTTGTGTGCGTTGCTGATAACCCGTGTCTGAAATAATGGTGCGACTGTGTGCTTGGCTGGGATCCACCTGGATGTAAAAAAAAAGCACATGCCAGAGAGGTCCATTTTTCCAACTATATTCCCACCAAGGAGGCTTCTGAGCTAATGAAGACATTCAGAAGTAACGAAGCAAATCCTCAGTGAAATCCCAGGGAGCTTCAGACCTGGAGTTTTGCAGCAGTGACTATTTTGTTGAGCATTTCTCCTCTCCTTTTATGTTCTGCGCTTCTCTGGTGTCTCTTTTAAGCAAACAACAAACTCCACTTCTTCTCCCCCATCCCCATGAACTTGGCTTTGGCACTGCCAAGCCAACAGCAATATCAGAGAAATCTGCAGCACTTCCCAAGTTAGCAGGGATGGAAAAGAAAGGTGGGATGCCAAGGTTGCTGTGGTATTGTAGGAAAGTAGGAAAGTTTTGTCAATACGGTTAGAAGAAACTCTAGACACATACAGCTGGTACAGGCACCAAAACCCACTTACAATAGATCTCCAGCTCACAGGACTCTTTTAGAAGACACACTGATTATGACTTCTTTAAAACAGAAAACAGGAATGTACCCTACTTGTTCTTGTGCAGAAGAAGAAACTCAGTGTGGAGAAAAACCCACCTGCTTTCCATTTTTAGGGCATTTTTCCATTCTTGGGAAAAACTGTGGACAATTGTGTAACTGTATAAAAGCTGTTTTATTTCCCCTCAATTAGAAAAAAAATGATATGCAGGATTTGCAACTGTTCTGAGGACAAAATGTGTGACAAGCATGAATGACTCCTTTTCATTAATATATATGTCTTTTAGCTAAGCTTTTAGGGGAAAAACTGCTCTGAAGAAGCCTAAATGTGACTTGAAGTCTGATGCTCTGCTAACTTGGCAAATACCTGAGGATGAAGTATGGAGAAGAGCTAACCTATAAAGTATCCTGTATTTTAACAGCCTGTTTCTCCATTAAGCATTTTTAGACATCAATAGAACAAATTGTCCTGTATTGTATGTTACATGTCTGTGTGCTGTAGAAACATTAAGGCTTTTGTCAGCTTGCTACTTTAACCCTTAAAGACATTACTCATGGCTGGTGCTCCAGCAAAGTCGTTGTCCTCTGGCTTTTGTTGGAAAGCTGCTGTTGATTTTATGGCTGTGCAGCCACATCATCATTTGTTTTCACCCTCAAGAAGATCCAGATGCTGGTGGTGATTTTATTACAGTTGCTGCTGTTATTTGCTTGTGAGCTCCTCCATGGACCAGGATGCTCTCAGATGAAGAAATGCATAAACGACAAGCAAAAAGATACCAAAGGCTTTTGTAATTTCAGCCTCAGCAGGACAGGTCCTACAAGGCAGGGACACCCCTGCAAAATGTTGGCAAAAGCCTATCTTTAGACCATTAGTTAAATACCTGTCCTTGGGCTCTTTCACATGAAAAAATAAAGTTAATTCTAATGTTGGCAGCCGAAGGTATGGGAGGGGTGTAGGGGTAAGTGGGGTGAGCCTGTGCATACTGTTAAGAGGAAGCAGTGGAGTTTTAAGATTTGTGCAAGGGTGAGCTCCAGATGGGCATTGCTGCAGTCCCGGTCTCCCTCTGTTGATAAGGGTTGGTTGCTCTGTCCAGACTTTGAACCTTCTCACCAGGATTTTTGGCGCCATCTTCACTTCTTCCTGCTTTGTTCTGGGGCTGGGTGACTCCCAGTATGTCCTGCCTGACCTGGGAAGCACCGATAGCCCCACCAGCAGCTCCCACTCACACAATATTCATATCGTCCTCGTTGCTTCCTGCATGTGTGACCTTGAGATAACCACTGTCCACTCTCACTATGGGTACAGCCTCTCGAGCAGGTTCCCACCAGGGAAGGACAGCACTTGAGCAGTGGCTGCTCTTCGGTAATTGCCCATGTCCTCACCTTAATCCACAATAAATGCAAGTTAACTCGCTCCAGTTTCACCGAGTCATGAGGACTCCCCAGGTCCCACCGCCGTTACCCCAGGACCATCACTGGGCCAGGGCTGTCACACTGGAGACCCCCTTGAGCTCAGTCCTGCAATCACACTAGCCTCACAACATGCCTCTGAAATACCTGGTTTTGAGTATGGTTTCATGGTGGCTCTGCTTCCAAAAAAAAAATTAAGAAACTCCTTCCTGCCCTTTCCAGTGCCCAGGACTTGCCTGTTCTTCACAACTGCACGTTGGGCTGTGGAGAAGCTATCCTCATTGAAATCAATTCTCTCTCTCTCTTCTCCCTCTAAAAATATTGCTTATAGCCCAGATCATCTCCAAGATCTGGCTCACACTTTGGCTGTATAATTTGGGCAAGGGGGATGGTGCAGGCAACACCGTTGTGAAGATGCAGAAGGTGTTTAAGATGACTTGTATTACAACAAATTATTCACTTTAATGATTCAATCATTCACAACAACCTGCTGGGGAGAGCAGCCCTTGGCTGGTCTCACTAACCACCAACCCAGTGGTCCTCAGCCTTCAGCTATGGACCACCAGGGCCATAAGACATGGAGAGAAGGGCTGTGAAATGATTGCCAACTTTCCTCCCCATGCTGGACAACCAAACACAAAATCCTCTCCACATGTATGTTCTCAAGAGTGCAAGCAAAAAGAAAAAAACAGATAGCATTTTCAGAAAATGGTGCAACAAGCGCATCTCAGAAGCTATTTTTACCAGTCTTATAACAAAAAGGGTAACGTGATGGCACGTGTGTAAGGTGGACTCTGAGTCCTCCTCAAAAAGGCTCCATGAACCTTTAGTTGAAAAAAATATTGAGGCAAACTGAATTACTCTAATATTTATGCCAAGCTTTTAATAAGTGAGTGGTAGCAGCTGCAAGACTAACCAGGAAATAACTGAGTAGCCGGTGCTTGACCAGCTTGTGGAAGGTGTTTGTGAGGAGCTGGTGACGGAGCCCGGTGATGTAGGTGGTCCCTTCTAGCCCTACGTGACTGGGAATGGCTGTGGCTCTCTCCCAAGCGCCATCGGCACTAATGTATTTACTTTCCTTGCCATGGTATGTGAAGCAGCTTCTCTGGAGCCAACAGGTTTTATACCTGGAAGTCCCATAAGTGACTCCCACGCAAATCTGAATAATTCACGTAAGCACTGAGGTGGTGGTAGTGTCAGCAAGGTCTGCAAGCACTGACACCGTGCTGCTTGGTGGGGAGAAACCCAGTGCTGCTTGGTGGGGAGAAACCCAGTGCCATGGCACCTCCCTTACATCCCCCTCTCCCCTACCCCTTTTTTCTTAGTGTTTTACCCATGAACACACGGAAATCTCTGTCTGCTGTGGAGCATTTAGCAGAAGAGTAAACAGGTCCTCCTCTCTTTCTCTCTTTGTGTTCAAACATGGGAGTTCACATCCTCTGCCTCTTCCTCTCCGCCGCTGGCCCCCTGGAAGAGCAGAAGTACACCCCAGGGACGGCACAGCAAACAACACAGAGGGGCAGCGGGACCAGAACAAAGAGCCCTTCGGCCCTGTGAAAAGCTTGTCCTGGAAAAGGGAGTCAATCCCAAGGCAGTACCTGTACTGGGATTAAAAAAGCACCAGGAAAGCAGAACAAAAGCAAAGATAACGAGACTTCAATGGTCTTCTCATGCGTGTCTTAGACTTCATGCGTACGTGGGTTTCCATATATATATATTTCCAGAAGGGAAATACGAGCCTTGTTTATAAAAATTACAGGCTTGCTTCTGAGTTTAACCTCTACCCTTTAAACAGCAGCCTAAGCCGAGGAATTGCTTTGTGCAGGGCAAATTGCTCCTCTGCCCCCATTTGGGTTTGAAAGGAGTAAGCAATTCAAGATTTTCTCACTTATCTGCCATCTGCTTTTGTCTCCCAGGATCCCAGTGAAAGGCAAAGAGCTTTGCAAAGAGCTTCAGGACTTGCTGTGATTGCATCCTTCCCATCCTGGCATCCGCACATTGGCTCCTCTTCCTGTGCCCTTCACACTCCAAATGCCAAGAGATTTGTAACTACCTCTTGTAGCTATTTCTTCTAACTACCTCTTGTACTTACCCTTGTAACTACCACCTGTAGTTAATTCTTATAATTACATTTGGTTGCCCTTGTACCTGCAGCTCTTACTGGCTGCAGACACAGCTCCCCAGAACTACGTGATGCCTATGATAAATATATATATATATATATGTCTAAATGCCTAAACCATGCAGTGTAAATCAGTCAAAGGGTTAGGTATTTATCTAATATATATATATATTTGATACATATGTGTATATATATGGATTTTAATGGTGCTGTCCCTCTTTAAGCCTAGGATAGGCTCTAATATGTATATAAATATATATATATAATAGATAGATAGATAGATCGATAAGATAAACACCTAACCCTTCGACTCATTTACTCTGTGTGGTTTAGGCATGCAGACATGCATAGTGGTAGACAAGAATTCAACCCAAAAGAACTGCGTTTGGCAATACTGTTGAATTGCAGAGGAAAAGCATAAATCAGAAGAGGTGGGCAGGGAGCTAACGTAAGGTGCTGCTCATAGCAACGTCCTTGTGATGTTGTGGGCAAATACGACTGCCCCCGTCAGAAGAGAAAGTGAAGGACTGTAATTAGGTGTGGGCTGTTGGCCTCTTGTCCAGAGGAAAAACAATGCCAAAATGGGTTATTTTTTAAGAGCTGAGATGGTAAGTACATCAAGGTATGAGGATTCAAATTTCGTGTTCGCATTTAATCTTTGGATACCACAGGGCAATGTAAATTAACATCATGCTATGCCTGGGATGGGAGCTCTCACCCTGGAGCTCTGCTTTGGCACCCACCCGTGAGAGCCCACCCAAGGCTTAAGGAGGGACACCACCATTAAAATCCGTTAGAACTCTTGACTGAAAGAAATTGGGTGTTGTAATATTGATCACTGCCCTTCTCTCAGGCAAAACTCCTGCTGAGAGCACCCAAAGGTTTGCCCAATCTTGTATTGCTACATCAGAGTGCCCAGTAACAGAAGAATTAAACCAGACAGTTGCATAAATGTGAATTTTCTTGCCCTGAATCTGTTGTTTCAGTTCGCATGATTCATTGAATGATTCCATTGGAGCCTGTAAATAACTTCCCCCCCCCCCCC
>RSEF01000008.1:27623948-27658048 GCA_003993805.1 Himantopus leucocephalus | reverse complement strand
TTATTACCCTAATAATTCTCCTGAGATTGAAAATGTGTTTATTTTGACTCAGAGATTGTAAAACCACAGGATTAAAACAAGTTTAGGCTGCCAGCACTTTATTTAATTTCTTGTTCTTTCGCTGAAGCTCTGAGAATAACTTCTGTTTCCTGCCGAAGAAGGAAACAGTGTTTTCCTTGACTTATGTAAATATGACTTCCCTGCTTGTACATTTTCCCACTGCTGGAAATAGGCAGGAATCTTCCCAGTGCCTGAAGTTTGCAGCCCATGTATAAGATTTTGCCCTGTGCCCAGTTCACCACGGGCTGGTTTGGAGGGGCTGGAGTTTTCCCGGATGGAGGTTAAATCCTTGCAGGTGTACAGAGGCTCGGCAGAGGCAGAGGAGGTACCCGCCAGCTCTCGGCAAGGACCTGCCTCCCGACCAGAGGGCTCTGACTTCATTTTGACCTCCTCTGTGTTCATTTTTTTTCTATGATTTAAGTCATTTGGCCCTAACGTATAATCAAGACTTCCCTTACTGAGAGGAGCTGCAGCAAGAACAGAGGGACTAAAATATAGGCTAGCCGTGTAATGGGAGCGTGTGAATGTGGGATGGGAAACGCAAAGGGGAGGACGAGGAGGCAGAGATGCAGTATAAAAGCAGCGCTGACATTGGGAGCTATTTCTCTGGCATGTATATAATCATATGGTAATATCCAGTTGGGAGAACGTGGTAGAGCGTTTCAAACAAAGGAAACGGCCGGTGCCTGGAGCTCCTCTGCATATTTATTACATCTACATAATGATATAGAGAAATAAAAGAGAGGCAGAGGCTGGCATTACCAGCAGATAATTGTCACTGCTACTGTGTGTAGCACGGCTGGGAACGTGCCTGGCTCGGGCTTGGTGTGGAGGCCAAACTTTGGAGACGATGTTGGTGAATTATTGAGGGTTTAGGAAAGCACACTTGAAAAATGACGTTTGAAAGCCTGGCTGAGGTGAGCGTCTCAGAAGTTCGACCCATTGAGCTCCCCAAGGAGGAGGGCAAGAGGTGGCTCCATCACAGCCGGCCCATCCCCGCAGCAGGGAAAGAGTTGCTGATGGCAAATCAGTCTTTCCTTGAGCCAGCAGAAACAGGGCCAGGGCTGGAAACTCAACCCAGATAAGATCAGGCCGAATGGGAGGTGGAAATGTTAAACCATTTCTAGTCATGAGCCTTCCTAATGGGTGACTGTAAAGACTGCTCAGGGAGGCAAGATGCTTCTCGGGCATTTAGGTCGGGTTTTTTCTCTCAAAGATGTACTCTAACGCAATCAGGGAATTACAGGCTCGATGCAAAGATTATAAAACTTAATTATCTAGTCTCTGTTATGCAAGAGGCCAGGAAAGATAACATTCCCGCCAGGCCTTTAATCAATGATGTGCCTGTTTGCAGAAGCACTGAGGGATTTGGGGCTCCCTCAGTTTTCAGGGGTCCTGCTGCAAGAAGCCTGCCTTTCCCAGGGGAGGTACCAGCTGCACCTGGGAAGTCCAGCATCTTCCAAGGTTTCTCCATCTATCTACCCAGAAATTACACCACTGCAAATTACTGTTCACTTCTGAAAATGGTGTTCCCATCATAGCACCGACAAATGAACTCTAGATCTAGAAAACTTAAACCGCTAGGAACTACTAAACCCCCAATTTTTCCATGAAGACAACTTCCTATAGCTTGGCTCTTTCATACAAAGATTTCCCAGAGTGCTGTCTCCATAAATGAATCTTTCCACCTGAGGAAGACATCTATCTGCTTCCCTACCAGGGCCATTTCTCTCCTCGCTGCACTCCCAGCTATCTTGCAGTTATTTATCTATTTATCTTTTTTTCTTCTCTTTCTATTACTGCTGAGGTGATGGCAATTCCCTGTAACAATATAATCCTATGCAATTTATCATGATAAGTCTGTTCCGCTAATGCAATGGAGTCCCTGTTAGGTAGAAAAAAGAATTTACAGGCAGAAAAAATCAGTGTAAGCCATATAGATCTTGCACACTACTGCAGCTAAAGAGCTGACGGGGAAAAGCTCGCCTGCTGCTGATAATCAGTGCAATGTACCGCTGCTGTGGTCTACTCATAACCCTTGAAATGAGGTTTTAATTCCTGAAGTCTTGCACAAACAAAAGAGTTGCAGAGAGAGAGAGAGAGACACTGGGGTGGGGGGAGAGGAGCAGTGACCTTTGCAAGTGAACTCGCAAGGAAACAGCAACGTGCCTCAGCCTTAGCCTGATTTTTTTAATTTTTTTTTTTTTTTTTTCCCAAATGAAGTTGGCTGTTGGAAACCCAGAAGCGCTGGCTGTCAGACACCGGCCAGATCCTGCGAGCTTTCTTATTCCAGTGCTTAATCCCAGATGAGGCCAAGTCACACTCAGATTTTAGATGGGGCGATTGGGTCTGGCTCCTCATTGCTCTGCACTGTATTTCTGGCTGCTCAGCAGCTCGAGAAGCTCTGACCACCCGGTATCCCAGAGAATGTAAAGAGGTGGCCAAGGTGATGAGCAGGTTTTATTGCTGGAGTAAACCTCAGCCATACTCTGGGCCTGGTGTCCCTGTGCAGTGCACAGATTTCTTTACAGGATCTCCTGTGTCCAGAAGAGATTAAAACATCCAGAATGAATAAGGCACATTATCCCACATATTTTATGTATATTATATATCATACATCATGCATGCAGTATTATGATGACCACTTTTCTTTTTCATGGTGATGATCCACAAAAAATAATTTAAAAACCCCAACGATTCCCCAACTTCTCTGCATCTTCTTCAGCTTCTTCCTCTTTTTTCTCTTGCTCAGGAAAACGTGCAACACTGTGGCAGGCCGGGGCTCCGGTCCGGGGGTTGTTTTCCCATCATTTTGCTTTTGCCATCTTCTAAAGAGCCATTTATTTCCCCCTTGCTCCCTTTTGTCTGGGCTGTTTGTCACGAGCGCTATTGCCCAACGTGCCCCCACCTCCGTGGCGGTGCCGCTTGCTGCTATCGTTATTGTGTGAGATCCTGCACTTCTGAGAGCAAACAAAAAAACACCCAAGTTGCCGTCTCTGGCTCTCGGCTTTTCCCCAATCAGCTCCCTGTCTCCGCCGAGAGCACTCCCATTCCAGCCCTCGCTGGAGCTCCTCGGGGTACGACTGCAAGCGCCAGGGATAGACACATGTTTCCCATTACACGCCTAAGTCTGCGCAGAGCCCTGGTGACAAGAGATCTTACAAAATAGCACTGGGTGGAAAGGGGCCGCAGGTCGGGGAGGGACCGGCTGGTTAGGGGGGCAGATTCACAGGAGGGAACCCCGTTATTAATAAAACAGGGAAGGCGGAGAGGGGATAGTGGAGAAACTCGCAGTGGTTAATTTTAACAGAAACAGACAGAAATAATTAACTTTATAAAACGCTCTCCCAAGCTGGCCAGGTCTGGGGATATGTTGTTCACAGCATTTTCTCAAATCCATGCTATATCATACGAAGCTGCTGCAAGAAAAAGAAAAAACAAACAAAACACTAAAGAAAAAAACCCCACCCAACACCTCTGTTTATATAAATGACTTGATTTAACCCAAGAGTCGTTCTCAGTGCTGCTCTCACACGCCACTGTCCCGTTCCCTCGCCCGGCTTGGAAGCGCTCCCTTGTTTCCAGGGTTGTGTTACAATCCCATTTGTTTCTCACTATAAAACCAGCTCATTACGTGGCTCTTCCCATCCCTGCTGTTACAATACAGTATGCAATTTTGCATTTGCTTATGACACACCACGATCCGAGCAATATAAATATCATGGCTGATCTGGTGTTAATCATCTCGGTCCCGTCTGATGGGAGGGCAATTGAAACTACACTATAGCTCTGCAGGTTATTCATAGCATCAGCTCACTAATTTTTACTGGAATACATTCGCATTTGAATGACATGTTTATTGGAACTTCTTTTGCAGTCAAAGAGAGTTATTGTGGGTATGGGCTAAATGCATTCAGCCATTATATTCTGCAAGCCGCAGTTAAATGCCAGACTCGGGTTGAGCTGGGTTTGAACAGCCTATCTATAAAATCGTCTTCGTGTGTCACCAAAACAGACTCGCTAAAGGGTTTACAGGCTACCAGCTTAATATATTAGCCTAATACATTAGCTCTTAGCCTAATATTAAAATAACAATAATTGTCAGAGGTACAAATGTTGCGGCCAAGCAGAGAGCGCTTGGAAAACGCAGCCCTCGAAGGGAGCGGGTCATCAGCCAAGAGAAATAAATTACCTTCAGCTCCCAGCACACCAGCTGTATCTAAATCAGCTTAAACATAGGACGTCCGCAGACTGGTTTTATCTCCTTGGAAGCGGAGGAGGGTTCGCGGTGCCGGTTGACGGCAGGCGGCTATCGGGGGCTTCGCTTTGCAGCGTCCTCTGGGGATGGCAATCACCTGCCAGGTCAGAGAGCCTTCGCCTCCCAGACCTGCTGGCCCTATCTCCAAGGAAATCTGGCTTCTTCTCCATTTTCTGCCTCCATATCAGATCCTAAAGTACTTGGCGGTTGCTTTGCATGACAGTGTGTCCTCCTCCGGCTCCGGCACTGGCTCCCTGGGCAGCTGCTGATGTTCCCACCACGGCTCCTGAGCAACCCGGAAATTCAGCCATGGAAGGGATTCATTTGGAAAGTGAAGTCAATGCAAAGACCCTTATCTTCGCTAGTTTTTATAGCCTAAATATGTGCTGTCACGGAGGACTGGTATTTAGATGGGCTCCATCCGAAAAGAGACTCCCGACACTTTCCCGCCGTGATGGTTTTATTAGGCACATTAACACCTCCATGCCGGATCCTCCTTCGCTGAGGGCCAGCGGCCCCACTCGGGGTGGGATTTAACTCCTCTCTCTGCCCTTGGGAGCTGTGTAAAACAGAAAACAACGCACATTTCAGGTTCGCTGGGGACATGAAACTTGGCGAGTCTTGCACAAAACTCGGTGGAGACACAAATCTGTCCTGGGAGCCGCCAGCAAGCGCAGCCCTGGCCCCCCAAATAATCGCTGTTACGCCTCGCAGTAACATGCTCTGTTGCTTCTGCAGGACGTGAGGGGGTTTTAGCCTCCAGTTCAGGATTTCAGTTTGAGTTTGTGAGTCTGCAACCATTTGCCTTACTGTAGGCCAGCTGTTTTGGGGGGGAAAAAAAGAAAATGAAACCAGCGCAAAGCACAGAGCTCAACAGAGCTGATAATTTGGCTTTTGTTGCGAACCTGCCTTTCCTCAAGCGCAAAATTGTGTGAATAGAAACCAACCTAAAAAAATTAAAGTTGCAAAGTGCTCCTTTGCATTTAAAAGAACGTGGGATGCCAGTCTGTCTTTGGTCCCTATTTTGCAAACTCCCTCATTTTTTAGGGAATACGCCTGCTCTAGTGAAGGAGGCCAGGACAATAATAGCAATAAAAGCTTTCATGGACTTGATTCAGACAACTATTAAATGAAGTGTAGACTCGCAAAGTTATGAGAAATAACTTCTTTCCATCTTTGAGATCTCAGTTGCTTGCTGACACCAAAATGTGAATCAAAAACTGAAATAACTCCCACTGGGTTATTTTTGCTGAAACTTTGCACAACTACAGGCAAAAGCCCAAAGCATTGCTGAATACGAAACACAAATGACTTTATGCATTATAAACCACTCCAGCTCGAGTATTGAAGAACTGCTCAGAAAGAATCAAGAGAAGTATTTTTGTTGGTTCTCTTTTTTTCAAGAAGGCAACATTTCTTATTTTAAAAAATTGCTCTTTTTCCCAGATCTCAATTTTGGAATGAAACTGGAGTCTGATTGAAAGTGATGTGAAATGAAAATGTACAGTTGGACAAGACAATATCAATGTCTGTAGAGTATAAAGCAGGGGACAAGTTTAGAGGCTCATCTTTTTTGGTTTTGCTCTCTTTTTTTGGAACTCTTGTTAGAGGGAGTGACAGCAGAAAGAGGCTGCGCAAGTCTTAAATATGGGCAGGAAATTTCCCACATGAGGACAGGCAGAAAAATTTGCTGAGGCATCAAAACTTAGCCCTGCTCGCCGGGAAGTGGTTGTGAGACCAACACCTTTCAAAGCTTTCAGATAGGAAGAGAGCTCGCGTCTTGTCCCGCAACTGGTCACAATCCAGACATTGGGGGATATCAGTATTTTAAATACTTTTTTGGGGAAATGGTTAAAGCAGGAGTCTGCTGGCATGCAAGATGGTTAGCTGCTACGTATTTTGGCTCACTGAACCATGTGTTCGTGAGCGGCCCGGACCAGCTGCACCATGCTGGTGTGACCATGACTAGAAGCTCATCATAGATGGGGAGATTTGGCCATGAAGGTCTGACATGGGTCTGGGCTTCCTACCTCTCTGTCGAGGGCCTTTGTAGCTAAATAAACACATTTTTGGACCACAAAGTAACTTATGATGTCAAGAAACCTTTCTTCAGGAGAGCTTTGTTAGCTGGTTCCCATGAAATGTTTCTTTTTGAAGAAAACAAAGAATAAAAAACAAAGCAGAAGTGGCTGAACCAAAACTTCCCAGATGACTCCACACCCTAAGATTTGGGCAATCTCATGCTAATCCATTTGGGAGAGTAGGTCAGTAGCTATGGCTTGTCCTTGGAATAAGGTCCCATGGGGCTCCTAATTCCTGCCGCCTCACTCACCTGACCCCTAGTTTGGGACAAACAAGGTGTTTACCTTCCCTGCGCCTCATTTTTCTCTGCTGATAATAATGGGAAGTGATGATTGCTGCCTGCTTCGATGAAGTCTCCTGTGATCTACAAGTGAAAAATGCAGTGTAAATGCAAGGAATGTAATTATTATTATCACCAAAGAAGCTGCCTGGTGACCTCGGAGCTGGTTTATAGATTCATAATTGGTTTAGATCGAAATGGCGATGAGGCAACATGTTTGAACATGCCATCGCTTTCTCAGTATACCCAATCCAGTCTTGGGGGACAGTAAACACTGCAAGCGTGGTTAACCCATGTTTCAGGACACTGCGATATCTTCGCCTTTGATAATCCTCTGAGCTCCAGCTGCCCCAGTGATGCTGGGATTTGGAAATTCCCAGTCGATACTCATTCTGTCATACAAGTCAGGTTAGTTTTCAGCCTATGTTTTGCTACAACGAGTTGTGTGCAGACCTCAGGAATGAGAACTAAATACTATTTGACATTTACGGAGGGTATTTAGTTTCAGAAAGAGCCTGTGTGCATAGTAGAATCACACAGCAATGAAGAGGCCCTTCCAGCCTGAAAAACAGCTGCTATTTAATATTATATTATCACTTTATGCTGCCCTCGAAAATAGAAGGTGAGGATTCGAATGCTGCATCCTGTTAAAATTACAGGAGAAGCCCCTATAGACTGAGAGCCATTTTCCAAATGGGAGTTTAGCTGTAATTATGGGTCAAACAACTCCTCTTAAGTAAAAAGTCCCCTTGTTTAATGATGTGACACAGCATCGCTGTAGGGGCTTTGCTTTTCAGCAGTTTTTTTCCTACCTCTCATTTATTAAACTAATCTGGCCAGAAGGAGAAAACAACACAGCCATGGGGAGGGCTATAAATCTTCCTGCTTTTGTGCAGAACTCGAGCCCTAAGTAAAGAGAGGTTGGGAAGCCACTTCCTCCGTCAACAGGTTATTCCATAATTATCCTCTCCCGGGCTCTCCCCACCTTCCCCTGCAGCCTGTAGCTGGAGTTAGAGCCAAGATCCTGGGCAGAGTGGACACACCACCAGGCCCCCTGTTTCCCAGCGTTGTGCAATGCAGTCTCTGTTATCGGTGTCCTCAGGATCTTCCCACAGCTGAGACAAAAGGTCTGGGGTTATTTGTAGATGTCTATAATTTGCGGGGTCCTCCCTTCGTTTGATTTGCTCTTAAATATAGGACTGGGAACTCCTGTGCAGAGTCGTCCCTCTTATTGCTTGATGTTTCCTGTGTACTGAGCGTGCTGTCAAAACAAATATTCCCCTACCCTTGTTTACCACGTTCGAGTCTTTGGCATCTCATACATCAGGCCCGACTTCCTCCCAGCTCCTTATAATCACGATTGCCTGAATAGGAGCTATTAAAGGCTTTTAGCTGCCCTTTTCCTCCCAAGAAAATGAATCCAATCTCTAGGATGTGACATTCAGCTCCTTTTTGCGAAAACAGGGGTTAGATATCCACTTCGCCACTTGGTAATATCGGGATCATCTGTCATTAACTTCCAGCCCGTCCCCCTGTAGCCAAACTGGCTCCTGGCTGGTTTCCTCCATGGATATTTAAAGACTATCGTAGTATTTATCTCTCCTTCCTTTGCTATTTGTGTGCTAGATCCTTGGGCCGGTGTTTCATCACTGTTTTCGTCGCTTTTCCCGTGTTTCAGCAATAGACGCTGCTTGCTCCCGAGGTTGTGGGTAGAGGAGACCCGTGGATGGGCTGCGCATGGCAGGACTGGGACTGTCGCATCCTGCAACTGGTCCCAAGGTCCCACCTAAGGTGGGGTTGGGGTTTACCATGGGTCTAGCCCACATACCTGGCCTGTGCACCGGCCATTTCACACCAGAGCATAACCTCTGTGATGGAAACTATTGAGCTTAGGCTGAGTTTTTTTCTCCTTTAGGACCACAGGCTCTTCTGGACTTGTGAGCTGCAAGGGGACGAACCCGATGATTTATCCACTAAGCCACATAGGCCCCTCAAACAGCTCCTTAATGTGAAACATGTGCTGCCGAGCCCCGGCAGTAAGTTCTCACTTCGGCTTAGCCCCTCTTTGCTCAAACGCCGAGCGCGTTCGGACAACAGAGATTTTTTGGTAAGGAAAGCAGCATTCCTGGAAATCCCGCTGCTGTAAGAACATGCTCTGTCTGCTGGCACTTATTTTGACTCTGGCCTGAGTTATTTACAGAAGGTGAAGGACGTTTTGCCTGACTTTTATCTAATTATGATGGGCTTATGCAGATTAAGCGTTATATGACTTACGCTATTTATGGCCGGCACGGTGTGTCGGTAGCAGAGCGTGGGCGCAGTGTGCAGGGCTCACGCTCAGGACGTGGGGCCCTTACATAAAAGCTTATTTAGACCTCTTGCTCCCAGTTAGCACCAGCTCCTGTTAAAATCTGCAGGAGCAGAGCACCAAAATAACCTCGTAGAGCATCAGCGAGATTCACAGAGACCTTTAGGTGCTTGGCAGGTGCCGCACAGCAAACTGCGTGGGAAACCAGAGCTGGGCAACTGGTGTCACTGGAGTCATTTTAATCCCCATCACTTCATTATCGTTTCCATCTTAACTCCCACTTTACCTCCTAGCATCGCTCTAGGGAGAGGAAATGGGTCGTTACAACAAATATCACCTTCCCCGGAGGTTTTAGCTACATCATTTCTAGCATCTGCTAAGCCCTTAGGAGCGATTAAGCTCAGGGTGCCTGTACAGCGCCGGGGGAAGGAGACAGGTAACCTCTGCTAACGAACCCGCCAGCTATGCCAGGAGGACTGAGTTTTGCCGAGCTCGGGAGCAAGGCTCCAGGCAATATCTCACAGGTTGGTAAGCAAATGCACTTGCACAGGTGCTGCCTCAGTGAACACAAGCTTGGCTCACCACACTTCTCCTTCTACCCCAGCCGGTGGGCTGGCCAGGAGCAAGCCTTGCCGTTACGCTGACCTAAAAATAATGAATCTTCTTTTGCTGCTGGTACCATGTCTTGAAGTACTAAAGAGAAGAAAAATATGCTCCTTAAATGCTTTGAGATTGTAAGTGATGTTGGAGTCAAGGATGCTTCTTTCGTGCTTAATGCCTGCAACTATGTGGGGCTGCACTGTAGATGGGCAAATAGCCTTGTACAAAAATGTTCAACATTTCCTAATGGGGATTCTTTGGAATTTCCCATTCCATGAAAAAAAAAAAAAAGTTAATATTTTGATGTTCTGTCTTAATTCAGAAGGAAAATACACAGTAAAATATTGGAATTTCTCAAGGGAAACCCCAAATTCAAAGCCACCTTAATAAAGTGAGTGATGGCTAGGAGNCCAGCAGATCATCTTCCTCTGCATAAGGTTACCTACCTTGGCTGGTAGTGCGGCTAGGGGGAATACCATACCCATGTCCCTTGAGGATACACTTCCCTTCTGACTCCTGACACCCACCCCAGTTTCCTGGAGTACCCAACCATGAAAGGTTTGCCACGGGCAGAGAAGGTTGACCGCTTTAGAGCCAAACCCATCTCCATGACCCGACCTCACCCCGCTTCTGTCCACCTTGGCACCCTACAGCTCGTTTTGCCTTGTTTTGTTCTTAAGCTCATTTTCTGTTTAATAAAACTTTTGGTTGCCTGGCTTTTATCTGGAAAAAAAACAATTATGCATTTTCCTCCATAACAAAAACTAAAGCCCAACAGCTGCTGTGACGTGGAGCACCCCGAAAGATCTCCCCTTCCCCGTTGCAGTGGTGGGTGCGGGAGCAAGTGGAGCTCAATCCATGCGACTTTTTCCCTTCTGTACTTAAGCAAAAATAACTGCCTATAAATATAACCAAAGTGGGAGAAAACGTCCTGAGGCAAACTGGAAGCCCATTACATGTCCTGTGCTGGAAACGTTTGTGTTAGGCTTCCATTAAAGCACAATATGTATTTTGGGAGGTTGGCTACGGGCAGCCTGTTCCCTATGGAACCCTCTGGCTCCTCGCAGAGGTGCCAGCCTGTCGAAGGCTGTAGCGCTATGTGCTAATATCTTCTTCCAGAGAGGTCTGATGGGTGGTCCATCAGCTTAAGCCCTAATCCATGCTGCCTCGTACTTATTTGTACGGAGACCTGCTCTGCGAGAGAGCTACTTTCCAGGCTCTGTCCTCTGAACAGTTAATCCACCTGCCGGGCCCACTTCCGCGGGGAACTGCTCCCTTCATTGCAAGATAAGACATGCATGGCTTAACGCCTCCAGTGAGCTTGCTTTCTTTATTCAAATCTTCCTGCAAAAGCTTAGAAAGGCGATTGCCTTCCCGTCTTCGGTGCCGGTTCAGACAAGGAGCAGGCTCCGAGTTATTTGAATATTTTGTCCTTAGTAAATAAGACTGAAGATGTAACCCTCTGCCTAGCGTCCCTCCCCTTACCCCTCTGGCCTATTAGCATAGGGTGGGTGGAAAGTCTTCTGCAGCCTTTTGTTCAGCTCACGTTCGCTGGTGTCTGCGCAGTTATCCCTTATCAACCCTGTGCGCTGCTCTTTGCTTTCAGCAAGGTCAAATCTGCATTCGGCTTTGCTCTGGTTCTACTGGTATGTCAGCTGCAGTGCAAGAATTTAGCATAGAGGTAACTTCTAGTTCCTTTGTAGCCTCTTTGGAAAACTGAAATGGTTATAGATATTTGAGCTGTGTGAATTTTAAGGTATGTGGATGGACGCTATTGTCATGGATTGTCATGGACACAGATTGTCAATCCATGACAAAACCATCTTTCCAAGACTTCTCAACCCTCCAGCTTCACATGTCCCCAAGGAGTCATCTCCAAAAGTCTAAGACTTTTGCCGTATGTACCTTAGCCCATGGTGGCCCAGTTCACATGCCTAAGAGCATCACTCCTGATTTATGCAAAGTATAAATTGAATAAGAAGTGACTTACCCTCCAAGCTCAGAAATGCTGCCCACCCATCACCGCTGCTTGAAGAAATGCGTCTTAAACATTGGCACGGAAAGTCATTAACGTTCATTTTGAAAAGAGGCCTCTTCTGCAGCTACAGACAACCCCACGAGAGAGGGTTATCTATTTTTCAGAAGTACCCTGAGGACTAGCAGATAAGATGCCTGACTGAAGAAGGCATGAAGGAGGGCGAATGCTATCAAGCCGCTGTTCTCCCGGGGGCCGGGAAGGTGGAGGGGTTAAGACCTGATAAGGAATCTCTCTTCTTGGAGAGCATCAGATTAAATCTGACCTACAAGCAGAAGGTACGCCTATCTGATCGCTTGGGCAAAGAAAAATTGGTCCCCAGCTACTGTCCCTTCCCCACTGATTTTGTGTTAACTTGCAGCCCTGGAGGGGAGAAAAAACCTGAGCAGAAAGTGAGCAAGTTTTAAATTTAGAAGTGTTATTTTATGAGCAAATCCCATGGAAAGTTAACCAGGGGATTCAGCTATGGGAAAATGGCACGATTTAATAAGAGCGAGCTTTTTTTTTGATAATAAAAGCAAAGGGATAAGGGGCACGGTAACGCAGAGCAGTTAGGAATGAAAAACAAGGGAAGTATTAACAACACGCTTTTAACAGCAAGGCCAGCGAGGCAGTGGGGTGGCTGGCCAAGGGATGTAGTAAATCCGATACAATTTGGCACCTTTACATCAAGCCTGGCTGTCTTTCTAAAGGACACGCAGTACCTTAGTCACGGGCTGCAAGGTAAAACGCCAAGAGCTGCTGGATGATATCTAAGCACGGGACGGAGCGTCCTGCTGGCCTCGGCATGGATTCGTTTGGTTATGGTCGGTGCCGGTGATTCTTGGAAATGGGTGAGTTGAAAGCGCCATGTCTAACCAGCCCAGCCTCGCACCGCATCCATTCAAGGGGATGCTTAGGCTGGCTCTGCCGAGAAGAATTACCTCTCTCGAATTTAGTGTTTTTTCAGCTGCAGTCATCCCATCGTTTACAAGCAACACTTTCCTAGACTTTTTCCAGTTTTTATTATTTTCCCACGGAGAAAAATACTTCGTAAAGAAAAAAATCAAAGCAAACCCCAATTTTTGTTNTTTTTTTCCCCCCCTCCCTAAGCCTCGGTAGCTATTCCTCCTTTAATTTAAGCAAGGCTTATATCAGCTGAAGATACTTGTGCTTACTTGACTTGAGGTAAACAGGACTAATCCTGCTTAAAACTGAACTAAGAATATCTACGCAGTTTAATGAAATGGATTAAAATTTTACCTCATATTAAACACTAACAACTTTTCTTGTTCAGGCAAGCCCTGGGAGGCTGGAGCAATGTTATTCATTTGCCTTCAACATCACTAAAATTTCTTTGAAAATAAGCAAATTATGCCGTTGTGCAGAAGGCAGGTCCCTTTGAAATAATGGTGCTCACGGGAGATCTGGCTCGCTTCCTCCTTCGGATAAAAAGAGGGTTTATTTTCTTTTTCAGATTTTATTTTATTTTATTTTATTTTATTTTATTTTATCTTATTTTATTTTTTCTTTTAGATTTTATTTCATTTCTGAGTTCCTTATTAAACCAGCACAGTTCTTCCTGTTCCATTCATGATGTTTCTTCAGGGGAAAGATCAGCCCAGCATGAATTAAATGCTCCTTTATTTAATTTATATCTCAGGCTGACCTCAGCTAACATGCACTCACACCACACACCTGGAAATGGAGATGTCAAAGTGCGGCTGGAAAGCCAAGCTTTTCACACCAGTTCCTGTATAAACCAAGTGATGGCTTTGTTTCTTTTTATTCTTTTTTTCAAGTGGGAAAGAGAAGTCACATTATTTCAAGTTTTGGTATAATTGTAATCACTTCAAAGAGTTCAGGAGCCAGGCTGAATTCCCCTCAGTTCCCATTTCTCCCACCCGTAGATGTGTGTGTACACATATTTTGGTGTTTTGGTGGTTCTCTTTCTCAACTTTCTGCTGACACGTGGAAACACTAAAAGGTGTTTTTCTTAAATAATAGCCCATTGTTCCTGCTGGTTATGAACCCTTCGCATCAAGCGAGATCAAACCCTGCAGAGTTCATGCCTTTAAACCCCGCAGATGCCGATGCCTTTGCCACCAGCAGTGAATTAGCTGGCAGCCTCGTGCTTCACGTGTCCCGAAACACAGCGCTGAGAGTCACCTGATGAGAGATTAAAAAAAAAAAAAAAAAGCCAAGACGGTTATTTTCTGGGTTGAAGACAAAAATTAAATGCTACGCGAGGCTGCGCCACTATATATTAAAAGCAGCGTTGCCTGCGAGCTACCGCCGCGGTGGCAGTCGGCGGCTCTGGAGCAGGGCAGGAACTCGCTGAACGAGACTTTCTAAGGAAACCGGGAGATTTTCCCGGTGACTTCGCTCCCTTCTAGCTACAGATAGGATGGGGCGGAGATTCATCACAACCAGTCTGGCGACTACGACCCAAACACATCCATAGGTGTAGTCTGTGCCCCCAGGAAATTATAACTCAAGATAAGCTAACGCAGGCACTCCCGCGCCGGCTGGTGCCAGTGGGGGTGGCGTGCAAAGGTGATAATTGAAAGTTGTTGGGTTTTGGGGTTTGTTTGTGTGTTGGTTTCCCCCCGCTGAGTCAACAGGAGGTTGTTTTCTACCTCCTGCTTCCTTCGGCGAAGGTGACAGCTTCTGTTCAGCCTTCATGTCGCTTGGTAGGAGAAGCAGTTGGCCATCGGGGTTGTGTCGGGACCGTCATCCAACCCCCAGGGGAAAAGGGTGGGAAAGTCTGGAGGAGACGGGCAGTGGCCCCTCTCTGTGGGCAGTCTGCGGACCGTGTTTACAGAAGCCAGGAGGCAAGTGATTCACCTCATTCATAAAATCTGGACCTCTGATCTGGTCTCCAGAGGTAAAGATAAACACAAGGTAGGAATCGCTTGCCTTTTGGGAGGAGAGCAGTGGGTGAAGGCAGAGGGTGTGTCAAGAGAAAGGGGAGACGGGGGGGCAGAAACGCAGCCGATGTGGGGTGCCGGCTCCAGGGACGGCCGTGCTGCACCCCAACCATGGACGTGGGCTTGACATCAGCCCTCCAGCGCTGCAGGACCTCAGCCCGAGATGTCCTCTGGCTCGCCGGCTGAATGCTAGTTTCATCTTTACAAAGAGCTGGATGAAAACTTCGGACACCCAAAACAAGGCAGGCTCGGAGCATGAGAAAAACAGGTCTCTGCTTGCGGGATGCATCTCCTCCCTCCCCCTCCCTTGATTGAGAACTTCATATCTGAAAATCATTGAGCAGAAGTACAACAGCTTCAGCCTCTGAAGGCTGCCAAGCATTCTTGCTGAGTAAAGCTGTTTAGGTACACGGAAACACGGCCGAACCTGGGGCTTGCGTAAACCTTTCTTACCCTGGAACAAAAGACCTGCTCCCATGGCAGTCAGGTGCACGCACGAATCCCTGCCTGTGAAAACATGCTGAACCGGTCTCTGCCCCAAAAAAAAAAGACAGGTTTGACCAGAACGGTCCCTTGTGCAGAAAGGATCTGCCAGCCAGGCCCCAGCATCAAAGGCAGATGCTGCACTGGGTGCTCCACAGCCTCCGATTAGCATCGGCAGGAGCAGAGCCCGGGTTTTGCAGCACTGAAGGCCACAACCGGCATCCAGCCTCGGGCTCCAGCGACGCACCTTGTTTGCATGAACGCATCTGAGTTCGTTGGTCCGTCTCCCTTGCCGGGATAGCTGCAGAGCGCTGCAGCGTGCCGGAGCAGCATGCGAACCGCCAGCCTTGAAGTCTCCTGGCTCTCAAGCATTCCTGCCGACGTGCGCTTGCGTTGAAGGACCAACGTCACAGCGGCGCAAGGTGCAAGCTCCAGCTGCACATGCAGACGCTACTCGGGGACCGCTTGTAGAAGCGGTTGCCTCGGGATCCTGGCGCTTGTACGGGTTTGGGTTTGTTTTTTTTTCCATTTCACCCATTTCTCTTTCACTTCCTTCCTGCCCCGCAGGAAGCGATGGCAATAGATATGCCCCGTCACCGCGCTCACAGCTTGCGGTACCTACACCTCCGCTCCTTTGGCTTTCACTTCTCTACGGGGTTTCATTGAAACGCTCATTTAATATCGGCGCTCATTCCTCCTGCAGCACCTAAACATTTACTCCACGCTCTGCTAACCTGGAAAGGTCTCTGCACCCCATGCCACCACCTATTGCCTTCTCCCATCTATGCTTCCAGCAATTGTCACTCCCTTTTAACTTATTTCCCAAGCAGTCGGCAGGGGTGAGCCCTGGCAAAGCCGCAGCCCCGTGGGCACAGGCTGCCGTGCGAAGCCGCCCTTACCCTCCAAACCCAGGGGGACGGATGGGACCGGACAGCACTGGGAAGGCGGACGGGAAGCAGAGGAGGAAACGACGGCACTAAAACCATCGCTCAGCCATAAATAGCACTTGGCGCTGCTGATGCTCAGCCCCGCGCCGTAACGTGCAAACCTGTTGCCTTCCACAAATTTATCCGTGGCCTTTTCTCCCTCTTCCCCTACCTGACCCACACATCCTGAGCGAGGTCCCACGACTCGCCGGCCCCGCAGCCACCGGCTCTGCCCCGGCTCTTATCGCCTCACGTGCCGTTTCCCCTCTTGATGCTTCTCCAAGCCCTCCTCTTTCACCCAGACATCTGTATTCCTGTTTTCTTCCGAGTAGCTGGGGGTTAAGATGCAAAGCAAACACTTTTCTCAGCCCAGCGCTTGCTGCCCCCCAGCCAGCCCCGCACGTGAAGGGGTCCCCAGGTCCGTGCCAGGCACGGGCAGACACGCCGGGGTTTCCTCCTCCCACCCGGGGTTACTTAGACCCAGGCGGCATTTTTAGGAGGTAAACTGAGTCCGTCCTCACGGCCATTGCCCTGAAGCTAAAGTCTCGCCTCTTCAACACACTCCACCCCCAAACGCTTTCAAATCACACGCGGCACCATGAAAACTCCCTTTGCATTTAGGACAGGTGCGGGTTTACAAAGTTTTTCCACGCGTAATAAAATATTACTACTAATTAGGATAATAATAGCAAGTGCTAGCTGAGTTCTGCCTGCTTAATTTCCACCTGCTATTTATTTGCAGTTTGATGTGGTATTCGCTTCCTGTCATGCATTCTTGCAAATTATTTCTGTGCCGCGTTATCTTGCCGATGCGGTTCACCCAAGGAGTGGCCGAAACACAGCTCTGACCGTGTGTCACCGCCGAGAAGTTCATTTTCTTCTGTAGGAGGAAGAAAAAAATAAATATAATAATAAAAAAATAAAAGTCAAGGCTGCCTTGTAACTGTATGCTCTGCACATGTGCGCATCTGAGCACGTGTTGTTGTGGGCTTTTTTTTTTCCTCTCTTCTTTTCCCCTTCCACCCACATCTTTGCAACCCAGTGAGCTGCAAGATTTTTGTTCAGCTGCAAAGTGTCTGTTTTTCATGGAAAAAGTGTTGGTGCGGAGCGTGGTTGGGATGCTCCAAGGCAGGGGCTGTCCAGGACACCCGGCAGCCAGGCTGTAGCTCTTCAGACTATTTTATTTCAGTAATATTTCTTTAAAGCTCATACTATTGCTAAAGAAAAAGGGGTATCCTCAATAAAAAGGGATTTGCTCAAAGACTGGGTATAGCCAAGAGCAGTTCAATGCAATCCCACCAGTGTCCCCATCGCACCCTCCCCAGCCAGCAGCTGGTGGGACCTTCCCGCGCGCCCATCAAAAGTGGCATCGGGTCCCTTTTTACGCAGATGCCCTCGTGTATCGTCAAATCCCAAAGGGTGACCCCCAATCAAGGACCCCATTTCTCCGGCAGAGGAAGGTCAACCCAAAGGCAGAACGCGACTCGCACAGGGATGTTTAGTTGTGTTATGAGCTTTTATTTAAAAAGCACATTTATACAGCAATAATTTCGCAGATACAAACTTCAATTTTGTATTCTACAAAAGTCTTTGAATATTCTTCTCTTTACAAAATGGAACATTACAAAAATACAGACAATTTAATATGATTTTTTTTATACAAATGTCTCTAATTGTAGTTATTTTCATTAAAATATTACTACCACAGAACTACAATATTTTAGTCGACTATAAAAAAATTAATTCAATGCTTTTTTAAGCAGCAAAATGTAAATAACACAGGTCAGGACACAGTTTATAGTCATAGTGGATATATCTAAAATTGTTTCAGAAATAATATTTTACATAGTTAATTTTTAAGGTTTTATACATTATTTATATAATATTTATATATAAAAAAATCATAGCTTGCTATAGTTGAAATGATAGGACGGATTCTGTAAGAAGGATGTGCAAATGGCTGTTCTGCATGCTTTGCGGGATCCCTTTGCAAACGCGCTCTGTGAAAGGGCTGCAAACCAAGAACCTGTGGTTTCCGGGCAAAAAAAATAAAAATAAAAAAAAATAATCACACTCGATATAGGCACGACTGATTTATCACTGGTGTCACCGAGCGGAGCACAGGACCTGGTACCTGCCGTGGCGTGCACCAGGGTGCCCGAGGGGAGGAGGAGGAGGAGGAGGATGATGATGGGGATGCACAAACCGACTGACACCCAGGCTGGGACGTGCCGCCCAGCAGCCCGTCCCGAAACTGCAGAATAAAAGTTTCCCCGGGACTCAGCCCCGAGGTCGTAGTGCGAACGCGTCTTCGGCAGAGCCGCCGCTACCCACTTGCGAACCGCCAGCTCCTGCGGGCGCACGGAAAATCTGCTGTGATTTTTTTTTTTTTTTTTTTTGGGGGGGGGGGGNATGCTCTTTTCATGAAGGACCATTTGTGGGGGCTGCGCAGCCCTGGGGGCTCAGGCAGGACGAACCCTCGCCAGGGAGCGAGCGGAGAGGAAGAAGTGTGGCTTCTTTGCGCGGAGGATGGAGTTATTCAGCCTCACTGCGCATCTCAGGACTGCTCGTTAAAGGCGTGTAGTGTGAACAGAGACCCTTCGGAGATCTTTGACTGGGCAAGCTTCTTCTAAACTAAGTCACAGTATGGAATAGAGGAGGCAAAAATAAACTAGGATCAAAAAAGAGAAAAAAAGCAACTCTTACAAACCAATCCCAGATCTTGACTCAGTGCTGTTTCTCGTATATAGTGCTATACAATTTAGTCGTGAGTTGTTCGTTTTTTTTCTCGCAGGCATTGGAAATCTTCATAGTAGAAACCCCTAAGATGCCCAGCTTTCCAAAAATCCCTTAGTGTTCATTGGGCTATGAACAATTTGGCGTTCACTACAACATGAACACTCAAACCAATTGCACATCCAGAACTCCGGCACCTCTCTTTGTTTGTTCGGCTTTTGTTTTTTGTTTTTTTTTTTTTTCTTTCTCATTGTCACTTTTGACTTAGTTGACCACCACCCCCTTCATCCAAATGTCGCAAGTTGAAAAGACCACAGAGTAAGACTTTACTGGTCGGGCAAGAAAGTCTCTCCCTACATTCTACTGTCTGATGAGATTTGAGAGCAGCAGGTAGTTGCTGTCAGCAGTCATTTTTTTGCAAAAAAAAAAAAAAAAATTAAAATAAAATACAACACCCATCCGATTTCTCAAAGGTCTACACCATGTTGTGATGGTTATTCCGCTCAATGATGTCCACAGGTGAAAGGATCTCCTTCCGGATGGGTGGTGGAGGCAGGCAAGTCTTTGTCTTGGGCTTGAAGAGATCTGAGACGTAAAACACCTGTAGGAAATAAGTGGAAAAGGCAAACTTAGTCACACTGGGGGATGCTTTGTTCAAAAACATGATTTACAGAATATATACGTCTTTAATTTGAAAAAATAGCACTTTTTGTGCTATTGAATGCCTGCCCGTAACACTGATAACTGTGAAATCGAAAGCGCCTGCTACCACCTGTCTGTAAAATACAGAAAAAGGCTCAGACCTTGCAAAACGCAGTGTAAAAACATTACAGAACAATTTCATTTCTCACTGCGTAATCACTGAGTGCAGTACCCAAACTTCTGCTGATCGGGTTGAAAAGTCAGGAAACAGATACATGGCCCACACTCCAATAAAATAACAAAGGTCTCCAAAGGGCTGGCCTGACTCACGCTGAGTGGTTTTAGGGATGGAGTTGGCAAGAAACAATTCATTCAGCCAACCTATCAGGTAGGCAATTAAAAGCTTTCAAATCAAAGCTGTGTTAAAAGCTATCAGCAATGAGTCAACGGTGAGTGATGCTCTCCTCTTGCCCCACCAAAGCACCGGTACAGAGCTGGGGTCCAGTCCTGAAGCCAAAGCCTAAGGAGAGGAGGAGCTATTCCTGACTACTTCTTCCTACATATCCCGTGATGTAACCCCTCTCCCGGATGTGAAAAAGCCAACGCTTGGCAATTTCGGGAGGTAGTAACACAATAAGAAACAAAGTGCTGGGAGGAAACTTCCACATCCTCCCTTGGCAGCCGCTGCACAAAGCTTATCGGTCCTCCAGGACCGGGGCACTTTCTCCCTTGCCAAACCTCAGCCCCGCGCCAGAAGGGAAAGGAGCGAGACAGCACGCATCCTCTGGACGGGGCAAGAAGTGGCGAGAATTCATCATTTCGTTAGCTGGCACCAAAGCCTCAAACTTCGGTCCTGCTGCCGACTGCCTCTGCCAGCCCAAAATTTGTCGGCTTATCTCAGGCATCCTTAAGCACTAATAATTCAGACCGAGCTGTGGGTTCGCTGAGCCGAAGCCTCAGGAGGAGCCGTGCGTGCGGCTGTAGGGATTAACAGCACGTTTGAGTTTTCTCCCGCAGTACTCAGATGCAACGTTTAAGCAACAAGATAAAGCGGGGGGGGGAGGGAAAAATAAGTCCAAGGTGCTCAAAGGAATAATATTAGGTTAGTACCTCCAGGCTGGGTAGCACAGGGAGGGAGCAAAGGTTTTCCCCATCTGCGTCTCCACATTTTCTAGCTACCCAGAGCCCCCTACGCAGCAGGTCTAGTTGTCCTTGGAAACAACTTTTGCAAGTCCCCACCGGCACGGGCAGATAAGGAGCTGAGCTGAACAGACAGTGAACCTGTTGTAAGCTGCAATTTACTCCTACAATTACAAAGGGGGATGCAGGAAGCTGAGCTGGTGTTGCTCGGCTTTTATGGCTTCGTGGAAAAGCAGGGAAGGAGCCGACATGTAAACCAGCTCTTTTTTCAGTGTACGCGTTGGTGCCTGGCTGCCGGGTTGTATAACAGAGCTGATAAAGTTGTTTACAGGGCATCCAAGTGGCAGCGTTTGCGCCTTTGGTTAAATAACGGGATCCAGCTGGACCCGTCGAGGATCGCAAGCCGGAGTCTGGCCTCTCGCTGCAGCATCGCAGTGTAAAAGCACCTTGAACTGCTCCAGCAATGGTTTTCTTTTGGGTCGTTAATAACTGTAAAACTCCCATTCGGCTGCTCGGCGCATTTCTGGTGCCATCTCGCTCTCTTGCCCACCTCGGAGAGCTGGATTCAATCAAAAAGATGTCCAATTTCTGCACCAAGATAGCCATGACAAATCAATTTATGGGAGGAGATTGCCGAGTGCAAGAAGCGTATGGGGATTACACCAAGTCTGGTCCTTATTTTGGACAGGAATGAGTTATGGTGGAGTGTCATCCTGGGTATTTTAGTTTTTACTGTGCTGCTCGCTGCTTCTCAGGGTTTAATTCAGAGTCTGGGTAAGAGGTTTCAGTTCTCTTGAAACTGTATTTCACTTTAACGTGGCTGGAGGTTATATAAACACTTATAGGAATCATGAAACGTGATCTTTGGGGGTTAAAACAGTGTGTTAAATCCTCCTAATGCTTGAACTGTTTAACACAAAAAAGGACTAATAAATGTGCAAAGTTTTTCACTTGGATTAGCTCCATTTCCTGTAGAAGGTGCTCTCCACCCATAAAGAAAACTTGACAGCAGAAGACTGAGCGTGTATTATACAAAGTAAACCAGTATCTTATATTGCCGCTTAACAATTCCTATTCCTTCTCATTATATTGAAGAAATCCTTGATCACAGAGAGGTTAAAACAACTCATCTAAGCCAACCAGAGCCACACCAGGAGCACGTCCTTCCAACGCCTCCCCTTGTCTCTGTCTGTCAGATGAGACATAACCTACCCGCCGCATAGCAGGCTGCCTACAAACGCGGATAAAAACTATTGCCATTTAAGAAAACCTCATCATATTTCACCCTGGATCCAAGTCCGAATGTTTCGTCAGCTGGAAGCGCTTGACACTAATGTCTTCTGCTTGTTATTTCAGGCAGTGAAGGACAAACGTGTCTGCTGCAGCACAACCTGGATTTAAGCTCTGGCAGCCCTCGGAGATGAAACCCACAATTGGTTTCTAGTGAAAATTACAGCCTGATAACTATGGTATTTTAACGGGCCGTGACTACTATCAGAGCGGGCTCTTGAAGGCTTTGCTGGGGAAGGGTTGCCTGGGAGCACCCAGGGTGGGTTGGAGGTGATGGGTCTCCAGGTCCCTCCCTCTGCTTCAGAGCATCCCGTGCACGAGACCTGGATCCCAGAGCTGGACAAGGATCCCCAGGACATACCAGTAATTGCTCTGATATACCAGTAATGTCAGCAAAAAGGTGCTAAACTCTACATTTAATGCAAAATCCAGGGAGTCTCAGGGCGACTCTTCCCCTTGTCCCTTGCTGCCACCTCCCAAAAGGGAGGAAAGTCTGCTGGCCCCTCCTTGGCAACGGCTCACGCCAGCAAAGCCAGGTTTGGGACAACAAGAACACATCGCTGGTTCTTCTCAAGCTGATGAAACAGGACAAGGATTGGGTTTAAACCCTGACCAAGTCCTAAGCTGCTGCCTGAGATGCCCTCAGCCACCAAGCGACACCCGCAAAGGGTTTGGACATGTGGGTTTGGAGCCCCTTCCATGAGCCGGCTGGGAAGAGCAGCGCAGGTTGCCCTGGGCTCGCAGGCAAACCCGAGCCTGCCCGTGAAACTCCAGGCAGCTGCTTCCTATGTCAGTTTACCTCGACACAGGAAAACCAGCCCGGCACTGCTGCAGCCTCCCCTTCCCAGGACAGCTTCCAGCTGCCGGAGGGCCGGGAGGGGACAGCCAGCCCTGCCGCTCGTCCCGGTCGGGAAGCATCCGGACGCCCATCCCGAGCATCCGGAGAGCTATTGTCTTTCTGAAACCGCTGCTGGAATCCGGGGATGGATCGCTTGGTCCCTACTCCCCCTATATATTGCTGTTATCCCACCTCTCAAGCAGACGGAGAGGTAAATACCCCCTTGTAGAACCGCCTGCTGATGTGCATGTGGTGTCCCGACAAACCCACACGATACAAATACGGGCACCTGGAGCGATACAAGCTCCTCCATAGCTCCCCTTGTCGCCCCGGACCTTTTCTCCCCAGGCTTCCAGCACTGCCATTCCGATGCCACAGGCGACTTGCTGGGATAGGAAAAGATTTCCAGGATTTGGAGAAACACGCTGACAATATTGGTAGGAATGATGCAGGACGTGTATCGCTGTGGCTGCGAGCAGGCGTTACAGCAGCAGCACACATGTGTGCGCGCACACGCTTCTCTAATTTCCCCTCAAATCTGCCAGTCCCGCGTGGGACTTTGGCATCAGGCAACAGCAAAACCCAACAGCTACTGCTCAGAGAGTTAATAATTCTTCAGAAAGACTTCCCGACAATGACATTTTTGTCTTGGCTTTGGAATATTATCAATGAGTGGAAAGCACATAAATAACCTATTTTCCCTCCTTGCAAAATAAAACATTAGCGAACTTAATTCCTTGCCTCCAGGGCTGCTTTACTTTTAGATCAATCGAAAAAAAAAAAAAAAAAAAAAAAANGAAAGCGGTAAGCTGTTAAAATCTTGCTTTCAGGAGTTCGCACAGACAGAGGAATGACTATAACCCCCGGCCCCTTTGTTTCCATGCGAGGCAGCCGCCCGACCCGGTGCCCCCCATCCTGCCGGCGTTAAACATTTACATGTGTCACTTCGAGTTAGAGGGCTGCGCAATCAGGTCACTCTTCGGAAAGCAAAATTGCATGAGAACAAGCCCAGCAGCCGCAAGACGAGCGGGCACGGCTTTTGTTCGCCGTTTTCTCACGAGCCCTTTCGCTACGTTACAAACCCACCACCGAAGGAACGGGGCGCCCTGTCTCCCCCCTCGCCGGGCGGGCATCGGGTCCCGCTCCCAGGGGACGGCTCTGGGCTGGATTGCGCAGGGAAGAGCCGTAATCTCAACTAGCCCAGACTCCCCATTCGGGTCCTGGCGGAAAGCCTTGCAAACAAGCCGGTGCTCGTTACCGAGAGCAGCTGGAGAAGGGAGAGGCAAATACTCTCCCCTTGTTCAAACACCTTTTCTGTGCCCCGAGCTGGCAAAGGGGTCCTTTGCCCAAGAGCCTCCTGGAGCTCAAAGCTGATGGGGCAAAACCATGTTAATGTTGTATTTTTTGCTAAATATGCTGTTTTTTCGATGGGGTACAAGAGGAATTGCTTCACCCCTCCAGCACAGCAGCGCTGCTGCTCGCAGGGAGGGTGAAGTGCCGGTGGGTGCCCCCTCCTTTGCCAGGTACCCATCATAGTACCCGTCATTGGGCTGGTAGGGTGCTCCGCTCCCAAACCGTGGTCCAGCTGCAAACGATGCGTGCGCTGTCACACAGGGGTGACACCGGTCCAAGGCCCCGGAGCACGCTGCCTCCTGCCACGTCCCCGGCTGTAACGGGGGGTTACGTGAGCTCGCAGCATGGGTGCCCGCTATTTGCCCGAGACCCACCCCCCCTGCCCCCAGCATCCCCCGCTGCCCCTCCTTGCGCGGTTTGCCATACTCACCACGCAGTAAGCCACCAGGGCTCCCTGTGCAAAGCCCGCCAGCACGTCGGTGGGGTGATGCTTGTGGTCCGACACACGGGACAGGCCGGTGTAAAACGCCATCATGATGAGAGTGAACTGGAGGAGGGGACGGAGCAGGCGGGCTCCCTTCCACGTGAATCTGGCCTGCAGATAAAACTGCAGGGAAGAGAGAAAAACAACAAAAAAAAAGTTGCATTAATTTGAGGGCAGCAAAGGAGAAGCTGTGTCCAAACTGTGCACGCATGGCAGCAACCGCTCTGTTGGCCATGGGGTACCCGCACCCCCGTGGCTCAAGGAGGGGGGGAGTTGTCAAAGAGGAAGGATGCTCTTTGCAAAATTGGGGCCTCCACCAAGCAGAGGGGAGTGGAACTGGATGGATTTTTATCCTGTGGAGGGGAGGCGGGCAGAGGTGGATGGGTACAGCCCTTCCTCGGTGAGCCAGGGTCAAGAGCTTGGGACCCCCGGTATCCCGGCTCTCCCTCCAGCCCTGCTTCAGCCGCCAAGTCCGTCAAGGTCATACACAACATCCCATCGTGTCACATAAGGAAATTCCTCCCTACTGCTATTTAGTGCGTACCAGAAGCAAGGTCTCAAACTCGGGGCACGCAGAACCCGCGGCACCTCTCGGAGGAAAACCAGGAATCAGCGCAGCATGCCGCACCTTGGCGGCCAGCCCCGAGGATTTCCAGACACGGCCGCAACCGCTGATGATGTGGATGCAAAATGCGATCCTCTAACGTTGCCACCACGTTTCCCAGCCCGAGCCCCGGGGTTTGCAGGGGCGCAGCGAGCAACCGCCCCACCGCGCGGCATGGCAAGTCGCTCCTACCCAGTGAGGGAAAAGCAAGGTCCCGGCTTGACCCAAAAAGACGAAGCTGACGTGACGTCAAATGGACATTGTCCCCTCTTCGTGACTATCTCGGGCCCGTTTCCGTTTCGGCCGGCGGGCACAGACGGTTCCTGTGGGAACCGGGAAGCCGGGTGGGAAGAGAGGACAGGAAAACAGCCACCCGCTGCCCGCAGATGAGCGGGGCCGGGCACAGCGTGGGGAGGAATGCTGCGGGAAGGGAGGGACGCCGCAGCAACCCCAGGGCTCGGGGAGGAGAGAGGCACTCGAGGGCTTGAAGAGTATAAAAGCGCCTGGAAAAAGCTCGGACCCGCCGCCCTTGGGCTCAGCCGCAGCAGGTATTTTCTGCCTGTTCCTAAACGAAGCGCTGGAAGTCAGACCCAGCTTTCTTCGTGGGATTCTGCAACATCAGAGGGCTGGAAAGGAGTTTAGTACCCATTTACGATCCCTTTTACACACCCAGAGCAGTTTACACTGCCTTGATATAAAAGGGTATGAAGCTCTTGCTGGGTTCCCTGAAACCACAAAATAACTTAATGACACCATTTACCTATAAAAGCAGAATTAATTGGAAAGTTGATAAGGGGGAAGCATTGTTTTGGCCAATTTAGTATGTTTGGCTGTTGCATAAACATTATATTTACCCCTTTTTGGAAAGAACACACGCTGGGCTCTTCAGAGGAAATGAAACATCATGTCATTTGAATGGAGCAGATGCTCCAAATTATCCAAATTGTTAGCCAATTAACATGGAAGGGAGCAATACCAAAACAGCTCGGTGCTGGCTAATGCACACTATGATTCCGGGGAATATATCTGCAAACCAGCCGGAGTCTGGGAATGGAGCCACGTCACCACGGCACACACCCCACACCGTGCAAACTCGTGCACACGACGCTACGGGACGAGTTACAGCTCTCTAGATCCCCACAGCAAACCCACACCGATGTAGCCCCGCGAATGGACGACTAGGCTGGTTCTCTAGTTTGCGAGGATAACTTCTACACTTGGGAGAAAGAAAAGTCAAAAACCAATGTATCAAAATTAGGCGGCATGTTCTGTCCAGAAAGATTGAAAAAAAAAAAAAAAAACACAACACAAAAAAACGCCCCCCAAAAAACAACAAAACCACACCACTGATGAGGAGGTGCTTTCCCTTCAGGAAAAATGCAGCCAGCGCTGAGCTGGAACATTGGAGCTGTAAAATAGCATGACCCCGTCCTGCACAGTCACTTGCAGTGATTTAACAGCAGGCACTTCATCCTGCAAGCAAATATCTACGCGGTTCATTAGCAGGAAACTGCATTTTTAGTTTGCAATGCTCAGGCTGGCTGAATTTTCATTGCCATAGCATTTGTGCACCCACTCTGCCACTGAGAATAAACTGTGCATGCAGGATACCCCTGGGAAATATTCAGGGAAGGTGGAGACACAGAGCTGAAGACCCTGAAATCTTTAAATACAACTTCTCAGTGCAGAGACACTGTCCCTTGAAAAAAAAAACAAAAAAACAACCCAGCATTTGCTGAGAGTAGCATTTTTAAAGTACAAAAAAAAAAAAAATAATACTTAAAATACACTTCTACTGCCATGGTTTAGGGTCAGAATTATTTTCCAGTTCGAGAGCCTCAGCCCAGCCCAGGTGACAGTGCAAAACACAGGTTCCAGTACGTTGTTGCAGAGCAAAATTATCTCCAAGTATTATATCTTATAAACTATTACTCTGAGTTCTACCAAGGAAGACTCGAAACCTAACATCTTACTTTAATCTTGAGGTTCTGTCACATCAAACCCCTTAAGAAAGAAATTTGCCACTGGATAACCTGACATTTGTCCCTTTTGCACAACTTTGACATTCCCTCAAATCATTCTATCCCACCAGCTTGGGCTAAACAGGTGATCTACAGGTGATGATGCAAAGCATCAATTAAAAATAAGCAATAAGAAGTTAACACTGAGTTTGATCACACAATTAAGTAGACACTTCTGGGGGTGAAGCACTTAAAAAATAAACTTGCTTGTATACCGACCAACTCCTTCCAGAGCACTGCTGTGAACAGCGTGCCTGATCGACACACTTTAGCCCTGGAAAAGGTGTGCAAACGCAGGCTGGCACCTTACGAGGTGTGCGGGATGCCACCCATGTCCCCAGCACCCAACTCACACCCGCACCTGCATATCTCAGAGGAGTAAAACCCCCCCGAATAGATGCATCTCAAACACTGCGCTGTCAGCGTGAGGATCTCGGCTGAGCTCCTTTTACTGCAGCAATAAAATTCTTGGAAAAGTTGCTCATTAGTTCCCTATTCCCTAAAAAACCCCCAAGAGATAACAGCACTTTTCATATGCCACAGGTATGTTATGAGCATGCAGTACACATCAGAGACCGCGCTCAAACACCAGGGTGCCGAAATCCCGTAAGTACATTAAAGGTGAGCCTTGGGGTGCTCCAAACTTTTCCTCTGCCCTCGGTATGAAAGAAAAACCTAGTTAACAAGAGAAGGTCAAAAAGCAGAAAGGGGGCGCGGGGGACGAAAGGATCAGAATTTCCCTAAAACAGGAATTAGTCCTATTACTAAGAAATGGGAAGTTCCTGGCAACTTATCTAAAAACCTCTTTTTGAAGGGTTGTTTTGTCTGGGGTTTTTTTTGAAACCTGGGAGCAAATCTGAAGTGCTGCCTGCTAAGGATGGCCAGATTTGGACGGGAACGTGGGGCTGGATGGAGCCCTTCCTGGGAGCGTATGGAGGAGCAAGACCACAACTGGGGTTATTTCCACCACAGACCGTCACCGGGCAGCAAAAGTCAGGAGGAGCATCAACAGGAGCAAGGGTGGATGGAAAGAAGTGGGATCACACAGAGGAGTTATTTGGAACTCCCCATCCGCTGTCTCCTGGCAGAGGCTGAGTTACCACAAAGCAGATGGCTTAAAGGACATCACATCGCTCCTTCTTCTGCCAGGGGACTTCCACAGTGCTGGTGGGGACAGCCTGTGGCCACACACAACCACTGACCAAACCCGTCAAGGACCTGGCAGGGGACATGGACTAAAAGCATCACCTCCAGCCTCTCGGGGCTTTCTGCCACCCAGAAATCCTGTCCTTTTCACACTCTCCGCACCGCAAGCTGAACTCCATCAACCACGTCCCTTAGTCACAGCTAAGTTTCCTTCTGGGAAATGGCTGGTCTTATTTCTGACTGTCTGACCTGAAGTTACCTCCATCTCCAGCCCCATCTGCAAATGGAGCGGTACCCAAAGCGGTATGGGGCCAAAACCCCTCAAACCCAAATTCATCCCGGCATAATACACTGCCCTGGCTGGGCAAAGGCAGCTGGAGGAAGGGGAACTGCAGAATTCAGCTTTTAGCACCCAGCTGGCCAGAAGACAAGGACAGGAGAAGGGCAAAGACCTCCCAGAACGAAGGGATGGGCTGTTTGCCTCTTCCCTGCCTTTGCTGAGCATACAGCATCCTCCCACCCCATGGGGAATAATATATCCCCATCAGCTCAGCAACGCAGTTCACACCTCGGCCCTGGTCTCTGATATAATTCCAGTTTATTCGCTTACTTAGGTCACCGGTTAACTTGACTCCAAGTCCACAACCACCACAGAGTTTCTTTCACGGGGGCACGTCATCACTCAGCAGTACCAGGGCACTGGGACCTTCTCCACCCTTCAGCAAGAAACTCCAGTGCAAAGCTTCACGCTCACCCAGATACGAAAAAAACAGCAACATCTCTAATTTGTCATATAAATCAGTAGGACACACTGAAACCCAATCTGATCTGATGTCTTTGACCTCATGCACCAACACACATTGAGCAAGCTGCTCTGTTTCACTCCTCTTTTTTATCCAGAATCAGCTAACATTGCTGAGGGATATTAATTTAGCTTTTCGGATATTAATTTATTTTTTCTGCATCCTCTGTGTAGTTTCAGGCAACTTCATGCCATTAAAAAAAAAAATATATCTATATGGAAAAAAAAAAATAAATCAGCATTATGGTCTCATGTACTTGAGGGGGGTGGAAAGCCCTCATCGTTCTCTGCAAAGACTCCCCGTGTCCCGCAAAATAAAACCTAGAGGTGCGGGTCAAGTCCAGAGGGCTGTGTGGAATAAGCTGTTACATACCTCCTCTTTCCTCAGCCTGCTATAAATATGTATTACAGACTCGCTCAGCCAAGGAGTAACAAAGCAAGGAAAATTAAGACAAAGAGGATTACCCAAGCGTAATTTCCCCTTTTAAATTTTTTTTTTTTTTTTATACAAAGGCCCGATGTTAATTGAGTATTCTTGGTGACAAGAAGGCTGCGAGAAACTTAGCCCTGAAGTCTCAGTGTTTAGAACTAAATCCCAGGAGATTTTACCATGTTGCAAGTGCCTTTCCCTGGGACTTTTCCCCCCAAAGCCCTCCGGGGTTTGGCATACATCCACTTTTTCCTACCGGGAGCCCATGGCCAAACCGCTTCTCCTTGATGGGCACTGCTGCTGTGCCGGGTGATGGGGAAGCCCTGGTCACCCATCCGCTGGCCACATCCAGCCCCACAGTGCAGGCGAAGCTCCGTGGGATGCGTGGGAATCCATGTATCTTTTAATAGACTGACTAAAGCCTTCTGGCACCCGTCTCCATCAGGTGAGGCAAACTTGAAAACATTGTAATTCAGAATGGGCTCCAAGAGTGAAGCCAGGGCACGCCAGGAAAGACGGGAAGTGACTTATCCTTGAAATATGAAGTATTGTTTAATAGGGAATGCACTCAGGACGTGGCCCATCAGCCAAGCCTCTGCAGCACCCGCTCAACCCCACCAATAACCCCACTCTGCAAAAGCTCCCGGCAAACTCCCGGTACCCAAAGCGTCGGCAGCAACCTGCTGCGGCACAGCACTCGCTTCCCAGGAACCGAAGAACAGGATGAGTTACAGGGTTTTGTTTTGATTGAGATGATTCCCTGATTAAATCCATCAAACCCACCTCCTGCAGGCGCTGGCACGGCGGATGCTGCCACGGTTCTAACCAGGCTTCCAAAAACCCACTCAATCACTGAGCTGGGCAAGAGCACAGGGTTTATTTTGCATTAAATAAAAGCCCTCTGGGTTATTATAACCTCATTTGTTAAATATTTCAATTATTTGGAGGTATTGTCAGCCTCTCCAACATGACGGATTTTCTCCCTCCCTTTTTCTATGAGATTTCTCGTTCAGGCCCTGGCACTGGCCAGGCAGCCGGGCTGACGGAGATCATGGTGCCGTGAGACAAACTAGAATCATAGAATCGTTATGGTTGGAGAAGACCCTTCAGATCATCATTTTCTCACCTCCGATACGCACCACGTCACGCTGTCTTGTCTCAAGTTGCCTTTTTTCTCCCTTCAATTTGTGACCTAACGCCTGGTGTAATTTTTCCCCTGACTTTTTAAGGCTCAAGGCATCTGGTCAGATGGAGCTGCTACCAACCTTATCCCAGTTTTGGGACAAGGAAAAAAAATAAAATAAAATCATTCTTAAGAGACTGAGGGTCAAAATCCCTCCATGGAGAGGGATAAGTGAAGCAGCCTGTTGTCCCGGATCAGGTAGGGAGAAAGTCAGATGCTGCTGATAGCCCGAGTGCTCCCATATGGAGACTGGGAAGGGCAGCAAAGAGACACCTTCCTGCTCCAAAGCATTACACGGGAGCTAAACGTCATTTTGAAGCCTGCTGCGAAGTTAAAAAGAAAATCAGGCAGCAGGCAAAGCAGTTTTGGGGTCTCCAGCGTACCTCCTACCACTGGTCCCCTGGCCACCAGCATTCCTGCTGTGCTGCCACAGGCTGTTTCATTTCTCCCTTGCTCCGTAACTGTTGGCGTTTTAGAAAAACGTGGAAAGAACCTGGCGAAGCAACACAGTCTGCGCGGAAGCAGGGTCAAGACCGGGTGACTTCAGTCAGCCACTGCCAAAGTGAGCGGGGTGAGAACACAGGGAGGGGGCAAGCACTTGCCCAGCTGGGCACAGTCCCCCCAGTTGGTCCCCTACCCTGAAGGATGCTCCAGGGCGTGATCCTGCGAAAAAGGTAAAGCATCGGGCTTGGCTTCCAAAAAGGGCCCGGCGCAGCATCTCCTAAAAAGAACCTGGAAGGACAACCCAAATCTTGCTGAGGATTTGGAGAGAAACAACCACCGACTTAACAAGGACGGGCAGCCCTCGCTGTTTCCGGATGCCAGGCTTTGAAAGCATCTCGGGGCTGACTTATCTGACTGCCCGCAGATCTCCTCGGAGATAAATAAACGCCGGTGCGAGTGATGGGTTTTAAACTCAGCTCGGAAAGTTTTGCGACGGCAGTGGTGGAGGGCTGATCCTCCTGTGAAGCATCACTGGGGCGGCTCTGCATTGTAATGCAGCTGGGAGGAAACAGCCAAAGTGTTTACCGAGAAGAAGAAGAAAGTTTTAGTTTCTTTTTCTTTTCTTTTTTAAAGAAATCAAAAAAATTTTCCAAGAACAAAAAAGATAAGGGGGAAAACGAGGAAAGAATTTAATATGCTGCCCCCAACAGCTTGGAAAACTTAGTAATTAAATTACAGAAACTGCTTGCAGGGAGGGGGAATCCAGGGATGAAGAGGCAGGAGGGAGCAGTGGCAACTTATCTTTCCAGAGGGTAAAGGGGTGGGGGGAAGCACTGCTCATAGATAAATAAAAGCTCGTGTTTAATGTTTCTATCAGTGCCACGCTGTTTCTTTGCTTGCAAGTCTGAGCTTACGGGAGGAGGCGGGGGGGACGGGACACAAATCTCGAAAGGAATCTGAAACCTTTCTCCGGATTTATTTTTTCTTTTAAATTAATAATTTTTAAAAAATCCCTCAAATGCAAATCGCTATCCAGACCCCCCCCAANTCAAATGCAAATCGCTATCCAGACCCCCCCAAAAGGCTGGGTGCGGGTCCAGCCCCCGGGGGGGGGAGCGGGCAGCGTGCCTCCCGCAGCCCCGGCAGGAAGCACCTTGGCAGCCGCCCCGGCCCCAGCGCCGGCGCAGGAAGGGTAGAGCCATTTCTCACCGACAAAGAAAAACAAGTCCCAGCCCTCCGCACCGGATCCTGACGGGCAGAGGCTGCTCCACCTGCTCCGCCGGCACATTTGGGAACCAGTCTTCACCCCCCGCCCCGGCCCCAGACAGAGCCGCGACGGCGCATCTTCCCTCTCCATCGATGCAACGTTTTGGCTCGCCCCAAACTCTCCCCAACGGAAACCACAACGCGGGGTGAACAAAATTGCATGGGTCGTCCACAGATTTAGTAGGATTCAGATTCAATCGCAGCCTTGGCTATATCCCAAAGCTGCACAGCTCAGCTGTCACCCCAGGAGTCTCCATCCCAAATAACACTGCAGGGGCTGAGAGCGGATCTTTTCACCACCGGGTTGTTCAGGCTCCTTTTTGTTTTTTCCAACCAGCCCTCTATCTCCGACACTCATCGTACCGTTATTGCTACCGAATGTGGGTGAGTTTCTCGGGAAAGGGGGACAGGGGATAAATCAGCTCAATCTTAAGCAAGGCTGAGGTTACTTACCACCAAATACAGCATGGTGTAGAGGGAGAAGGACGCGTGCCCGGAGAAGAAGGATTTCCTGCAAAACAAAGCAGGTGCTAAGAACCAGCCGCTATAATCTTCAGTATTATAACTTTACATGTACCATGGTGACTTGCCTGCTGCTACCGAGAGGGTGCCAAAGCAGAGGGACCCACAACCCCCTATCTTTCAGGTTATAAAACCCCCATTATCCGCCCCTCTCGCCCGCGAGGCAGAAAGCGAACGGATGGGCAGGATGCTCGCATTGTTCGTCCCTTCCTGGTCTACTCGTGGGACAGCAGTTATTTCCAGGATAGCCCGATAACTCATCGTCTCGCCTCGAATAACCAGGAAACCGTAAAGAAATAAGAAGCAAGCAACTTCTCCGGCCACTTAACTGCAGCATGTGAAACGCACCCTTGGAAATGTCAAAACTGAGCATCTAATGGATTTGGTAGAGCTCGAAGGGGAGGCGCCGGCAGCCCTGCCTGCGTGGAGCCTCCTTGGAGGGGAAGCCCTCTGCTCCGTCCACACAGGATGGCTTGAGCCACTCACCATGAGCTCAGCTTTAGGGTGGATTCCCACATTGAGAAACCACTCAGGGAAACGATAGTGTAGGAGGTAAAGAGAAAGGAAAAGAAATATTATTCAGCCAAGTCCCGCAATTCCCAAGGGAAACTGCCCGTCGCTGGCAGGCGGAGTTACAGCCTTTGCAGAGAAAGCAGCGTTTGAATCATCTATTCCTGGCAGAGAAAGCCCTGGACATATTTATCGTCAGACACCGTTCTGGTGGTGGTGGCAACCCATCGCTTTGACACCACGGGCTCTCACCTGGCTTCCTGGACCTTGCTGTCGTTTCCCCGGCAGGTGTAGTTTTGGATGTAAACTCCCTTGGCGCAGTTGATGGTGGAGAAATCCAAATCGCAAACTTCCAGGAAGTGCGGCCGCAAGCGCCCGACGGACACTTTGGCAATGTCTGTGAAGGACTGGCTGATGGCACAGCCGAAAACGAAGCAGCCCACCTGCTTGTAGAGAGCAGCCACGTAGGGGTTCTGGATAAAGGAGTGCGACTTCTCCTTCAGGTAGTGGATGCGGTAGAGCTCTCCCGTTATAATCTGTGGGGGAAATGCAACGGAGAGGTTAGAGAGTAGGAAAGATGCTGTGCCAGATCAGTGATGGGTGGCAAATGCAGGGGTGAGAGAGCTGTTCGTGCTCCGAGCATCTCAAACCAGGAATCTGCTTCCACAGCGAGGAAGGAGAGCCCACAGCTCAGCATCTCTCCATCCTCCTCCTCTTCCCTCTCAGGAAGAGATCGCGCTGCTCGAAA
>RSEF01000008.1:27611346-27623848 GCA_003993805.1 Himantopus leucocephalus | reverse complement strand
GTGAACACAGGGGAACGCTCAGAAAGCCCCAAATTTTTCAGATTTTGGCCCCAAATTTGCCACCGCCAGACCCAATCCAAGCCGCTCAAAGCCTCTGTAAACACCACCTATTTCTGGGCATTTCAAGGGGTCTCGCCATTGCATGGCAGCAAATCATGTATTCCTTGTGACGGGGGTGCTGGGGTTCGACAGTATCGCCAGAACTCACCGTCAGGGAGCGCAGAACCCGGCTTCTCATAATCCCCACTCTTAAAAGGCGGGTTAATGAAAATCAGGCTGTGAAATGAAGTCCAAATGTCTCACCTCTCCCAAAGAGGCAAAGGCTTAAATTGTTCTCCGTCACGTTACACACCTAGGTTTTGAGCTCCAGATTTACAGCTTTAGGATTTTATTCATTACTTTAAATGTTTTTATACCTGAGTAATAAATCGAGGCGGGTTCTTTTTTTTTTTTTNTTTTTTTTTTTTTTTTTTTTTTAGCCGCCCCCTCGTCCCTGCCCCCTTCTAGTCACAAGGGCTGCGATATGTAAAATTAACTGTCAGGAAAAATGCCTTCATGTTAATCCCTTTCTGGAGCAGCCAGCAATATTCCTCCCGGCGTGGCAGCCTGCCAGCGGCATGCAGGAGACGAGGCTCCCCTGCCTACCTTTTTTTAAAAGCTTGGCACAACCTTTGGAAACTAATAAACTGGAAAAGTATGGCAATTAGACTAAGAGGAGATGAAGCTGTATCATTGTTTGAACTCACTCGTACCGCGGCTTGAAAAAACAAAGGTTGACCTAAGGCAGCTGAAATTGCAGCTAAGCAGGCTTTATCAAAGAGAGATACAACTATAATAATAAAAAATAAAGGCCAAGCGCTCTGCTACCACACGCAGAAATGCTTGGGGTGGCTGTTCCGTCATCTGGGGTTTACGTGTCACCGCTGAGATTTACTCTTGGAAATCTGGTCGTGACCAAAAGTTGTCTGGGGAGGTGCAGCTAACTGGCTCCAGCATCGTTTTAATCCTCTCAGACTCCAAAGACCACGGTTTATCTCCGTTTTGGACCACCTTCCAGCACAAGCTGGCAGCCAGGAAATCTACTGGCATGAGAACCGCAGAGGGAGGTTGGAGCATCTCCTGCTCCTCTGGCAGGAGGCAACTCCAGGGTGTTCCAGATAAACATGGATGCTCCTGCACGGGGCCATGGCCACCACCTGCAGCCTCTGAAAGCCTAAATTTGAAAGAAGGGAAGCCACAAGGCTCAAAACTCATGGCTTTTGCAGAGAGATACAGGCTGAATTAAGGATGCCATCCGATACTGGCGGATGGGCCATTACTCCGAACTCACAAACAAATCCACGTAACGCCAAGGCTCTTGGCCTGGGAAAGGCATGTGACCATTTTAAACAGGGACCAACAAAAGTCTGGGGATTAATATTTTTCTCTCACCGCTGGTGGTCTGGGTAATTGCACACATGTAGCAGATTGTAAATTGGAGACTTCATTCCCTCACTAACACGCTGCTGGGCAGCCATGAACCCTCCCCGCTTAGTTAAAGCCGTGGCTCAACCTTAATGAGAAGCTAAAAATTGGCTAAAGTTGGTTTTTTGGCAGTGCCGTCCCAGATAAAGCAGGACGGTGAAAAACTAATGCAGCACAGATGTGCACGAACTGAAAGGACATCCTGAAAAAAAACCAGCACGTCTTAAAGATATTGAGCTCTTCTTATGCCTGGCACTTCTGGCAAGCCATCTGCATGGGACATATGCCATACCTACATGATGGGCACAGCTCCTGGGGGACTGTCACACACATTTAAGAAAGATGGTCACTAGAGAGAAGCCAGTATCAAACTTTTCTGTCTGTGAATGCCTTTTGCAGACATTCGGTTGTCGTGCCCATTTTATCGTTATCATAAGGTATCACCAGCAATCCAATTAGCCTGTAATTACTTTTAGAGCTTTTCTAATCACTTATGTCTCTGGTGTAACGTTCTCTGTGTCTAATCACATTGAAAGCGTATCACCTTCAACTGTAAAACAACCAGCTAATCCAGCCGTGTAACTCAGATCATCTAGGAAATTAATTTTCTTAGGTATTTTTCACAGACTTTCAAGACCTGTTGGGTGTGGGGACACGGGGCACCACAGCAGCAGTACCCAAACGAGGCTCAGGAAGAGGAAAATGTCACCTTCCTCTGGCCATCCTGGGGACCATCAACATGCTTCTGTGCCCAAGATGAGCAAATTAACCATCTTCCAGCAGGAAGAGCAGTCAGGAGAGATGCGAGAGCACACAGCCTGGGGGCACGAGCCTCTCCAGGGTCATCTGCATGGAAACTTGCCTAAAGTCAGTAAACATAAAGGTATTAAAACCAAAAGCATCTCCTCTCACATCCTGATCGAAGCAAAGGTCTTCGTCTCTGCTGTTTACTTAACGAGCACCCCGGGTGTCCTCAAGCCATTTAAAACATGACCCGGACCTTTTACCCCGGGCTAGATTGCCCAAGACACCACGTAAAGCAAGGGCGTGAAATTTTGGCCGCGCCATCCAAAACGCCAGCTCCCTGGAAGTCCTCATAACCGCTGTGCTGCCTTCCGAAGGCAAACGTTGTGAGCGAAAGGAGCAGAGTCAGTGCTTTGTGGATTTGGAAGGAATTCCTATTATGCTACAGTAGTTCTGGTATCTGGGTTACATCTGAAAAAAGAGGTCAGGCTGACTTGAATTTTCCATGCGTGCTGCCATAGCAAAGAAGTCTGTTGCTTCAATTCCTCGTTAGCCATTTGTATCACTCAACAGCAAATAACTGAGCTTTTGAATTTACCTTATTAAGTTACATTTGTTGTGGGCACAGAGAAACCAGGGCAGAAACATCTAATTCTTTGGGGATTTTCTTTCTCTTTTAATTGACCTGCTATTTCATGGTAGAAAGCTGATGGATCACATAGGCAGCTGATTATGTTTCCAGTTTCTGTTCCAACTCCTGTATTTGCCACCGCCTCATTACTGATCAGAAGCGCACTCCGCATGGAGCCGGCGTGCCGATAGCTCAGGCAGTAATGCGAAAATGAGAGGCTTTTTCATTTCGTTTTTATGGCTTTTCCACACTCGGGGGTTATTCACCTGCAGGGTAAAATTCTGCCGTGTTTATAGAATTGGGGGTCTGGCACCTTTCGGGCTTGTTTTGAGGAGGGAGGGGGCATAGGAACAAGGCAGTTTTGGGGACCTACTTTGCTAAGTGAGGGTACGTGGTCAGGAAATGATGGAGAGATCAGGAAACGATGGAGATATTCACAGCACGAAGCAGCGAGGCTGAGGATGGGGTATTACCAAAGCAGGCACTGTGCCATGCTAAAATACCTATTGCCCGTGACATTGCTCCTACGAGGAAAGATGAAAGCCAAGAGGGGAACAAGTGCTCCTGACCTCTCCATCTCCACCCCTCCCAGCTGAAGGACCAAGAGGAAGGCAGCATCTCTGGGAAAGCACCTGAACTGTGCTGGCAGCAGGTAAGAAGGAAAACGTAGCTACTTTTCATAGGGGAATTTCATCTTCAGCTGGAAGTGTTTAACCAACAGCCAGGAGAAGCTCTTGCCTTCTGCCCCAGCACTGGATACGTGCTGGCATAAGGAGGCTCAGCTCCATGGGCTGAATTCAGCTTTTTGGCTGACATATAAAGCTCTCACCGTGCAATAGTTTCCTAGCACAGCTTTAGGAAAGCTGGCAGCAAAAAGAGAAATGAGGAGGTCATTGGGAACGTGGTGCATTAGCTACTTTTTACAGTGAGAACTCTGGGAATACGCTCCCCGTGGAAGGTTTTAATTGTCTTTTTAATATGGCTGTAATATACAATCTCTTAAAAATCTAATACTAATCTGTGAAACTTTTCCAGGCGCTGGTTAGCTGAAAAGATGTATCCTTTCTTTCTTTTTTTTAAACGTTATAAAATAGGCAAATACCAAGAGTTATTTGAATAGGGGCAAACCATGCCAAGTCCTTATTGACACTCAAGTCTTTTTGCTTCTACACTGAACTCATACCGGAGGGTGAAAAAGCTCTTGTGGAGCTCACAGACTTGCCCAAACAGCTTTGGGCCTGTTTATGGGCTTCAAGAATAATCTCGTTCCTCCCATTACAAGCTTTCATTTGCAAATGTTTACTGTTTCACGCTCATGCGGAAGTCAGATAATCACAGAGGAGATGTGCACCTCGGTAGATACCATGGACACACCAGCAAGACTGCGTTAAACCCCCAGCACTGATGGGATGTTGGTGCCATCGGCTAAAGAGGTGACCAAAAGCCATTGGGGATGCCCAAGGGACAGCAGAGGAGGTTTCGGAGGTGGTACTTACGGCGAGGATGGCGATGAGGATGCCCGCAGCACACAGCACTGCGTCATTGATCGTCTCCATCGTCTTCAGCGGGTACCTGATGCTGTCATCGTCGCAGTAGAAGCCCCGCTGGTAGGGCTGGATTGTGCTCGTTTCAATGATGAGGAAAGGCAACCCGGCTAGGAAAAAGAGGAGACAATAACCAAACCCATCAGCAATACATGCAAATACAAATAACCCGCCAAAAAAAAAAAAAAAGACCCAACTAGAAAACCCCTCGCAAACCATGCAGCACTGTTCCTGAATGCTTTTGTTTTCATATTGCTATCTTTCCAAAGGGAATAGCATTGGGATTTGTTTTTCCAAGTCGTTCTTGCGGGGAAAAAGCATCTCCTCTGTTATGGTTATCAGATGTCTGCACTGCCTGGTTTCAGTTAAGCCTTGTGCATCGCAAATATTAACTTACAGGAACGGACCCCGAAAGCAATCCCTCTGCAAAAAGCCATGAAAACGAATCTGGCACTTTTCTCCGGGGAGGGCCCGATGCTCCGCCGAGCGCCCCGTGGCAGGGCAGCCCAGAGCTCTGCAAACAAACACTGGAGGATCGAGTATCAGCACAGCTTCTCCTACCTGGGCAGCCCAGCTACACTCCATCCCCATTGCTTTTATGCCTTTGAAGCCTTCCTCGGCTCCCTCCTCTCTGTATTTACAGGGTATATATATGTTTGTACCTACTAATGCCAAAAGACTACATGCTTTGAGCAGCTGCGGGACACCCATCCTTGACCCATCCGTGCAAGGAGAAGCTGAGCACGCACCCGACCAGCCCATCCACAAGAGCTGCTGAACTCCCATCAGAGCCTGTTCACCTTCAGTCACATTAAAGCCACGTTGAATCTGTTTTTAAGCGCTGTTTGTGAACCCCCTGTGCAGGAGAGCTGCGTCTGCACAGCTCGGCTTGACCGTTGCACCAGGCATGGAGCAGACGGGCTCAAAAACACGGGATGACGGCTTAGGACACACTACGGAGGGAACACCTCGAAATTGCTGCACGTGGGTAACTCTGCATTCTTCTAAGTATTTCGGAGAAATACAGCGTTGCCTCAAACCTGGAAGGAGAGCCCTGGGGTATTTTCCAGCCACGATGTTACCTTGGGCAGGACACCCTCCTTCCCTTTGCCTCAGTTTCCCCATCCATCTTTGCTCTCAAGCCCATCACAGAGAGGAACAGTACATCCCCACCAAAAAACAAGGCCCAGATTCCCTAGAACCCATGTTCAGAGTAAATCACAAACCACAAGGTACAGGAAACCCTCCTCCCACTTGCAGAGCGAAACCCAGGTGGATGGGAAAACAAACGCACGGCGGTTCAAGCTGTCCCTGGGCCAAGACAACAGGTCTCACACCCAGATTCTACAGAAAGCACAAAGGAATATTTGTCGACCACTAACTTGCTTAAGTATCTGTGGGTTTGTTTACACAGCGAGAAGTCTAAGACATCAGAGGGTTTCTCCTAAAATTAAAAAACTAAAATAAAATAAAAAAAATAATAAAGTGTTGATGGGTTTGACCGAAATTTGTCCCCAGCACACTGCCAGTGATCACAATCTGCTAGATGTGATTAGCAAAGTTACCGTCCAGGGAGTTAAAAAGCGTCATCAAAACAACGATGACGTGAAGCTTCTCCACGTGAACCACTTTCTCCATTTCACTTTGCGCAATCCATTTTGGCTCCTTTTCCTATATGTTAATAGGTTTGCCTAATCCAGGATTACCAGGGGGGGTTGTTAGTCTTAAGAAATAGGAAAGTCTCCATCATCTGTGAGCAGGGACAACCACACACAGACCTGAAGCCTCTCAGGTACCCAAGAAAGACCAGAGCCATTGCTCGGGACCCTTTGCAGATCCTCTCTAAAAACCGAGGAAATGGGTTAATTGCAAGCACTGGGCCGCACGGTGCTTGGCAGGGCAGGACGGTTTCCATCGCACGAGAGAACCAGCGAGGAAAGGTTTCAGAACCGCCTGCCCAGCTTAGATTTGGTAAATAAAAATCGGACATCTCGTGTGAATCCAGTTGATCTTCATTCCACTATTTAACCATTTTGATGCCTAGCCAGCTTGGCCCCGAAACGTGCCTCTGATGCCAGCAATCTGATATTAATAGACCACTTAAAAAAATCCTTAAGTTTCCCAATGAAAAATTGCAGGAGAAGAGTTAACGGCGCTCGGCGCGATCCAATTTCACATGCACTTGAAGCAGCGGCGTAACAGTTGAACTCGGGGAGTAGACATGCCACGGTTACGTGGCTTATTGTTATTTCTCCAGTTCCTCTTGTTAATAGCTTTCACATGACAGGTCTGTAAAACACATGTTCCCACAGACAATAAAATACATCTGAAAGCTAAAACTGGCTTTAAAAAAAGAAAAAGAAAAAAAAAAAGAAAAAGACAGACAATAGTGTTCCTATATATTATGTGAACCCAGGAATAATAAAGATTTGTTTTCCCTTCATTCATTGAACAGCATGGGGTAGTATTTCCGCGTTTCAATTATATGTACGCTCGCCACAGCTATAATAAGAGCATAACTGACCTATATGGTACACATTTTCTTAAAGTGCGCATAGGCATAGTTTGGAAAATCCAATGGTTTTGTTTTCTCTCCTACAAACTTGTGGTTTAGCGGGATATTGCCAATCAAGTCTTGACATTTTTCCAGCAAAACAGTAACCTCAGATTCCCTTTTTTTTTCCCCCCTTTCTCCCCCCCCCTTTTTTTTTTTAAAGCATGAGAAACATAAACATACCCTCCCTAGCTGAACGGATATTACTTAGAAGACATAACATGCCTTTGATTTCGAGAGCTGGGCGAGAGGCTGCTCTTTCAGCCATAATTACCCAAGGAAGGGAAGACCCCAGCCCACGGCAAACGNGAACGGATATTACTTAGAAGACATAACATGCCTTTGATTTCGAGGGCTGGGCGAGAGGCTGCTCTTTCAGCCGTAATTACCCAAGGAAGGGAAGACCCCAGCCCACGGCAAACAGTAAATCGTGCTCAAAATGCTTTTTCTTCCACAAGGTTATTTCTTGGAGGACGGGTTGTCTAAGTGACTAGGTCACCACCCACAATTTTTTTGGCAAGGGGGTTCCAGCACGGAGAAGCCTGTAGCAACGCCAAAAGGCAGCCAGAAAATGGGTTTTGCAGAAAAACACTACGGAGGGAAGTCTAGAAGAAGACAGAAAATTAGATGTGGAGGGAGATGTCTTTGGGATCCTTCAGCAGAACACCACAGAGACATTATTCACACTAGGAGATCTGCCAGAGACAAAGGTATCGAGAAGCGGGGCTACAGCCCACACACCCTTGGAAATGGAAGCCAAGCAGCGTCAAGGTTGTACCATGAAGATGGTACATCTGGCCTCATCGCTTCTTCTGCCCCAGTCCACCTCTCCAATTACAGCTTTTTAGTAGGAAATGCAGGTTATGCATCCCTGGCTTCTACAAATTCAACAGCTGAACCCCGTAGAGGTGCTAAGTTTTCAACCTCCACCGCTTCCCATCCTCACCCATGGTACAAAACTAGTAAGAATACAACAGGTACGTTTCAGAAAATAGTAACGAATGGTGACTTCCATTGACATGAGCAATAGACCTACACAGCAGGCAAAAAGTTACACTGATTTCGGGGATGGTCACTCTTTTCCAAAAATGGTCATATTTGGCCATTTTGTCTGTGGCTACGCCTCACCTACGTGTACAGACCTACAGCAAAATCTTAAGTAATACTGTAGAAGGACCTCACATCCTCCTTCATACTGGTATCTCCATGCTGAGAAATTACACAGCAGCCTGTGGACCATACCCTAAGGCACGGAGGCAACCCTGGCACATCCGTATGGGACTGCGCAACCAGAGAAGTGCTGTTATCCCCATCCCACAGACAGAGGAAACTAAAGCACAGAACAACAAAGGGATTTGCTTATTCCAATGCAAAGAAAAAGGTAAATGGAGCTGAGATTTTCTTCTGAATTGTAACATCCTCCACAAGGTGAAGGAAAGGGTTTTTTTCCTTTTATAAAGGGGATTTTTTGCTTTAATAACAGAAGAAGGAAACCCCAACCTCATGCTTTTATCTAACTCTGCTGTAGGAGATCAAACAGGGCTCCAAACCATGAGCATAACAGAAAGCTCTTGGGGACTGATCCTGCCCCATCCAAATGGGCTCGGCCCCGGTCGGAGCGGCACAGAGCAGGTGTGGACACTAACGAATTGTGTGAGGCACAGCAGGACACCGTGGGGCTGGACACCGAAAAATGATGTTGCTTTTGTTGGGAGGAAGTCTAAGTGACTCTGTGACCTCTAACCGCTGGTGTCCTACGCTAAGATATCCCAGCGCAGGGTTTAAATTTATTTGTCTTTCCATTTAATAAAGCCAATCAAGTTTGGAAATCTAGCACTAAGGTAAAAATATTCCTTCCCTTGGTTAGCGCCTTTATTAAGAGGCAATTAATAGGCAATAATCCTGGGAAGGCTGGCAGCATGAAAGCTAAAACCCCACCACCAAGCCTAAACAAAAACCCTTGCAAAACCCTCCTGTACTCTCGGACCAGCTTGAAATGTGCATAAAATCAAAGGCAGAAGAAAAAAGGGCTCTGTGTTGGGTACAGCGCTTTGAATCTCCGAGTCTTTGAAAAGGTAACGCTTGTGCAGATTTAATGGGGGAAAATTTTTTTTTTTTTTTTAAACAGGGGATAAGCTTTCGTTGGCCGCCCATCGGAAAAGCCGCGGAAGGAGAGGAGGCTAAGAGGTATTTCGGCACAGACCCACCCATGCAGCTCTCATCTTCCCAGCCCAACCTTCACCTTTGCACTAAATTAAACACCATCTCGGTCTTTTCTTTTTTTAATGTTTGGTTTTGATGGAGGTTGGGGTTTTTTTTCCACTAAATCTTTCTTCTTTCAACCCTGCAGGTCAGTGGGATGTTGCTGGCTATCTCAACAAAGCAATGGTAATTTCTAACAAGCACTCTGTGATGTGTTTGGCTGCCAATGTCCAGGCCCTGGGCGTGTTTTAAAGGTTTCGGTAGATTAGACATCTATCTAAATAAGTGAAAAAGATCATAAAATAATTTGGCAGGGCTGAGCAGGGCATCTAATTCCTCATTCAAGACACGCTCTGTAAATATTTGGGTACCTACAAGTGGTGGGCCTTCTATTTGAAGTACTTAGTGGCTGATCTTGGGTACATATGAACCTTATTTGGTTTACAACATTTGTACATGTTTTAAAATGCATAAAAACTAGATTAGCCTACAGTAGCCTTTTATTGGGGCTTTAAAAGTGGGCTTCCCTACTTTTAGAGAATTGCAGCACTGCAGATCAGTCGTGGCAGCTGCTGCAAGACTGAGCAACTCTTGAAGCCAGTTGACATTATCTATGCATGTATATACATATACAAGCATAAATAAAATTTAATAACACAAAGAATAGAAGTATTTCCCTATTTCCATCGTATCAGGCATACGCTGACAATCACAATAGGGCCCGATTCTGCACCAGCACCAACAAAATAGGTGCGGGAAGGAGGANACAAGCATAAATAAAATTTAATAACACAAAGAATAGAAGTATTTGCCTATTTCCATCGTATCAGGCATATGCTGACAATCACAATAGGGCCCGATTCTGCACAAGCACCAACAAAATAGGTGCGGGAAGGAGGAATAGGAACTTGGTCAACCAAAAAATAATCTCAAGGGACCTGATCCACAGCCCAGCGGTAGCCAAACCCATTACGTTAGGATTTTCAAAGGTCTTGAAAATGTCAGTGATGTGCCTCCTTCCCAATGGTTTTTGACTGAACCTGGATACTTGATGTCCATATAGTCGCAAGAGGCAACTAGGCTAACATCAGAAATAGAGAGTACCTTCAACTCTGCATTTCATTACTTGCTCAGTCTTAACTGTTCTTCACCTTGGTTCCAGCAGTCCAGAAGACTGCTCTATGTATCTGCCTGTATTTTGGAAACACACCTAATATCTGTGTTTGCAAAACACATTCCCATTCAAGTCTATTACAGTTCCATTACTCTCAGCTACACAGACACATAAGGATAGAAAATTCTGTAAACACACAAACAAACCCTAGACTTTACTGTAGAACAGGTACCTGCTTTAGAGTCCTAAAGAACCTACAAACAAGGATCAGCACATACTGCATTTCTCCGATTTGACCTGTTTGGAAAAGTTCTAGGACCAAACGGGTTGATTTCCACAAAACCCAAGACATTAGTTAATTTTCTACTTGCTGTAGGTTCTTCCACATAACTCACACTAACCTTTGTGCCTGTCTGGTGTCCTTCCTGTCAAGAGGATGACATTTCAGTCCACTTCATTATTATTAGTTACATTTCAACCAAATCATAGGAACTTCAACATAAACCTCACCATTTTTAGATCCACCAGCTTCTACAGAGTCCAGGAGACTTCCTTGTGAGCAGACACAGGTTCATTTTGACCTAGATGATGATATTTTCTGGGTTCTTACTTTTGGGGTTTTTTTTGTTTGTTTTGGGTTTTTTTTCAGAAGAACTGGTTAGTCAGGAACACTGGGCAAAATGCCTTCTCATGCCTGCTAGCGCAACAGCAAACAAGAAGAAAGCCAAGAATATTCATTTTCTATATGGACAACCCTATAACATTGATGACCCCAAGCTGCAGAGGTATTTGAGAAGTGCCTCTAAAAGGAACCTCTAAAAGGTGGCGGGAATGACAGATCTCTCCACCTGCTGCCCAAACCCATCATCCAGAGACATACCCATCCTTTGCAGTAAATACAACCCTGTGCAACCCGGCACGCACTTACTGACCCAACCATCCTGGGAGCATATTATAGAAAAGCTGTTGGTCACACATACTTTAAACTAAATGTCAAATTATTCTCACACGCCGCAAATTCCTCTGGATTAGAAACCTCGGTAGAAACACTTCTTGGTAGAAGCATGATGTGCCAGCCCCGTGCTCCAAGAGCTCCAGATGAACGGGAGTGCTGCCATTGGTTTTGCTGGGAGAAATACCGCTCCTTTAGAGAGTACCTGTTACCTATTTCCAGAGGTAAACACCACATACAAAGGAAGAAAGCAAAGGGAATTCTAAGAAGTGCGTTAAGTTGTTCCTCCTGGGAGTTTGGCATGAGATGATGTATTAAAAGAGCTTTATATTAAAGTGCACATATCTTTTTAATACCTAAAAAATGCATTAATAAGAACAAAAGGTCCTATCCAAGCCACGATACCTAGATGCATATAAAATTCTGCATTTGTTGGGTAAAACAGATTTAAGCCAGACCGGCCGCCCAGAACAAGTTAGAAAGGGCAAATATAAAAGACATTATCAACGGGAACCCAGAGCCAACTCCCATCAAACATGAGGGANACGCATCAGGATCTTTTGAGGCACCTCTATACATCCAAGTGCTTTGGAAGGTCTCACAGGTATGACGAGTCTGACCTAGGATGACCCAGCTTGAATAGAAGGAGGAAAAAAAAAATTAAAAATGTGTCTGTGAACTCTGCAATACTCAGGGCAAATGGATCATGTGAAAAATACGCTGTGGCAACTATTATGTTTTCAATTACAAACGAAGCGAACACGGTTTATTCTGCCGGTCAGCTGGGTTTGGAACAAACCCTGCCTCGCCACGGCTCCTCCGGGCTCTGCCTTCGAGGAAGGGCTCGGACCACTGCCCGGCCCCAGCAACACTAATGCTGCGGAAAAGGGACCCAACACCCCATTTCTTTGGGTGAGATCTAGGAGCTTTCTTCCAAATTGATGGAAGAGTGAGCAGAGCTACTTCTCCCTTTGCTCCACGTCTTCCCACTGGCACACAATGGCTGCAGAAACCCTCATATTTCCCCATATAATAACAAAGCTGCTCTACTCCATCAACAGGAAAGTTTTGTGGGCTGTAGCTGTTATCTTAATATATAAAATATCAAGCAGAGACCCCATATCTCAGTTTACTGCCCCCAAACACCACCACGTATAAGCCCCGGCCCCTTCCAAGGTGATGTAGTCAACAATATTCTCTTGATTATTTTCCCCTTCTACTCTGCTCACGTGAGACCCCACCTGATATACTGCCTCCAGCTTTGGAGTCCTGAGCACAAGAAGGACATGGACCTGTT
>RSEF01000008.1:27590055-27601093 GCA_003993805.1 Himantopus leucocephalus | reverse complement strand
AAGGTCCCTTCCAACCTAAACCATTCTATGATTCTACGATTCTCGTTTTAGCTGCCCTGGGCTGCCCACCTTTCCCCAGCCACGCACCCACACGTACAGCCCTTCTGCTCTAAGTGAAGCCACCACCAGCTGCTTGGAAAGCGAAGCGAAATACCAACTGTGAGGTGACTTTTGGGGTAACAAACCCAATGCCAAAAGCAGAAAACACACACGTCTGACAAGGCACCCTTTCCGTTCCGTTTTGTTTTCATCTTCTCTTCAGAGACGGCAGCCTGGGTGGCTCTACGACCGCATGGGCACGAGCACCTGATAATCAGCCCAAAAAATACCAGTAGGTTATGATGTGCATTAAGGAACCCAGCCTTGATTTTAGTCTTTCTTATGGGACTTTGATGAAAAAGTCCTGATAAGGGTCCTCAAAGAGAAAACATATTCTTTTCCTATTTTTTGACCCACTCTTCATCACGTTTTCCATACTGAGGTAGCACATTGCTGTTGGAAGTTGAGAAGCTGCTGCTTTCTGTATTACACACCCTACCTGAAGGCAAGAGGTAGAAGAGACCAAAACAGAAAGAAAGAAGTGCGAATGAGCTCAGTACTTAAACTCACATGAAAAATAATTCCATAAAAGGGGGAATCCTGCTTCCTAAAATAGCTTGGCACCAGGCTGTAACAAGAGACCCTTTTGCTGATGCCAGCCGAGGAGAGTGAGCACAACACGACCGCCTGCCCTTAAAGAACTCAGCCTGGACAACGCAGAGGTCTCTTTGCTGTGACTGTCTGCTCAATACCACTGATTTTTTTTTTTTTTTTTTTTTTTAAAAAAAAGTGCAATAAACAGCACCTTGCTTTAAAAGTTTTCCGGTCCATAGAAATTAAACCTGGCCAGTCTAAAGGGCTATTATTGCTGTGCCTTCTTGTGCAGATATGATCTCAAGAAAAATACACATCTAGGTCTAATAATAATAAATAATAAAGCTATTCATACAGCCTGCTGCTTACACCATGGCAATTTCCCCATAATTGCAGGTAAAAGAAACGGGCACACAAACAGCAGTCTGTAGTAACTCTGGGCTACCCAGGGCTTGGGTTGGAGCTATTTCTTGTAGGTACATATACTTTTGGGAAGAAAACTATTTTCATACTCCAACCGAACCTCGATAAAGCCCTCCTGCATCCCTGCCTGGAGCTGTAGCCACACCAGAAAAACACAAGAAAGAAAAGAAAAAAAAACTTTTTAAGAAAAGCGTGAGCACAAAGGTGTTTCAGAGGGAAAATGGTTTCTGGGTGGTGATGAGACCCAGCCCATGTCGGTGCCTGACCTCCAGGCAGTGAAGCAACTGCCGAACCCCGACAGCTCCTTTCCCGCCTGTCACGCGAATCGCAAGACAAATTTATGCCCAGGAGTGAATGCCTGCGATTAAGCAAGCCGGGAAAGCGAGCGCCTGCCCCCATCCTTTCTCCCTCGCAGGGCTGTGGGGGCGGCGAGGCGGGGTGCTGCAGATACTTGCTCTCTGATAAGGTCAGGGCAGCTCCTGCCTGCTGCTGCGGTCTGCCTGGCTGCTGCCTGCGCAGGCAGGGCAGCGGGGCTGTGCCGGAGGGGATGCTGCAGCCCTGAGACCCCTCTGCTTATCTAGAGAGAAAGCGAAAAAGCTCAGGAGAGAGTCACTTCCAACACGCGCTGGGACCTCCAACTCTGTATCCTTCTAACCAGGGACAGGGCACATGCAAATGATGCCTGTAATTGCACAGCACTCATTAAGTTGTTAAACTCAAGGTCACCTGCAGCATGCAAACAAGGCAGGGAGGGAACGTCGCGTCCCTCCCATGGCTCCTGCGGCCCCAGGCAGCCACCCACGGCCACTTACTCATTTTGGCATCCCGTCTGGCTCCTCGCACCTTTGCGTGCACCTCCGTGACGTACACATCATTGCCTTCGAACCCCAGCTTGGGTGCCGGCTCCTGGCCCCACGTACCACACCAGGGCTGAGCCATGGGGACAAGCACAGCTGCCTCTCCTGAGGAGCTTGTTCATCGTCACTGCTTGTTTGAGAGGCGATTAAAGCAAATATTTTGATGCCCACACTGGGGGGGCTAATCCTGCCTGGAGCTGAAGATGAACCCTCCATCCCAGGAGGGCACAGACATGGGAGAGGGAGAGATGCTGAACACTCCCCGTCCTCATCCCATGCCAGCAGAAAGACACCTTCAAGGTAAAGAAAAGGAAAAATCACCCGAGCAAAAGCCATTTCTTGTGGTGCTTCTAACTTTCTTCCAAAGCCCATTAATGGCCTAAGGACAACTTGGCTTATTTAGAAAACAAGGTGGATGAAGCAAAAGTAATTCCCTCATTAGGAAACGTTTTCCAGCTCAGAGCAGCCGCATTTCCAGTCAGCTGCAGCTGTCCCCAGGCTGCACACCTCAGAGGACGCCAAGGGATGGCGCACGGACAGACGGCAACATACGCAGCTTGCTGCCCATCCAAGCACCCACGAGGCTGGCAGCACTCAGGGGAAAAAGAGGATGTGGGCAAACACAGGTACACAGGCTTTAATGCCCCCTGACTTGTGCACGATGCCTTTGCTCTTCATCCCCTTGCATTATCGTCCTGCCCCTGTGGCCCAGCACTCAGCTGAGACGGTGGAGCAGACCTTGGAGCAAGCTGTACCCCAACGGGACGGGAGCAGGAGCTGGAAAGAGTCCACCTCCTTGGCCCTTTGGGGTTTTTTTCCCCCACCAGATGAAATCTTCATTTTTGGATCCAGCTGCGATTATCATTTCAGAGCCCAGGACTGGATTCGTGGGCCCAAATTCCCCCCTTGGATGCCATCTAGTGCTCGATCCTGAGAGCGGAGGAGTCTCACAGGTGCTGGGAGCTGTTGGGGAGGGAGATCTCCTCTGCTCCTCTTCCAGGGGCTGCAGCCACCTTTCTGGCTTTAAGCTGCTTGCTCACACCAGACTGTATTTCCCAAGATCTCACTGAAAAACCAGCTGTGATTTGGGTCGATAAAGTTCCTTCCAACCATTTCCTTCCAACCATTTCCTTCCCTACCTTTTTTTTTTTTTTTTTTTTTTTTTTTTTTTTNTCAGGAATAAGCAAAGATACAGCAGCACAGACTCAGGAGGCGGGACTCCTTCAGAGGATAACATCTGCTGGAGCCACCTAAAATCTTTTTCCAATCAGTGGAAAGAAAATGTTTCCTTGAAGCGCCAGGCTATCAGATTTATGAGAGAGGGCTGCCACAGGGTGGGAAGTGCCTATTTCTCTTCATTTGACTGTAAAGTGAACCAAAACGGCTCATAAGGATACAGCCACCTCTTCAGTGGGCGGCATGGATCCCATGCAGAGCTGTCCTCCTGCTTTTGAGGGAAAGCTTGGGTAGATTTTCAGGAGCCAACATGGTGAATTCGAACATAAGAACTTTCTTCATGGATTACACGAGGTGCAGGGTGGGTAGAGGGAAAACAGGTTGAAAATAGGCTGGCACTTAAGAAATACAGAAATACGACTTGCAACCAGAATATAAGGAATGCAGAAGGAAAAATAACCCTAAAGTTTCATATGCATTGCAACTTCTTTCAATCAACCTCTTTGTTCTTCTCACCAGAAGCTAGTTTTACTTGTTTCTATTATTTTTACTCTTTTCTTGTTATATGTCCTCATACATACAGAGCTTAGAGCATTAGCCCAACCTGCAGCCACTCATACCCATGCACCCCTGTCCCACAGCTGGGCACCCACTGGGCACCCTTGTCTCCTCTCAAACCCTGTGGAGACTGTTTTGGTCTCCAGGAGATGAATCGCCCGACTGAAGGGTTGGGGCTTGTCCCAGTGCCAGGGTACGGGGCTCAGGATCCTCAGTCAAACCCTGAGATTCATGCATCCTAAGGAAGATGGCAATGTATTTCACCCAAACTCCAGAACTACTATTTTGTCCACTTCCCAGTGCTGCTGGTCATGATTTTCCCGCGTGATCTCTAGGGAATGGCCATCCCACCGGTGAGCACAGCACATGATAGCCCATAAGGTCTTACCACCACCCAGCCTCGGTCTTCAGAAGTTTCATGAGACTCACCGAGACTGGAAACCTCCCTCCTCCTCCACACCCCATTCCCAGAGCTCAGGGACACACACCCCACCTGCCCCCGGTGCATCGCAGCCCCGCGGCTCCCAAGAGCTAGCTCAGGTCTGTCTCACCAAGCCCAGGTCTCACCTCTGCACTGCAATGTAGACATATCCTCAGGGCATGTCTATTCACCAGGCTCAGGCTGCTCCGCTCCCGCTGGGAGCTGGCAGGGTGCAAGTCAGGTCTGGTTTGGAACCTGCAGAGCGGCGTTGCAGTGCGAAGCGAGCCGAATTTGCCTGGGCACCGCGCCACGCTGAAGCGGCTCTACAGCAGGCATCCAGCTTGGGGCAAAAGCGGTGGAGTCTGTGCAGACCTGCTCCTCCAAAGCCTCCTGCTCTGGCTCCCAGCTCCCCATCACCACCGCTCTCTGAGAGCCGTGGTGCGCTCCCATCCACAGCTAATCCTGCTTTCCTCTGCCTCCGCTGGCATCTCCCCCGCCAAAGGTGGCATGTCCTTGCTTTTGCTGCAACAAGGCCATCAGGAGCATTGCATCTCAGTACCCTTGGGGTAAGGCATGGCTCCTGCTGGAGCTGTGCTCCCATTTCAGAGGCACTGGGACCGAGCCTGCTGTGGGAGGGACTAAAATGATTCACTTGCAGGCTTGCTTGCCGTTTTATTAATTCCTCTTTTTCATCTGCCATTTCAAATGGTGCAATTTTGAGATCAAAGCCCTTCCTCTGCTCTAATGGCCCCGTGTAAGCCTGGCCTTCACGCGTACAGGAGCCTCTGCCTTGAGGAAAGATGTGAGACTCAAACTCAGCCAACACGAACCAATTCACAGAGAAGACAAACTGGGCTAAATTTTGCTCTCACTCATACCTATCCAAAGTTAATTGGCTTTCATGTGGGAAGAACATACCTACTCAACTGATCTTAGTCAGATCAGGCCCATCCCTGCTGCGTATTTAAGAAAATCCATTGGACGGTGCTGCCTGTGAAATAACTGCAATTACCCCTGGCCTGAGGTGAGAAAGAGTAGATGGAGAGTGTGCTGCATGGACAAACAGCCAGCAGGACGCAAGGCAGGGGGCTGCTGCATCCTTCCACCCACAGGAGGGGCGTTTGTGTTGGGTTTCCTGAGCAATACTCAGCTCAAAGTTTGATCAAAGATGCTATTTATACTCTACCTGGTTTCTTCAACCTACTACAAATAGTCCCATGCGTATTCTTTCCTCCCCCATTTCAATACTGCTGTTCTGCAGGACAGAGGGAAGTTAAATAGGGCCCAAAATGCATGGCTGTCATAGAACAGTTTGGGTTGGGAGGGACCCTTCAAGGTCATCTTGTCCAACCCACCTGCAATGAGCAGGGACATCTTCAACTAGATCAGGTTGCTCAGAGCCCTGTCCAGCCTGAATGTTTTCGGGGATGGGGCATCTACCGCCAATCTGGGCAACCTGGGCCAGTGTTTCACCACCATCACTGTTAAAAATTTCTTCCTTATATCTAGTCTAAATCTACCCTCTTTTAGTTTAAAACCATTACCCCTTGTCCTATTGTTACAGGCCCTACTAAAAAATCTTTCCACATCTTTCTTATAAGCCCTCATCTGAGGGAGAGAAGAGCTCCCACCCAGCAGAAGGTGCTTGAATGGTGTTGCCCAAGATCATTCAATACATCAGGAACATGAAAGCCTGCACTTGGGACAATTGCCAAAGTTTAGCATAAGGTGATCCTGTGCAGAAGGGTGGCAGGACGTCATTTTGGTTTAGAGCTGTCGTAGTAAAGCTTGGCTTAAATTGATTAGGTCTTGTTTTATGATAAAATGAAACAAAACCTGTCGGAAAGAAACATCACAGCTTGCTATCCTTTGAGCAGTGGGTCTGTACAGCCATGCTGGGCAGGAAAATAACAGGGCAGGGACAGTCTCACCAGTTATATCTGAATGCAAACATAGTCTCTATAGGGTATGGATGAACCCCCCCCCGCCCAGCCTGAGGGCACAGAAGAGCTAAAGGTTGTTGTTCTAGCTGGACCTACTCTTCAGAATTATCTCCCCCTTTGAACATGGTCCAAGGCAGCCTGCAGACCCCTAAGTGATGCCCTGTCTCCCTTGGGTGCTGGCTGAGGCCATGCTGGAGCAAGCGTTGGATAACCCCCATGCCAACCGCCTCAGTTATTTGTTCATTTGATTTTCCCCTCTGAGACAAACACTTTGCTGCCGCTGCTACACAGTAATCCAACGGGCTGTCCACTCCTGGAGGTGCAGTCCAGCTTCCCCTCCTGGTCCCTTCTGCGTCACCCTGCCTGGTGGCACTGCTGTTTTAGAAGACCGTTCAGGTCACACATGTTGTCAGAGCCAGGCTGGATCTGTCTCTGATGCCTGACAGCTCATGAATCACTGTGAATCAGGAGCAAACCAGCTTCCCTCGAATTTGAAATAAGCTGAATCTTTTTCTCATAGACCTACACCATCATTCCCCTTTTACAAAAAAAAAGACAAGACTCCCTTTTTTTGTTCTCTCATGACAACCAGCCTGCAGAAGCACCTCACTGAAACGGGGCCTCTTTTAATATTAGAAGCTGTAAGTATATTTGTTGTGCACGATGCCATTTGATGTATGCGTTGCCGATAAAACACAGGCTCTGGTTTAACAAATCAATACAACAGTCTCGTTCAAAGCCCCTCTGAGCAAAGAGCTTCTTGACGTTGAATGTTTCCTTATCTAATCTTTCATGCTTCAGCATTTCTTCATTTAAGACATTGATAATTAAAAATGCAGAATGAGATGATCACAAGAAGAGATTAAAGGACTCTAACAAAATATTTGAAATAATAGCAGCATTACATTACAGGGAACAATGTCTTCTTATTAACTAACTGCTGTGCAGTAGTGCCAAGGGATCCCAAGCAACGCCTCAAAACCCCTCTGCGTTAGGTGCTATGCAAAGACAAGAGCGGCTATAAAAAGCATACAAACTCCCTACAGGATGCAAAAAGCAGCCTAGCAGATGTTTACATCTCCAATTTCTCTGAGACAGACCCTTAAGTTTTTCTTAGTTCTTCCTGAATTGCAAAGGTTGATAAAATGCCGCCTGAACCAAGCCTTTAGGAGCTCTCTTCTTCGAGCTACTCTGCATTTTGTGAAGAGAGATTTGCATCAGATGATACATCAGTTAAAAATAACTGGGAAATATCAAGCAGTCATAAGTACATGTCCCACAGGTTTGCATATCTTGAATGCTGAAATGCCTTCCAACCATGCATTAAGTGACGAGTCTCACTTTTGCTGCTGGAAATGGAGTGCCTTCTGGTTTGGTAGGGTTTTTATTTTGGAAAGCTGTCCTAATAGACACCATTCCGTTTTTACGGTAAAGAAGGCAGACCAAAGACCTCTGCTTTGCAGCTGGAGTAGAATGGGATTTGAGGTTAGTTCTGGTGGGATTTTTCTCAGGGGTCCCATAACAAGCCTGTAGCAAACCTACAGTCACCGGCCTCATCCTTCATAAAAATAGGAAAGCTGACATTGGACTCCAGATGAAGAATAAGCAGCAAGGACTCAGAACATTCAGCTATGAGCACCACAAAAACCCCCACGTGCTTTCTTCACTACGGCTCAAGAAGCACCAGGACCGACTTAAGAGTAAAAACTGCCTCTACTTCACATGGAGATCCAAGCGCATCCTGCATCGTGACCCTGGGTAAAGGGCTGGTTACTACGGACTGAAGAGAGAGGTGGAATTCAAAGCCAACCTGGATATCACAGCTACTCTGCAAGACAAAAGAAATGGTAAATTTGTATGCAGTTCAGCATACACATCTGGCTGTCCAGAGTCATTTCACGGGACAGCTAAGCGTGAGATGGATCTGATTTCTATTTCTTCCTTTCAGCCACAGTACAGCAAAATCAGCTCACTTAAACCACGGGAGGGGAATCTCTGTACAATAGCCCCAACGTGCCTTAAATTGCTAAAATAGCCATTAACCAATAATCCCATATATACATATATCTAGATTCTCATCTGTATAGCTCCGATCCCTCTAAAAAGGAGGAAAAGCAGCACCCATCACTTATGGAGAAAATACAATTGAAATTAATACAATTCCTCAATTAATCAAAAAGTCATCACGAATATCCTGCGAGATATCCACCAAAGACATCCTAGCTCTGCAATGAAGCTACGTTCGTCTCATGTCTTTACATAAAAGAATAGGATTAGGAAAAGTGTGACAGCCCAACTGCCCAGAAGGTTTCTCCAAGCTTCAAATTACTTTGTCCTCCTTCCTTTCCATCCTGTCCCCAACATGTCTTTGAGAGGCACTTACGGCCGCACTTCTCACACTCATCCTCCCCAAAAGATACGCAGCAGCAGAGAGGACAGTCCCAGCTCTTCCTCACAGCAACTGACGATGTGGACCAGAGTAGGAGGCCACTCAGCAGGAAGTCTCCTTGAAAGTGGAAGGAATCCACCTAAGACTTCAGGATCTCAAAAAAGCAGGAATAGGAGCTGAAGGTCAAGACGACTTGTAAGAATAAACAGTTATAATTCATTTTTTCCTGGATTTGAGAGATAAATTGAGAGGAAAAGGAAGCAAAGTTAGAGGGATAAAAGCAAGGCACAAGGAGAGTCTGGGGCTGTCCTGCAGAGAAACAGGCAGAAGGGGAAGAGGAAAGGGAAAGCAAGGCAGCAATGGGGAAAAAAAAAGACCTAAGAAGGGAAAGGGAGGTGAGAGGGGCAATGGGATCAGAAAAGAAGAGAGCCAGGTTAAAAAAAAAAAAAAAAAAAAAAGGAGAAAATCCTTAGAAATGTACACGACAGACATTGNCTAGAAAGTATGGTCAAGTGAAGGAAGTGAGAGCATGAGCTGGAGGTCAGAGAACCAAGATGCAACAAAGAGTGAGGAATTCAACAAATAAAAAAAAGCCCTCAATATTAGGATGCATGAATTTGTTGAACTAATCCCTCTATTTCCACTTGCCCTAACAGAGTTTGGGTCTAAACCAGAATTTGAGACACAGGCAGGGTAAGGGAAAGGCACGTCAGAAGACATGAAAAGGATCAGAAGCAGCATTTTTTCCTCTATAACCTCTCATATTTTATAGCTCCACCTCATCAGAGTACATGATCATACACGGTATAACCTTCAGGAGGTGAGTTTGTAGGTTGTCCTACATGACATGCTGCCAATCACTGTATAAATCATTGTTCTCTTGATTTTTCTCATGCTTGTATTTCATATGAGACTTTCTCAGCAAAGGCTGCTGTTCAATCTCCAAGAAGGTTAAATGGTTTTCCAGCTGATCCTTGGCCACAGTTTCTTTCTACTCAGCTCAAAATAAGGGCCAAATCCGAGCTTGGCTCTGCGCCGTCGCTTTTCAGTATTACTCGATAAGTTCCTTTCGTCTGGAAAAACCTTCAGATTTATCTTCCACTTTTCCCCCGTATAGAGATAACAGCCAAATCACAAGCGCCTTCGCTGAACATGTGCGACTCAGATGGCGGTGAAACGTAGCAGGGCTCCATTTCCACACGCCAGCTTACAAGACCCAAAGTCATTTGTTGTTTCCTACTTGTTAGACCCACCCCCCCCAGCTCAGTCTGGCTACAACAATAACAGACTTCACGAGAACTCATTTTATTGCTGATTAAGCTTTGCCACTGCAGTCGCTGGGTTGCACATACATGCTGGTGGTAGGGCTCTCCAGGGAAGCTCATGAGATTCCACCTACATCGCTGTATTCCAGATTTTTCCTCCCAGCCCNCTCATGAGATTCCACCTACATCGCTGTATTCCAGATTTTTCCTCCCAGCCCAGCACACTTGGCAAAAACATTTTGATTTCTACTTAAGCGGGTTGTGAAAAACTAACGTTCTCATCTGAGAGCAGGTCTCCAAAGATTTCTACAGAGGATGCGAGCGCGGCTCCCACGGTCGGGCTAGCCCCAAGGCTCACATCTGAGAGGGCATCCTCAGACTGGAAGCGCTCCACGGCCTTCGCAGAGCAGAGGGGTTTAAATCAGTATGGCTCATTCACAGAAATGATAAAACCAGATTAGGAGATCTAATCTCTAGGCAGCAGGAAGAACTGATGGGAAGGCCAGCTGTGAAAATCGCTTTCATTTACACAACACACAAGAATGGGCCAAAAATGGTACTGTGGGATGATCACGAGTATCACAAGTTGGTCAGAGAACATTTGCAAGATTATTAAAATATGCCATTTCTCAAATTAATCAGTAAATTCCTGATACAACATATACTGAAGTCCACGGGGGAAAAGCCAATTGCTCTCAGCATGCATTGGAAGGATCTGGAAAATTATAATAACGCAAAAATTTGCAATAGGACACAAGTAAATTGATATCCCTGCTTATAAAAGCAGTCATATCAAGCAGACTGTAAAATTAAATTGACGCACAATACAGCCTAAGCAAAAACTGATATCCCCAGCTATCTAGTAACACTGCTGCATACATCTAGTGGGCATGACTAGTGTGGTATAGGGCTGTTACTTAGGTACACAAAATTTAGCCAGAAGATTGTTATTTCTCATGAAAGAGGGTTTGGGTTGTTTGTTTTTAACACGGATGGTCAAATTCAGGTTTATTTTCACAATACACTGCTGAGTTATTAAAGAAAGCATTGTCTAGAGGTTAACTCAGAAGCCTGGGAATCAGGGAAAACACCCTTTATTATGTGTGATTTGTGGTTTATCTTCTGATCAGTAAAATATGAGTAACGTCCCCTTGGTGAGGCCCTAGTTCTTTAAGACTTTTTAAATGGAAGTAAGACACGCAGGTTGGAGAGGAATATGACTTGCGAGTGCTGCAAGTCAGAGCTTACACGCGTGTTTTAAGGGCTTTGACACACAATCAGGTTGCTGCACTCTACCGTGTTACCCGGCTTTGGTTGATGTATGAGTTTCGGAAACTGTATGAGTTTCAATAAGGCCAAATGCCGGGTCTTAC
>RSEF01000008.1:27536917-27580881 GCA_003993805.1 Himantopus leucocephalus | reverse complement strand
CCCCCAAGGATGCACCAGAAGAAGAGCACGCCCCAAGGAGGGTGTCACCCTGAAGGACTGTCACCCCCCGCAGCCAGGTGCACCCTAAGATGTGTGCGTGTGTGTGTACGTCCGTGTCTCCCCCCACCCCACCGGGCACCGGCGGCGGGCGCGCCCCTGCCCGCCCCCGCGGCCGCGCAAAGCCGCCTCCCGCGCACCCAGCGCGGCCGCCGCTCCCCGCCCCGCCGCCGCCGCCGCCGCCGCTCCCGCCCGCCGAGCCGGAGCCGGAGCCCGAGCCCGTAAGCCGGAGCCGGCCCGGCCCTGTGCATTGTGGTCCGTCGGCGGGGGGCGAACATGGCCGAGAAGCAGAAGCACGACGGGCGGGTGAAGATCGGCCACTACGTGCTGGGAGACACGCTGGGGGTCGGCACCTTCGGCAAAGTCAAGAGCTGAGTACCGCGGCCGCGGGGCCGGGCTCGCCGGGCTGCGCTTCCCCCCCCCTCCGCCATCCTCCACCTCCTCCTCCTCCTCTTCCTCCTCCCGGTTAACGCGGGCCTCCGCGCCGGGCATCGCCTCCCCTCCCTCGGTGGCTCTCCCGCGCAGCATCCCCGGGGGGCGGCGGGGGCCGGGAGGGGAAGGTGGGGAGGGGAGGGGGGGGGGNCGGCGCCTCCCCGGGGGGCACGGGGTGGGAGGCGGCCCCTTCTCGGTGGTGGTGGTGGTGGTGGTTGGGGGGTGGGGGGAGGATGATGGGGGTCGCGGGCAGGTGGTGGGAGATGCAGACCTCGCCCGCCGCAGCCCCCGGCGCCGGTGCTCCCGGCGGGACCCACCAAAACTTTCCTCCCCGGACTAGGAGGAAGGTGATGGGAAGGTTGGACAGCAAAGCCGGGCAACTGACCGGCATCCTTCCCCCCCCCCCCCCCCTCCGNGTGCCCGTGCTGCGGTCCCCCCTGCTGCCCCTTTCCTTCCCAAAGGCGTGGCAAACGCTTCGGAACGGGAGGAACCGGCAGGGAAGGGGGTTTCTCCTGCCGCCCCCCCTCGCCCCGCTCCGTACATCGCCCCCGCGGCCCGGGAAGCGGCTCCCGCGGGGTCAGACCGGCCGCAGGCGGGGATGGAGGGGTCGGGTTTGGGCTATACACTGGGATTCCTCTGTATTCATTCATGCCGGGGGAGCCAACTCGCCTTTTCAAGGCACCCCCTTTTGCTTTACCTGACTGGAAGATTTGCAGAGATTTGTATTCCTTTCTCCTGTGAATTCTGCCATTACGTGCAAATTTTATCTTTGAGTCGAGATCTTAAAAAAACCCAACCACGTTTGTTGTCTAAGCAAAATGGATAGCTGTGATTCCTGGTTGGAAATGGGTTTAGCTCCAGCCAGCGGAGCAGCTGCCCCGCTCGGTGTCCCCCTGCCCCGGAGTGCTGTGGCTGGTCCAAGGGGCGATGTGCCCGCGCTCAGCGACCGGAGTTTTAAAATAAACCAAAAATTGACAGCAGGGGAAAGAAACCACCGCAACCGCTGGAGCTAAATCCACCTGTGACCATTAATCAGGCCCCTAAAAATATATTGCTGTGTTTAATCCCAAACCACAAATTTACTGACTAAAGAATTATCGGAATAAATACTCCTAACTGTAAGGACCATTTAAATCACTCGTGTATACCAGCAGACCTCAAAAAGTGCTCCAAAGGCAATTTTTTTCTCGGTGACCAAATTAAGCCCACCAACAGTAACCTTTTTTCCTTAGCTACCTTTTAGGAGTAACTAGCACAACCCCCCCACACACCCCACATATGACCCAACTTTGGTAAAAACTGATAGTTTCCAAAGAAATGTTTCACATAACATAAAAGAGATTTCCTAGCTCAAAATCTTTTATGGGTCAGTAGTACCCTTTATGTATTTTTTTTTCCTTAATATTTTGTCCACAACTGACAGGTGAAATTTGGACTTGAGATTTAAAGCTGAGGTGAAGAAAGTAGATCTCCTATTTATACCAAATTATAGCATTTGAATCAAATGAGCTTTCGAAAAACCTGTATTCACCCTGTTTAGCAAGAAACGTGAGAAAAACAAAGACGATTTTGCCCGATTGGTTCAAGCTTTGTATACGTCGTGTATAATAATTGCTTTTTCACTCAGAAGGCCGGTGCCATCAGTGACGTTTCTTGTTGCTGATGTGTTTTCTTCAAACGGCCTCGCACAAGACTTTGTAAGAAGCGCTTCTTCCTGCTTCGCTCCTCAACATTAAGAAATCACAGCTTATAATTTTTAAGGATTACAATTATTAAGGAAATAAAAAAAGTGGCAATGGAAGGGAAGGATTTAGTGATGATGGGGTACGAACCGGAGCTTGGATTGGTGGCTGGAGCTGAATAGTCACTTTGAGCCATCAGAAACCAGAGATAAGAACAGAAGAAGTCCCTGTCGGGGATGTTTGTTCTGCCTGAGCACTGTCTGGGTCATCAGTGAGCTGATCATCCTAAAAATTAGCTAAATGCTGCAAGAAACAGTTAGTTTTAAGCCCATTCAGTTCCTTGATCTTGCTTATAGAAGGACCGCACAAGGCATGGAGAAGAGCAAATACGTTGGCAGGTGAGAGCAGGATTTTGGAGATAATACTGAAATTCCAGCTGGAAATGGTCACCATTTTTTTACGAGAGGCAGGTGGCAGGAGTTAACGTGGTGGATGTGAATGTGGTGGAGGTCTCATGCCAAGGTTCAACATTACTAGATAGGATTTTGCCAAATACAGGGAGAGCTGGTGTATTCCAGGTCAAAGATAAGATGAATTTGCAGAAAATAGAACTGCAGAAATGATCTTGGATTTTGAGTTTAGCGAAGCAGTGAAGGAAGGAGGTGGCATCTTCTCCGCTGCTGGTTGGTAAGAACCAACCTGCTGTGTTTGTCCTGGGCACATCCCACCCTGTGGGTCCCCAAAGAGCTCTCCTGTGACCACAGCCCTCGTACAACCAGAGCTTCAATCAAAATCCAGCGGAGTAACGCAAATATTTTTCCATGTGGTGCCACGCACCATGTCCCTGGTGGCCACTTGGTGGTTTCTTGCCCACGCTTGTTGACCACCAAGGTGATCAATTTGTGGTCCCTCAAGGACCGGCAGTGCTTGGGTTATGTTTGTGTTGGTTATGATGGCACCTTCGTGGGCTCGAGTCAGGGTCAGATCCCGTTTTCTCAGGCACTGTACCGTTGCTGCTGAAGGACAAACCTTGCGTTGGAGGGAAGATAAACTAAGAGAGACTAAACAGATGAAGGAAAGGGAAAAGAAGGATGATATAACATACGAGCAAGTGGTACTGGGGCAGAATTAATAGAGCAGTGCTAAATATATGCCTTGGATGGATTTCGTTTTTAACTTTGGGCTAAGATAAGGGCTGGCACAGCTGATGGGAAAGGAGTTTTCTTGCCCCTCCCTAAACTTTTACATTCCCCTGAAGTATTTGCAAAAAAAGTTAACTGCTTGTGCTACCTGAGCTGTATCAAACACGCACCCAAAGGTAGGCTTTGTTGGTACCTGCTGTAAAAAAAAAAAACATGCTGTGAGGGGTTTTAATGATTATTTCAGCTTACTGTAGGATTAACGCTATTCCGCCTCATTTTTTCTCTTATAACTAAATTAGAAGGATCCTCTTTCAGAAACTTAATTCTATTATATGTCTTCCCTTCCTTCTTTAATATCATCTGATGCTGAAGCATCCTCATGCCCAGGCAGTCGCACGTGCAAGCAGGTGGGGTAGCAGCTAAGGACACTCACATCCCATTTAGTGCCATTTTTTGGAGTTTAGGGTCAGCGTTACTGCCTGACCTTTATGGCTGGGGTTTTTTTTGTGGCACAGTGTGCAACACTGCTCCTCGTCTCAGAGTCAAATCCATCTTCCCTGCTCGCCCCAGCAGAGCCCTGGTTGCTAGTTTTAAGCTGCGGTGAAGCTTACATGAGTACTTGTCACTAAAAGACAAGACATGTGCTCAAATCCCCTTTTCTAATGCTGCTGCTCAGCCCTCCCTCCTCCCCCTGGGCTTTTAATCCAGAGAGGTAGAGAGAGGGAAGGAGGTGGGTTCCTCACCACCGCCCGAGACCACTGTTGCCCATCCTTGGGGTGAGGAGAGGACAAACCCATGAGGAACGAACTGCACGAGCATCCCCTTCCATGCCTGTGGGAGGCACGGGACCTGCCACTGCTCCTCATCCTGGGACCGGATCATCCCACCGACGTGCTCTGGCACATGGGGTCAGAGACGGCGACTCCGTGAGCAGAGGGGAGGTTGTCCTTACTGCCCCATGTCAAAATTCCTGCATCCACAGGCTGCAGCCGGAGAGACCCGAAAGGCTTAAAAGTCTCCCACCACATAGCAAATTATGTTCTCTCTTTGTCTCTGTCTCTCAAGGCGTTCGAGTAGGCTTAACAAGCCACTGGGGACTGAAACAATAATATCTCTGTATCTAATGCTTACTGTAAGCAAAAGATGGATTACAAAATAGACTGTTTATTTTTAATTATTAATGTGTTTGAGCTAGCAAACCTTCACAGAGTTACACGTTGTTTGTCGTGGATGGAAAGGAGATGTACTATTCCGCACTGGTATTAAAAACAATAATTATTAATTCCGGGCATGGCCCTTTTTTTTTTTTTTTTCCTTCCCAAGCATAGAACAAAAATATTTCAAAACATATACTGGGATCAGGCTAGAAAGGGTTGTCTTGAAACAAAGGATGGCAGAAATCAGGGTTTTCTTCCTAGTTCAGCGACAAACCTCTTTGCTTTGCTGTTCCTCAGTCTCCCAACTGATGGCTTAGTGCGTTATAATTCTTTAATGGAACTGCATGACTCAAGGGCAGATCTCAAAGTACAGCTTCTTGTGCTCCCGGGAAAGAGAGAGCAGAGGTATCGCAGGGCTATAGGCAACCAAATCAAATGCTGCAGGTAAAAGACTTGGTCTCAACGACGTCTGCCGAAGTTGTCTTAGACCTCTGTGTCATGCCTTCCCCCGCCTCCTCGGTGTAACGTATACCCTGCATATACCACGACAGCCTTGGCAAAGAGACACCAGTGCCCTTTGTAAGACTACTACGGGCACAACGTGGGGAGAATTTCTTGCAGTGACCCAAGAGGCTGTACCCCTTTGCCAGCCCCGGTAAAGCTTGACCATGCTTTGGTACCCCTTGCCCCCGCGCTGCTTTGCGGCGTCTTGCTCCAGCGAAGCCCTCCCTGCCGTAGGGCTGGCCCAGCGCTGCCCTGCTCTCCTCTCCCCGAGGATGCACCAGGGAAAATGCCTCCTCAGACTATTTACAGCGCTCTCCCGGCACCGCACGAGAGGAATTATCTCCCTCCTCCAGCCTTCGGCTAATCCCTAAATTGCATCTATACTGCAAAGCTTAGTTTATTTTCATTTCATCTAGGAGTTTTAAGTATTGCGAGGAATAAAACGGACATGCAAAGCGGTGCTTTAATTTTCAAGGGCAGTAAAGTGTTTTATTTTTAGGATGCTCTTACTGAGGAAAGAATCTCCGGCAGGTCTTATCTGGTGGCTAATAATAGTGACCTGGCGTGCCCCGCGCGGTGCCGGCACTGCCGCCCTGCCCTTCTCACGCCGTCTGCTTACGCCGTTTGCTTCTGCTCAGCTCGTTAGAGCCTCCAAAATTACAGAGTCTAATAATGTAATAACAAGGTTTGCTCATAATTATTAACTCCTTGCTCTCTATGTTATTACTGGAAGGGTAACGTTCATAATTAGAGAGCACAAATATTTACTGTAAGCAGGGTTTCTCTGCAGTCTTTAGAAAACCGTCCGTATGTCACCATTTTTAATATCACATTAGAAAATAGCGAGAAGGGGTAGCTCATGGCCAGAGAACCCTTTTAGATATAAACATCTGACTGACAGTCTTCAAGCAGTTTCTGCTGTTAACTTCAGTATAAATCTTGCTTCCAAGGAGATGATTTTTTTTTTTCATATTCTGTTTATTGATGCTGATTTCATTTCACATTCTTGTGAAGTTAGTGCAATTCCCCCAGTGGCAGTGGTGCTACTCCCAGTTTGTGGTTACTGTTTGTCCCCATACACAGGAGATAAGCACCAGCATCTCAATGCACAAAGTGCATATTATAAAAACCCATATTGAAGTTTGTGTCTTTTCTAAAACCAGAATTTGCTCTTGCAGTACAGCAGTGTTCCTGCAGCTTGTCATCAAACCGAGAAGCACGCTTGAGAAAGTATAAATAGAAGTTCATTTTAGTAATGCAAATCCCGCAGTCCTATTTTGGGCAGGGAAAATCCCTATATCATTTTTTTAAAAGAAGTGTGATGGTCTAGTTTTAAGACTGGGCTTATTAGGGATTTACTCAACCAGTGTGTTACGGTGGAGATTCTCCTCTGCTATTTAAATATATATGTTTCTGATTGATCTAGCTTTTACATGCTATAAATCCTTGCAAATTAGCTTTGGGTATGACCTCCTCCAGTAACTCACTCTGTTTTATTTACTTGAGCGTTTTTTGCAGATAAGTCCCCTCTCTTCTGTCTTCCATGACTCCACTGGGAAAACAATAAAGTGAGGAGACAAAAACCAAGTTTAAAATACTTCACCCTCCCATCTTTTTTTTTTTTTTTCCCTTCAAGAGCTGCTTTTTGCTTATAAATCTCAGCGTTCTAAATTGCTTGTATGGATCTTGCTACACTGTTTAGTGACTTTGCAACGCTCGCTCTCTACTAGTTGGCGAACACCAGCTGACGGGGCACAAAGTAGCAGTAAAAATACTCAACAGACAGAAAATACGTAGCCTGGATGTGGTTGGGAAGATCAAACGAGAAATTCAAAACCTTAAACTCTTCCGGCACCCTCATATTATCAAACTGTAAGTACCCTTTCTGCCACGTGTTCGGCTTACTCCTCCATCTGCAAAGACTTCACGTACGCAGTTGACTTGGTGTCAGGAGATGGCTTAGAGTAGTGGGAAATGTTAAGTGTGCGGTCAAGTTTTTGCACGTTAGAGCCAAACGTCGCTTTTCCGGAGTTTTCCACTAACTTACGGGGGGACGCAGCTGATACGTTGAGAAATGATGGAAGATGTTTCTTCCATTGGGAGTCTGAGTTATTGTAACAGCCAACAGACCGATGTCCCTGCATCGAGTTTTGCTCAGCTAAACCTGTCCAAGCTGTCCTCTCTCCCATGCAGAGGCCATTATAAAGGTGTGTAGAGAGGGTCTGGGCTTTCCTGCGATGGGATGCTATTAGGAGGTTTTTGTGATGACCCTTTTTAGGCTTGATATCTCTGGACTTGAAGCTGCTGAGAATGACCGTGCTGCAATTCCTCAGGCACCAGGCTTGTAGAGTAAAGCCTTGGCCTGAAGTCAATAGGATTTACATTTTAACGGCCTGATTATCCAGAGCTTAAAGGAACATATTTTTTTTTAATATTTATTATTCAGACATAGGTTTTCAAAGTTGCCACTCTGATGAACCTGAATTTAAGTTGTAAATCAGCACCTGCACTCCAGCCTCTGGGATTCCTTCTCAATCCCCAGTTTGTGCAGCCAGTCCACATTAATGAGGCACTCGATAATATCTTTGGCATTTCTATAAAAGAAAGCTGTTGAATGGTAACTGCGAGGATAAGTTGACATTTAGGTCAGCCTTAAAACTGGCATGAGATATAGCAAATACCTGGGACTTAGAGGCAAGGGAAAACAAATTCTCTCTACAGTTAAATAACTAACCATGCAGCAACTGTTGACTTTAGAGTAACTTCACAGTTCCATGGATTTATTGGAGAACAGATCGGTATTATTTCACGAAAAAGCCAGCAAGCGTCCTCAGCTGTGTGTCCAGCATCCTACAAGTTAAGTCCCGTTCACGCATTTCTCAAACTATTCAAGCCTAAAAATTCAACCCAGTTTAACGTTATCAGTGTCATATGGTACATAGTGCAATCGTGAAATACAGTGATAAAGAAAAGAGATGAGGAGGAGACCATGGTGCGTAAACCTCCTCTTTCAATAGCTTTTTACACGTGTGTAAAGGAAATAATGGGGCAATTAACAATAACTTAGATGTCTGGGACCAAAGCAACTTCAGAAGAATTAGGTTGATCTTATTCATCTTTGTGGGACTGCGACCTGTTCACTTGCTGATCTCTGAAAATGGTTTGAAAAATGTTTGTTTCAAATTACAACCCACGGAAACCCAGCTGTAAAAAAAAAAAATTAAAAAAAAAAGGCAAACAATGTATCTGAAATAAAACGGAGGGGGTCTCAGCTGGTGCTGCTGTGAGTTCCTGTAGCTGCATTGACCTCAGCTGATCACCGGCAGTTTGTGCCAGCTGAGACACTGAAATGCATCTGCAGCGCCCAGGGATCATTTTGAATTAAAATGGAGAATAAATTTGCGAGCCAAGGGTGATACTCTTCCCCCCCCATTCTAGAATATAGAGCGCTTTAATATTTGAAAAATAGCTGTAATCTTTTGGGGTGCTCATCTTTGTTTCTATAACTTTCCAAAAGAAGCTCCCTCTAGTGTCTGGAGTTCTTCTTTGTCTTCTTTAGCCTTGATATGAGGGAAACCAAATATACCCCCTCCCTGCCCCCAGCTAACGAAGCCTTCATTTCTAAAGCTGTTGTTGCAGATCTTGGGCAAAATGGAAATTTGAAAGTCAGGACAGTCCTAAATGTGATAGGATTGTCTGGCAGAGATTTCAGAGGATTATTTAAAAGCTTGAAGGAAAACTGTAGGTCTGTAAAAGAGATCCTTTCATAGGCAAGTGAAAGATTATACTTGAAATAAGAGATGGCTTTTCAGAAGTGGAAAGCAATTATAAATGCAAGATCCAAAGAAATGCTTATTTTAAGGGTTGACATGAAACTAGTGATCTGTTTGAAAACCTTTCCCTGTTCTTCCTAATTATTTCTTTTCTAAATCCGCTTGTGTTTTTGAAGGTACCAAGTCATCAGCACGCCAACGGACTTCTTCATGGTCATGGAATACGTATCTGGCGGTGAATTATTTGATTACATCTGTAAGCACGGACGTGTAAGTGCCAGTACCGTGTCAGCCCAAACACTTGTGTGGGAAGAGGATGGTGTTTAGAAGCAAAACGACTGCTAAAGGGAACGCGGTTAAGGTTAAGGCCCAAAATAGAAGTTGCTTCACAGCAATCCCATCTGGAGTGTCTCGTACCCGCCTCGCACAAAAGTTACGTGCGATTTTTTGCAACGTTTCTCTGATGTATTTCGATACGCAAACCAAAATATCCAAGGTAACGTGTTGCTTAGTGCAAATATTTGGAAAACTAGCATATTTTTATGATTTTTAGCTCTGGGCTGCCTGTCAAAACCCCCACGGTTCAGCAGCAGATTTACGTGTGTGCAGGGCACTGTAGGGGAAGAGCGGTCGTGTGGTCTCCGTCCCCGTCATTCGCCTCCCCCTTGGCTCCATGTCAGGTTTTTTGAAGATTTTTTTTTTTTACGGATGTGGCTTATCTGAACAACATTTTTGAATGCCAGTAGTCCTGCTGGGTATAAATCACCTGAGGCGTAGGTTGAGCCCATGAAATATGATATTATGGTGACAAAGAAAATCACTAGTGTCTGCCCCGTGGACGTCCTCGTAGGCAGGGAGCAATCGCAGGGCAAGGAAATGAAAACAGGCTGAAGTGGACGTCCAGAATAAGGCTTCAGGTGAAGGATCAGCCCATCATACATTTCCTCTCTGTACTACCAAAAGCCAGTACATTTACAACAAATTGGTTTAGATCAGTGCACTGGTCGCCGGAGCTGAGCCTATTTACTTTTCATAGAATCATAGAATGGTTTGGGTTGGAAGGGACCTTGAAGATCATCGAGTTCCAACTTCCCCTGCCATAGGCAGGGACACCTCCCACTAGACAGTGTCCACTTCTACCTATGGTTCTGATTTCCAGCACATTTTACACGTTTGGATCTTTTCAGTGACTTACTCGGATCTTTTCTGATCTTTGCATTCAGAAACTAAATTTTTCAGGAAGAGAGTCTTTAGGAAGTCATCAGTAAAAATAATCAGTCTCCTCATCATTTTAACTATTCTCTAATATAGCTCATAAAACTTTATAGCTATATAGCTAATGAAAATCCTCACAATATTCCACCTTTAGATTTTTTTCCTCTAAGCCATCTGTCCCTGAGGAACCGCTCCCTGAAGCATCTTCTGCGGTGTTTTGTCCACCCTCGATCTGCATGTGCTGTATAGCAGAACCGGTCCCCTGGGGACAGCAAGCCGTTGCCTCATAGGTGCCACCAATAAGTTCTCCTTGATAGCTCAGCTAAATTTAGGTTTCTAATTTCATCTCTGGGCTGTATCATTTGAAAACACTAGCACGTTATAAAATGCGAGAGGGGAAATCTGCTTTATTCGCTGCTCCCGATCCCAGGCACGCCGTGATTTTTCTCTGTGTGCCCTGGAACACGCTGGCTCCTTGCTAAGTCAAACCTGCCCTTGCCAGCTCTGCACGCAGACCAGCCTTCAGGACTAATTCCCCTTGCACCCACAGGTTGAAGAGGCAGAAGCTCGACGCCTTTTCCAGCAGATTCTCTCCGCGGTGGATTACTGCCACAGGCACATGGTTGTCCACCGAGACCTGAAACCAGAGAACGTGCTGCTGGACGCACACATGAATGCAAAGATAGCCGACTTTGGTATGTGACCCCAGCAGCATTCCAGAAATGCAGCCAGCGCCGAGGCGCTTGCTGGAGCGTGTCCGTGTCGCACGCCTTACAAAACCCAGAGCCTGTTTTCCTAACCACGAGCAGTTGCTTTACCTGAAAAGCCCACAGTTATAAACACCGGCCTTTTCGCAGAAGCAGGGATTACATAGCGTAGGCTGCTTCTGTACCGGCATTAAGAATGGAGCAGCAAAGTAATTTGCAAATCTTCGCTATGTTTTAGTATAATCACCTAATATAAAGATTTAGCTAATTTATGTTTAAGACAGACTCGGTGCAGTTAATTCCAGGGTGAGCTGGCTGCGTGTGTTTATTTTCATGCATGTTCTCCGTACGTTTGGCCGTGTGCTCTTGGCCTCACTTCATTTTACAAATGAGCAGTAACAGGAGCCTTTAAGTGGCATTACCGATTGAAATCCATTGAAATTGCTGGGCTACCGGCTCCGTCCCGGTGAGACCTTTCTAGCAGTGATAAATCCTCTTGAAGATTTACGAATTTCACAACCCCACACAATTCTCATCTAAAGTAAGTGCTCTGGGATGAATTATGTCTCTTTTTCCTCTCCGCTAAAGAGAAAAAAACTGTGGGATTTGTAACTTAGAGAAGGAAAATTAGCCTGGAGTGAATATTCCTTGGTTAGAGGTGAAAATAACAACTATTATTATTATTATTATTATTATTATATCAGCTCAAAAAAGTCTATCTAAATTATGTCAGCAGTTTCCCTCCAAATTCCCCCTCCACTCGCTATATCTCTCCTCCTGCGTGCGACGCGGAGTCCTCTGTGGCTGGGCCCTTCACATCAAACATCAATCTGTAGTGAACATCTTGCTGTTTTTAGGATTGTCCAACATGATGTCAGATGGCGAATTTCTACGCACCAGCTGTGGTTCCCCAAATTATGCAGCCCCTGAAGTCATCTCTGGAAGGTAGGACATTCCACGTCTAATCAGAGCCTATGTGAGCACACGGTCTTTGAATTTGTTCTTGGGATTGGAAACAGCTTTGCCCATCTCGTAAAAGCAGCCGAATCCTTCCAGCCTGTATTTATATGTTTGGGTGAATGTACTGGCAAAAGTCTGAACATTTTCGTGGTTATTACATTTCTCAATAGCTGTAATAGCAAAACATGTTTTGCTAAAGATGTTTACTTTGGAGGAATTATTAATAGCAGATGTTGACTGTTTATATTGCTAATTAAAGAGGATGAAAATTCCTCTTTGGATGCAAACACTGAGGTTTCAGATGGAATGGCTTTTCCAGACCACCCCCTTCTCTCCAGCCCACCTATAATATAAAACAGTGTTAATGAGGAAAATTATTCACTGACAGAAGAATCAGAAAGATCTTTAATCCCTTCCCTACACTGCTGAACTCTTGTACTGAAAATACTTGTCTTCTGGTTCCTTAAGATAGGGTGGTGGGTTTTTTTTTCGTGGCAGTAGGTTCAACCATCGTAACTGTGTTTTGAACTGAAGAATTGAATTGACAAACCTCCAGTGTGGTTCCGTCTCTCAGCGTGCAACATCTGTACGACACGTGGCACGTTGAACGCACTCTGCAAGGTTGAATTGGACTTTGCCATGTTGATACAGAACTGTTACCTCCTGTATCTCACTGTCAGGAACCTAAGTTACACAGAATGTACTTATTTCCCTGACTCTCTCTGTAATACCGTAGCAAGGATTGCAAATGCGGATTTTCACATTTTCAGCCCTCTGTATGGTCCTTCAAACTGCCCATCTCCTTACTATCTGCCCCATATTTTTGAGTCACCCTTTGCATGAGCATTATTTTTCCTAATCCAGTGTATTTTGCCTATAACTGTAGCTTTTAAATACAGCATTCTGTTCAAAGCGCCTTAGCTGTGATTATGATTATTTTATCCCTGTTTACACCAGTGCAAGTGTTGGCAGAGCATCCTAGGAATTAGACCAGCATCCAAAAACCCTGTTGTGACTACAGCTCTACACGCGAAAGCAAGTAAATCCTCATTGTCAAGAGGGGAACAAAGCCAGAAACTCTTAACGTGGTTCCAAAAAAAAAAAATTAATATCATTTCCATGTCCTTTTCAATAAGGCCAGGAGCGCATTATTTTCAGTTCGTATAGGAGACAAGGCACGGGGAAGATTAGCAAGTGCCTGCAGTCCCAGTAAGCAGAGCCTGCTTGTTTGAAGGATACGGGCAATACAGCTTATTAACAAGAAAAGCAAGAAAGAAAACCAAAACCAAACCCAGATGTCGCACTTTTTCACCAGCTCCTGCTGCCTTTGCTGGGTAGAACACCAAAGCAGTAGAGCGTGACGGCTCAGGTTTCAGAGTCTCAGTGCATCTCATTTGGGCTTAAAAGTCCAATCAACTGGTCAGGCAGTGTGGTTATCAGCAGAACAAATCAGGTTTCCTTTCTGTTGGAGTCACGCACGGAGGCAGGACCAAAGGGGAATCTGGCTAACCGTCTGCATTTCCAATGTCCCTGCCCTCACTGGTGGAAAGTCTCACCCTTGGATGAGCAGAGCCGATGTTTTGGTGGTGTTCAGAGAATGGCCACATGCATGACCGGCGTTTTTTGTACACCGGTGTGTCTGCGGCGATGCTTTTCAGCAGGAGCAAGTGGAGGATGCTGAGGTTTCACGAAGAGAGTTCTGTATTTCTAGTTCAACCTCTGTATTTTGGTAGGATTTTACAGCCCGAGGGTAGGCACTGCCTCCCAAAATCTCCGAGGAAGCATCGCTTATGCATGCTTAATGCATCACTTGTGCATTATGGGCACAAGTTGGAACATAGGAGGTTCCGTTCAAATATACGGAAAAACTTCTTTACGGTTAAGGTGGCAGAGCACTGGCACAGGCTGCCCAGGGAGGTTGTGGAGTCCCCTTCTCTGGAGATTTTCAAGTCTTGCCTGGATGCAGTCCTGAGTAATGTGCTCCAGGCAATCCTGCTTTGGCAGGGGAGTTGGACTAGATGATCTCTAGAGGTCCCTTCCAGCTCTGAAAATTCTGTGATTCCATGATTCCGTGATCGCGTGTAGCAAAAAGAGATAAACAGATCGAGCAAGCAAGCAGCGGGAAAACCCATATATTTGGGGTGTCCCGGCTTGGTGATGCCAGGGAGCACATTAGCAGCTTGTCGGAAGCGGGAGCGCTTGCATGCCAGCACACAAACTTCAACCGAAAATAAACACTCAGAGATATAGTATCTGCTGCCCTTTAATCTGCCTCCCTGAAGGAACAGAAATTGCTGGCTGAGCCCTTGGGGCGAAGGAGCAAGCAGCCTGGCAGAGCTCTTGGAAATGTGGGGTTTGGCTTTCTGGAGGGTCTGGCGGATGCAGGGATGTCCACGGCCATCCAGAGGAGCGTGGGCAGCCCACGCCAGCTCTGCCGTGCCATTTCCAAACCTTCCGTGCCAGGCTTGGCTGGGGGCATCTGCGTGAGCAGCCCTGGGGTGGGCTGTGGCTCTGGCCCCGGTGGAGCTGGCAGATGGTCTCCAGATCCCCCAGTGGGACCCACACCGTGACTAAGGAGAGGAGTACGGGGGTGACACCTTTCTCCTGCCCTTGCCTTTGTGCAGGCTGTACGCCGGCCCCGAGGTGGACATCTGGAGCTGCGGCGTTATCCTCTACGCCCTTCTCTGCGGCACTCTGCCTTTCGACGACGAGCACGTCCCCACCCTCTTCAAGAAGATCCGGGGAGGTGTGTTTTACATCCCTGAGTACCTCAACCGCTCCGTTGCCACTCTCCTCATGCACATGCTGCAGGTTGACCCCCTCAAGCGAGCAACCATCAAGGACATCAGGTCAGCCCAGGTGGGATGGGGTGGGATGGCTGTTTTCGGAGGGGGCTTCGGCATACTGGTGGCAGAGGATGGTGGCTGTCCTGGGGGTCACCTGCTGGCAGGTGGGCAGGGTGGTTTGCAGGAGTAGGCAGCTAATCCAGCTGGTTTTTGTCCCACGTGATTCAAGGAGCACTCCTGCACCCTTCTGTGCTGATGGAGAGGTGGGTGCTGCCGGCTGGCAGTGGGTGATGAGGAACAGGGTGATGATTTTATATAGGTTATGTGTGTGTATATATATATATATAAAATGCTATTTTATTGCATTATAAAATGGCCTCAAAAATCTCTTAATAGTGCTTAGCAAAACCAGCTATATCATGCAATAATCCTAAGAACTTAATATCCACCAGCCATTTTTCATCACTTTTATTTCAAGACCACCTCCCTCTGGGTACCAGTTCAGAATAAGAGGGGAACCATTGTACTTCGTGTCTATCCAATAAAAAAGGAGGAGAAACACAGGAATTACTAACTTGATCCATAAATATCAGATATAGTTTAAAATGTGAGCTAGTAGTCTTTAAATGCAGCATGGTTTTCTTGTCTAGTCAGTGAGTGCAGTGCCCATGAACCTTTTATCTGCATGCATCACCGTGGAAATTCAAGGTAAAGGGAACAATTGGGTTCTTAAGCAGGTATCTGTGTCTGCAGAGGTCATTAAATGTTCACGGCTGGTAATAGGACTTCAAAATTTTCACAATCTGAGCCGTTTTAGATACGTTTTGTAAAATTGGAGCCCAATAAGCATTTTATGAAATTTATAGTAATCATTACATCTAGCTGGTGTGCTAAGCATATACATAAATGTTACTGGGACTTTTGGGAGTTCTCAGGTTTTTAATGCATTTGCAATGGATGGCCTTAATTTTGCCCTTCAAGTAAAACCAAGTAAAATGCCTTTTTTATTTCCTAATTCCTTAAGACTAGAGGATTTAATTACATGTTAGAGCAGCAGCACATGATTCTATGTGGCGAGATTACAGTTGATGTATAGAAGCTATAGACAAGGCTCTCTATGGCATTCAGCCACTGAATCATCATTGAGTTGATTGTAAATCCGTGGGAATCAGGTACCTGGAGATCTTTGACGCTCCGTATCTCCATCAGACCCACAGTAATGAGAAAGCATGAGCATCTCGGAAGTGCTGAGGTCTTACTTCAAAGCCAAGTGAGCAAGCAGCCATGCTTGCAAAGCGTCATCGCTGTTGCAATACTGGGGGGACCAAGCAGGGCTGGGTTGAGCGCCCCAGTCTGCAGCTGAGGATTAGTCTTAGCTAGACCAAGCGAGGGACTGGTGGCAGTGGTTGCCCCAGCTTGCCTTGCACAGACCTCACGGTGGCTCCTCTCTGCCTTTCCCCAGGGAACACGAGTGGTTTAAGGAGGAGTTGCCCAGTTACCTGTTCCCAGAGGACCCTTCCTACGATGCCACCGTCATCGATGACGATGCGGTTCGGGAAGTTTGTGAAAAGTTTGAATGCACGGAGTCGGAGGTGATGAACAGCCTGTACAGCGGTGACCCTCAGGACCAGCTGGCGGTGGCTTACCACCTCGTCATCGACAACCGGAGGATCATGAACCAAGCCAGCGAGTTCTACCTCGCCTCCAGCCCCCCCACCGGCTCCTTCATGGACGACAGCGCCATGCACATCCCTCCTGGGGTGAAACCGCACCCCGAGCGGATGCCACCCTTGATAGCGGACAGCCCCAAAGCGCGATGTCCTTTGGATGCCCTCAACACCACCAAGCCAAAACCCCTGACTGTCAAAAAGGCCAAGTGGCACCTGGGAATCCGCAGCCAGAGCAAACCCTATGACATTATGGCCGAGGTGTACCGCGCTATGAAACAGCTGGATTTCGAGTGGAAGGTAGGGAGGGCTGGTGCTTCGTGCGGGTTTTCAAGGGTCTCTTTCTCCTGAGCTGAATTGCTCAGGGCGGTGGGTAGGTATGGTTACAGCCTCAGCTGTTTCCAAATAAATACTCACACCTTGCAACCGTCCCTGTTATTTCTCGTTAATACAAAGACTCTGCGTTAAGCCACTAGCTGTGGTTCAATATCGGTCGTGTTTATTTATAGCGTGAAGTAAGAGTTTTCTTTCTGAATGCTCTAAGCCTCTGACTGGAAGGGATGATTCTGCGTCGTTTAGCTGCGGGGATGAGAGGAGCCGGTCGCATTTCTAATTTTAGTGGCTAATTCCTTGCGAGGTCATCTCGAGTGCTCCTGAGCAAAGTAACTCTCATTATTTCTGCTTGCGTCCTGGCAGTCGTGTGTGCTGAAACGGCACAATATACATCATCTTTAAAGATGCACGGGTGAGGGGTGGGGGAGCATTGAGGGCAGGAGCTTGTACCATTGATGCGGCGGCGTTTTTCTTAATGGAGATGGAGCAGTGCTCGTGGACCAGATGTGCTTTCAGACACACTTCCTTCTTCCTCAGTTTAGGGCTCAGCTTCTTGAAGCTTGATGTAAACCCAGATGGCGTTTTAGTTGACAGTACTCAGGCATTATCAAGCATTGGAACAGGCTGCCCAGGGACGTGGTGGAACTGCCATCCCTGGAGGTTTTTAAAAGATGGGAAGATGTGGTGCTGAGGGACGTGGTTTACGTGGTGCTTTCTTCAGTGTTAGTTTGATAGTTGGACTCAATGATCTTCAAGGTCCCTTCCAACCTAGATGAGTCCGTGATTTTACTCAAGATATTTCTTCAGAGCTACACAGCATTTAGTCACAATCTTTTTCAAAGTCCAATTAATAAATCCCTAAGTTAGCCCTTACTATTTTCTGCTGATCCTGATTCACTAAATCTCAGTGCAGTCGCTGACGTGAGCTCTCCTGACTCGTGGCCTTTCACAGCTGCCTTGTGCGAGCATCAGGAGCAAGGTAAGGAGAATTTCAGCCCAGATCTCCATCACCAGAGGAGATGCCCTTCTCGCTGCAGGTCCCAAGGGTTGTACAGTGTGAACATCACTGTGCCGCTTCTTCAAAGCCTCCTATCTCCTCCTTGTTTTTGTTAATATCACATATTTAAAGCCAAGTAGCACCCAGAAACCTGATCTCACTGCACCAGCAAGGAGGTGGACTGTCTCCAGATGCCTATGCCTACACCAGCCAGACATATGTTAGCTGCATGGTTTTACAGAGAGCGAACAAACCTGTTTTATTTCTGGTACAACTTCAGAAACCAACTCAGCCCAACATCTTTATGTAGGCAGTGGAGCTTATTTTGTACGAGGAGGTTTCACAATAGTCTTTCCCACCCTAAGAATAACTTCGGATGTGACTCTTCATCCAAATAGCTTTCCCATCCATGCAGTTGCTTCTTAAATATATCAGAGAGAAAAGACCTCATTGCAAATGAGATGCAGCAGATTGCGGGGTGGGAAGCGGCAAGAGAAAATGCACAGCTCGAGGCTGAGTCACGAACACTGAATTTAGCTGCGCCGATGGGAGAGGTTACTCTCCACAGCTGCCCAGCCTGCCTTGGTTTCACGGGCACGGTCCTCATCCGCAGGACTTTTTGGCTCATGTGGCCATTGCTGCTGGTGAGGGAGGAGCGAACATCAGTTTGGTGCCTGGCAGATGGGTCGCGGTAGCTTCTTCTGCCAGCAGCTGGTGAATCAGAGCCCTAAGAAGCATTTTTAAAGATAGGAAGGAACAGGATATGAAGCCGTTTGCTTAATTTTTTAGGCGTTATTCTTTCTAGAAACTGTGTCAAAAAGGTGTCTTGCTAGTATTTAGAAAAAACAAAGGAGAGAAATGTTCTTCGTGCTGCCTTGAATCTTATTCCTGAAAGCAAGTTTCCCGTTGCAGGTGGTGAACTCCTACCATCTCAGAGTGCGCCGCAAGAACCCGGTGACGGGCAATTACGTGAAGATGAGCCTGCAGCTCTACCAGGTTGACAACCGCAGCTATCTCTTGGACTTCAAAAGCATCGATGGTAAGCGGGAAATGGTGCAACGCGAGACATAAAACACATAAAATGGCAGGTTTGGAAGTCTAAAAAAAATGTAAAAATCATTCTTTGCATTTCAAAATGTGTATGCAGCTGTCTCAAGTCTGCGAAAGCCCTTTTGATCCATTTGTCTCCACTGCTGTTACTAGTTGCTTACCAAACATGCATTACAGATACCAAACTAATGCCACGTTTTCTTTTTTCTCTTATGTATTCAAGATGACGTGATGGAGCAGAGGTCCGGCTCATCCACGCCGCAGCGCTCCTGCTCTGCCGCCGGCTTGCACCGGCCGAGGCTGAGCATCGATGCCGCCGCGGCCACCGAGTGCCAGTCGCTGATGGGCTCTCTGAGCGGCTCCTTCGTCGGCAGCATCCCCTCGGTGACACCGCGCCTGGGGAGCCACACCATGGACTTCTTCGAGATGTGCGCCAGCCTGATCATGGCCCTGGCTCGCTGACGGGTGGCACCGAGGCACCGGTCCCTCCGCACACGGTATTGCACTGTGAGGATCTGGTCCAACTTGTCTGTTCCTTGTTTCTTCTGCTTTGTTCCTCCCCCGCCCTTCACCGCTCCATAGGCTGTGACACAGAGCCAATTCCAGACCCACACTCCCCTCTAACAAGGCACTGAAGAAATTAAGAATAACTTTATTTCACTCGTTATACCGCAGTGAAATATATCCGATACCCTTTTTTTCCCCAGTGAACTGAATGGGAAATGTTGGCATGGCTGTAAAGTAGTGAATGTATCGCTGAGTTTTTGGAAAACACCTCCATCCCAAGTTAACGGAGCCATGGCCAAGCTTTCTGCGATGTAGGTAGCGTGCAGCGAGGTTGATGTTGTATCCCCTTTGCTGGGCAGAGCAGGGGCAGGATGGGCTGAGCCAGGTCGGAGGGGTCGACCGGGAGCTACGTGAAACGGAGCGGAGGGGTGATGAAGTAGCTCTGCGGCGTTCGCACCCGCGTGCTGGTGGGGCTGTTGGTCTCCGGTAACACTTTCCTCCTAAAACTAGCAGATCTTCAGACACTTCTGCACTAGTGCAATATGCCATCCCTCCCCTCTGGGTTTGTTTTTTTTTTTTTTCCCCTGCTAAAGATGGGGAGGGAAGGTGGGATGTGCAAAGGTCCTGTTGCAAACGTGCCGTGGGAAAGCCCTCCGCGTGTCAAGTCTTTGCAGAGGAGTGTCCCATAAGATGCTTTATTTCCTCCTCCTGAGAGCCCCGGACGGCACTGACCTGCTCACCGCGTTCAAAGGTGAAGGCAGTTTGCCTTTTTTCCAGCCCTTAGTTGTCACCCCCACCTCCAACCCGCTCACCCTCCCCTCCAGAGGCCGAATCCCAAGCAGGATTCGGATGAACCACCGACGGAGGGCAGGATGCCGATGAGCCCCGCGAAAACCCAGCGCTTCGCCCACCGTGCACCCAAGGGTGGGGATCGTCACTGCTGGGCGAGAGCTGGCAGCGTCGCGCAGCTCCGAAGCACTTACCTCTCGCCTTTCCCACAGGAAGCCTTCGCCCGTTGTCACCACCCGAAAATCGCTGCCAAATCTGCCTTCCCTGCCGTGCCCGCTCGCAGCTTCGCGCCACCGGAGACTCGCTTTTCACGCCAAAGGGCTCTCCCGTCCCGCTGCTGCTCACCGGACTGTGACCTTCACCACTCCGCTGATAAGGCAGGGATATCTGGATCCGGAGTTTTACTGTTTCTTTACTACTGGCTATCTGAAGGATAGGATTTTATTTTCTAAGACAAACTACAGCGATTTTTAAGGTTAAATTCTTGTTATTCAAGGGTAAACTCTAATGCATGTGTGACTTCTTTGTTTAAAAGAATTACTTTTGATTACATAGGCTTAATCTAATGGGCAGCGTTGGCATCTGCTTGGCTTTGCTATGGTATTTAATTCCATTTACTTGATTGCGAAGGAACGTAATAATCTACTCAGTCAAGGAACAAATGCTTTATGAAAACTTTGCCAAAAAAGTCATGGGTGGGGTTGGTTTTTTTTCCTTTTCTTTTTGTTTTTGTTTTGTTGTAAGAAACAAAGCAAAGGAGAACTTTTGCTGGTCCCAGGTACACGGTCATTCAACTTTAAAAAAAAAAATTGATCCATCTTTTTGATAGCTTCTTAGGACCCATCGAGGTTTTTTGCTCGTTTTTTTTGTACAGTTGCACTTTAATTTATACTTTCTGCAAGTTTCTATGAGAAGCAAGGGAGAGAAGGACACATTAAGCCTTTTGTACTAATCATTTTAGGTAATCAAGACAAATACGGGATATTTTTGCCATCTACTGGCAGTTAAATGGACATTTTCAGCCTGAAGTCCCTTTTTTAAAAAAACACAGATTTGCCTTACTTTTGTTACAGATTACGCTTGGATTCTCACTAATGTGACTTTACAGCTCCAATTTTTCCAGAAGCCGCACAAAGTAGAAAGCTTCCAAAAAAAAATAAAAAAAATCAGTTTTGCTGTTAACTTCTCGTACGCTAAATCCAACGCAGCAGTGGTTGGGTTATAAACCCGGCAGCAGAACAATTTTGTTTTTAAAAGAAACACTGGAAATATTTGTAGTACTCCTAGGTTTTGTAACGAGCTTTTTATTATATTATCATTATTAAATAAATACTCTGGGGTGGAGGATGGCTTTGGTACTGTGCCTGGTGGCTCTGGGATGATGTGCGTCTCCAGTGCTGTGGTGTGAGTGGGTCATACCTGGCGAGGATGGAGAATCCAGACTCCTGCATGCAAAAAAAGCCCACCCCAGAGCCAAAGCTGAGCAGCACCCAGCTCTTTAGCAGCTTTCGGATCAGTGCTGAGACCCGAGCGAATGCTGAGCAAACAGCCCTAAATGGTTTTGGGTGCTGGAGATAAGCCCCTTTGGAAAGGAGCAGGAGGGGGTGGCTGAGCGCCCGTAGGGACAGACATTAATTTCCATCCAGGAAACACTTAGATGTGTCCATACTCCCGCCGTGAAATGTATTTGAAACGTAAAAGGCTGTTTAAATCATCACTCCCAACGGAGCATCTTGCCAGGTCGCTTGTCGTGGAAACACCTGTAGCCCAGCTGATGGTGCATTAGGTGTAATCTGCGGTTCAGAAGCGTGTAGATGTACAGATGTCTCACCTTAAAATGACACTTGTCCTCTGGGATTTCCCACCCGGCAGAACTAATAGCATTAAAAGGCAGTGACTGCCCTTGGGAGGAAATATTTGCTTGCTGGAGGCGGGTGGGATTTCTAGGTGGTAGAATAAGCCTTCGCGGCACTTGGCATCTTCTCAGAGCCATGCAAACGTTAACTGATACGTGGATCTGCAAAACCAGTCCTGCCTAGAAGGCAATAAGAGTGGCCCCGTTTTCCATACGGAGAGGCACAAAGAGATGAAGCAACTTTCCTGCTCGATGTCAGCAGAGGCAGTGGAGCGAGTAGGACTGATGGAAGTACCTCCGCCATGAACGCCTCCGACTAAACTGTCCGTTACAGCCTCACCCAGATCCACGCTGCATTTTGAAATATCCTGAGAAGTTTCACTTTGGTTTTTTTTATTTATTTTGCCTTCACACAGGCTCTTTTCTGGTTCCCAGCTCCAAAGCCGCTGACCTCCAGTTACATTTTCCAGAGGAAAAGTTTAACATTTACACTGTTACATTGTGGTCAGGTTTTGGGTTTTGTTTTTTTTTCAGTTATGCTGATACACGCACGAGCACCGGGAAAAGCAGGGTAGACCTATTTGAACTACAGAAACTTGAATTACTCCAAGTGCAATTCTTCCAAAGCCACTGGACAGCTGTGCTTTGCAAGCCACAAACTCACCCAAACTTTGCTTCAGCCCGAGGGGGAAGAGAAACAGAACGCGAAGGCTCGAGTTCAGTGAGGCTCCGGCATTAACCTCCAGCTCCTGGATGAGTTAATTCAGAACAGCTTCTACTGTACTAGTTGGCAAATATATATATGTATATATTATATATGGATACATACATATAAAATATATATATGGATATATTATGTATGGAGATATATATATATATATATATATAAAAAAAAATGTAAGTAGCATCCCTGTCATTGGCCTCTCAGTTTTATTTGCCCCGAGGGGTAGGTGTGTGCCCTGGATGCCCGCCATCGCACACACTAATCCCCGCATACAAGAGGACCCGGAGAAAAGGGATGATATTTTGACACTCTCTTCTGGGTAAAGCCCCTGAGTAGCTTAGCTGACCCCGTCGGACCCAGCGCGGCCTCGTCTGGGGATGGGAGGGGAGGTGGCGTCGGGAGCCACGAGCATCCCACCCTCCCCGGTCAAAGCTGTGGTGCCGGTGGGGTTTGGGGCAGTTTTGTGTTCAGGAGTTAGAGCCGAGCAGGCGAAGGCAGCGGGACTTTTTTTTTTCCTCTTAACGGGTCAGAAATGCATCTTCAGCGTCTACGGCCAATTTAGCATTTCATAAGGTGTGTAGAAGCACAGGGGTATATTTGGGCAGCGTTGTAAAAATGAAGCAGCTGGTTAGTATCTGTTGTATATATATTTTTTTTTGTGTGATTATAATGCCATTCGTATTGGAATAGATGAAGTTTGAACAAAATAACCATTCTGTCTACTCCTTTTCATTTCACTGCTCTTTATCATCAGTCGTCTTGTGTGCACCCACATAGAAGGAGGCGACACCTACGCGCAGGACATGAAATTGTGCCTTCGACATACATTAGGACTGGTGGAAGTCACAGCTTTCTTTCACGAGGTGCACAAAACCCCCCAGTTTATGCAGAATCCCACCGGTGAGACACGCAGGCCGTGTTTCTAAATACTTGAAGTACCATTTGTTGTGCAATTATTTGGCTTCACCCTTTTATTAGCTGAGAGGAGAGGGGGGAGAAGAGTGGCACATCATTCCCTTCGGATGAGCCAAACAAATCCCTGCTCCAGCTCCTGAAGTATTTTACTGGGAAGTTTTAGGATCTGATTTTGTTTCAGGTGTGTGATGTACCTCCTAGAGTCACCTTTCTTAAGGTCTTACTTTGGCATGGGCTTTCCATTTAGCGCTTTCCTTCGGCTTCTTGAGCCCTTCCCTTATATATTCCTTTGCATCATTCACATATAAAAAAAGCAACAGCTTCCTATAATTCTGAATTTCCAGAATTTCCTCTTGGGCATGGCGTTAACGATTCATTCGGAGGTACCTCACTCCCACGCCTGAGAGATGAACTGGTTTTCAGAATTCCCACATTACACCTGTTGACCCAACACTGACTTTTGCTGAGAGCAAACGGGGTATTACACGTATTCCATGCACGTATCTTTGCTCGGTTTTGGTCATCAAAATTAGGAGAACTGGATGGTAAATCAGAGCTCTGGCTGGAAAGCATGAGTACGCTTTTGGGGTTACGAAAAGTCTGTTTTCAACAGAAGCCTTGAAATTCCTGCTGAAGCTGCCTTAATTTAAAAATCAAAGTTTATTTGTAAGATTCATCTCTATGGGTGTTTTTTTCAAGTTTTGAAATAGTTTATTTATCCTCATCTCACGAAGCTGTGAAGTAGGTACTGTACACACGGTAATATTTATTCTTGTTGCTGAAAGCACGTTCATGTGTTCTGTATCATGTTATACTCACGTGTTTTGTACCTCAATGCATTTGTGGTTTGTTTTTTTTTTTCTTTTAGAGCACAAAGCAAAACTGAATCCCAGGATAACTGTCGTGTCCGTGGCCCAGCACCTCTGGGCAGACAAACCTCAGCTCTGTGAGAGACCTGAACTGGACTAGTCCATTGTAATTTTGTGTTTGTACTATAAGGAGTATTTATGATTTATGATATTATGTATTTATGCGGGTTTTTGGTTAAAATACTGAACTTTTAAAAGCTCTGAGTATAAGCATCCCTTCAAACATATCATTAACATGAAGCTCAGAAAAAAATCCTGAGCTCTATAAATACTCCATCCTTCTTGGCATTTTCTGTTTTGTCAACTGATGGGCTGGAGAAGGTTTTATTCTCAAATGAATTGCTTTATTACTTTTTGGGGCTAGCTGTTGTGGAAGGGCACAGAGCCTGGGTTCAGTTTTGTCCTTTGTGCAAGTAACTGTGCGTTAGATAATCACAACGAAGCCTTTTACCTTCCATTTATGGTGTGGAAAGTGTTTCTCGGTGTACTGCACTGCATGTGATAGCTGTCTCCATGGTTGACATTTGCACTTTAATAAACTCAGAGGTGAAAAGAGGCAAGAGCAACAAATCCTTAAAACTTACTTATTGCACAGTCCCTTTTTGCAGGCTGGGGCTGGCTGGTAAAGTTTCCCTCTGGAGATGTTCCCGGCACATCCCGGCTGCGGGACCATGGATGCCTCCAGGGCTTGGGAGGGGGGACGGGCAAAGGGGCAGAGAGGGGAATTAAAATATATACATTAATAACAGAAACAGCTTCCCCAACCCAAAATACGTGCCAGGAGGCAGGCCCAAAGGTTTTCTGCTGTATTAACGTGCATCCAGCAGAGCTGATGGACCTGTGCTGACTCAGGTCTTGACTCCTGACGCAAAAGCGTGGAGAAAAGCATTTTAAAGATATTGTGCAAAAATAACTTTTCCTTGCAGGATAGGTGCTTGGAGGTGGGGGTGGTGGAATTGGGGGCTTATTTCCTATACACATGTGATGCAGAGGGAAGTAAATCCAGTTAAAGCACAAAGCTGCAGCGAGCGCTCCAGTTTCGTCCCTGGCCACACGCTCCTTTTTGCACAATTTCTGTGATGCTGAATTGGCTTTTAAGAAATGCCGGTTCACCCTCGGATTCAGCAAATCGGAACAGTTATCATCATGGTCTCCATTTTGAGAAGGAACTTTGGAGAAACAGGGTTTAAAATTCACATGAGAATTACTTCAAGTTTGGATGTGTTTAGGATGTACCAGCAAGGCTATAAAAGAAAAAAGGAAGAATTTAATTTCCTGACCAATATCTTGACCTAAGTATAGCCAACCTGTGGTTTAACTGAGGAAATCTAAGTTGCTATATGTAAAGCATTTTTTGTATTGTCTTGAGTCATCCTATATCGAGCGCTTTCCTTCTGTACATGCATTGGAATCTGTCCATGAAAAAAAAATAGTTTTAAGTGCATTGCAAGGCGTCCTCGCATGAAGTCAGCCGCCAACGCCAGTGCAGAAGTTTGTGTTTCGCATCGAGTTGGGTCGCAGCCCCACAAGGACTGTGCGTAATTGCACCGGGATCAGCATCCAGTCACGGACATCACAGGATATATAGGGAGATTTTTTTTTTTTAATTTAATTTAAAAAAAAAAGGAAAAAAAATGCTAAATAACTTCCTTAGGAGACAAAAATGAACTAGCACATGTGGCTAATGCAAGATTTGCCTCTAGTGCTTACAGAGCGTGTGATTAATAGACTTCAGGAGTAGTGAGCTAGTGCTGGATGGGGAGGAGGATGAGGAAGGCGTTGAGGAAGGAGGTGTTTTCTTCACAGGATCAATCCTAAACATTGCCATGGAAAAAAAGCCCCCCAGGTAAACCGTCTCCACAACTTCCATCGGGATCATTCCCCGCAAAGGCTGTAGGTGAAGGACATAGCGCACGTCCCAGCCTGCTCTGAAGCCAAACACGCGCTTCAGCTCCCCGAACTCTCCATCTCCGCTACAGAAGTCTAAATATTTGGGCTGGCAAGCCTGCAAAGCTGTGCATGCTTACAGGGGATTGTTTTATTTATTTTTTTTTTTTTTATTGCAAGGATGGATGCAGGCCAACGTACTTAATAGTAACCACATGGTAAAATAAATAAGAATGCCTGTATAGACTTAAAAGTAAATGTTAAATATTTGCTCTGTTTTTTCTGATGTCTTCTATGCCAGCTTTGAAATGGCCGTGTGGCAAACAGCCCTTTTATTTTGCTGTGTTTTCTTAAGCCTGGAACATTTAATAATTTCTAATTAAACCATCTACATTTTTAGGATATTTATGAGCAAACTGATATGGGCTCTTAAAACTGTGCCGGGGAGGGGTAGAAGCTGTACGCTACGGTCATATTTAGGGTTTTTTTTTTCTTCCAAAGCCATGTAAAAACTATCCACATTTTTCTGTTTTTGAAAAGGTATCCACTGGATACACTGAGGAGGAGCCATTAGTAATTTATATTTCTCTTCCTACATTTAGGAGCATTTTTCTTAAAATAAGCAATCGTCCTCCGGGCCCACAGCGGAGAACAGCCCAAACACAGGGGCAACTGTTGGGTAACTGCCTGCTGCTGCGAGTCGGGGGGAGCCAGGAGGCAGCCTTTACATATCTGGGATGCCTAAGCTAGCTTAGAAAAATAAAGTAAATTTTGACTGAATGCTTTATTTACTCTTTTTTAATGTTTTTTGGAAAGAAATGAGTCAAGTTTTCCAATATTTTATATATTCAACCCAGCAAGAGTGCCGGTACGTACTTCTCGTCTCGATACTTTTGTCAAGACCAAAACCAGTTCATATTTATATGGTTTGCTTTCTAAAAGCAAATCTTTTGGGGAGCCTTGCAATTCCAGCACCTAAACCAGTTGGTAATGAGATGGAGCAACTAAACTGCACTTTTTTTTTCATGCAAATGCAGAAACATTACAGCTATATCAGAGTTGACCCACAAGGTACTCCAAAAAGTGAGAAATCCTGAAAATAACGAACGTCGAGCTAATCGGTGAAGACATGCTCTGAATAGCAGAGAAAAAAAAAAAAGGAAACGACTCGTGCACGTTTAACAGTGTAAGCATAAAAAATAAAATTTTATTTACAATCGCATCAGCTCTCTACAGTTGACCAACTGTCACGGATGTGGGAAGCACAACAGAGATGTTCAGGGATGCTCCGTGGGAGACCAGCGCTCAGGGCAGTCAGTACTGTCTGTCTCAAAAAAAAGAAAGTTTCACAGCAATGGGCACCTGGGCAATAGGAGGTTCGTTTGTATCAATTATGCATGAGCATGCAAGGAAATGATATTGCAGCAAGGGGATTTAAGGGCGTGTTTTGGCAAGGCGATGCACACCGAGTGGCCCATGTTTGCAGCAGATGTGAATTAATATGGCATATCTGAAGGCAAGTCAAGAATCTCCCATTTATACAAGTCATGACTGGACGGGGCTTTTTTTAGCTGCAGTTGGACTGGAAACCTGTATAACAGCGGAGTAGCAGACTAAAACTGGAAATACTTATTTAATATTTAATACTGGCTGTTTACATTAACCTTCCCCTGCCTTCAGAAGTTTTAAGTACATTTCTCCACATCTCAAATATCCATACACAGGAAGGAGAAGAAAATATGCATCATAATAAATAAAATCTGAGTTTACCTGAAGTTCAAATGCTCCACTAGAACGTACCCGTCTGAGAGAAGGGGAAAAAAAGAAATGAATTAGTAAACTCCTGAGCAAATACAGTCGCAGTGGCTAAGCACAAAGAACATACTGTTGCTTGCCCCTCAAAACTGGATTGAAAATTGGCCACCCATGCCAGAGACTTTCTGCAAACTTACATCTGCCCTCTGAATTGCGGCAAATCACTGCACTGCCCTCCGTGATATCAATAACATCCAGCTGTTCTCCAGCTGTGACCGGGAGATCAACTCTCCTCTTACTGGGGACCGAGCACTCGGCAGTGGCTGTGTTGATGACATTGATCTCCTTATCATACTGCAGAGAAGAAATAAAAAGCACGAGTTAATTCTAGACTCGTGTACGATGTCTTTAAGGGCAGTGGGGAGGGATGGAGAGAAGAGATCTCAGAATGGGTTGTGAGGCTTTGCTTTGGGCTGAAGAGGGGGCAAAAAACCAGCAACAGGCCTGATGAAGACCCTCGATTAGGGGAGAAGGCAGCAGGTCAGTGGGACATCTCTTCCAGCCTAGATAAGGACCAACAACTTTCCACCGTGCATCTCTTAAGCATGACACATGGCTGCTTTCCTCCTCTGACACAGCTAAGTCTCTAAAAAGAGCCACATACCATAAATGTTTTTCTAAAAATCTTCTCTTCTTTTTCCATCTTCTTGCTTTTTTCTGCATTACTCTTCTTGACTTTGAAGATATTTCTGCATTGAGAGAGAGAGACACACACACACCTCTGAGCTCCATTTAAATAACCACTGGCACACTGGGAAATGCAACCCAGAGCCTAAGTCTGGTCTTGCCTGCAATGAACTCTTGGAAGAGCAGAACATGCCATTCACATCGCTATTTTTCATGAAAGGATGAACAGACAACTCCAACCTGTTGGTGAGCATAGCTTGAGCCATTTTCTATCTCCATTTGGAATAACTGTTTTCTCGGTAAGCAGCGTGGGAACAAACAAACTCTCTATCAAGTGTTTTAAATCAGTCGTGTTTTTATAGAAGTCAACAATTCGCTTTTCCCCCAGCAATTGGTCTCCTTCTGGTTTTATTTATATTCAAACATAAAGGGTCCCCAGATAACTCTCATCCTGAGTCATTTATGGAAGTGGGGCTTGACAGAGCTCTCCAGATTTTTGTTGCTTTTTTAGCACATGGAGGAGAAAGTCACCCAAGCAGACATTTATATGGCACTGTAAAGTGAAAAACGAGCTCTTATAACCAGCTCAAGGGGAGCAATGGCCATTCATGCTGGGGCATTCCCTGGGTATGGAGATGCCACTCTTTCCGGATTGTACATGAAATTCCAACTGTGACATTCATTTTAAAACTAAGACAGGGAAAAAACCAGCCAAACAAACAAAAAACACCCACTTGCAATAAATTATTCACTCTTGGCTAACTTTCACACACTTAAAATGAAGAGGAGGGGAAACAAGAGCTGAAATTACGGACTTCTAAGCTGTCAAGAGATTCCTCCTTGGCACTCTCAGCCTGCGGGACCTGCGATCTCTAAGGAACAGATGAAATCGCATCGGCTTCTCGATAGTCTGTAAAATTATACACATGACTTTGCGCAACACAACAAGGGGTGTTTAAGCAACCCCATGCAGGAACTCTGTGGTAAGGACCCATAAAATAGATTTCTGATTTGCATTTGTTTGAAGTCCTGGGTATTGGGTCATGAAAAAGCTCATTGCAATGCACATTTTTCTGCTCTGAAAAGGGAAATGAAATTTCCTACTTCCATGTGAATTTTTTGCAGCACCAGTAACAAAAAGTTTTAATTGTGCTTTTACGCACAAATGCTACAGCAAGAGGCAATGCAATAAACCCAAGTGGAAGAAGAAGACCCAAGAAATCAATACTTTAAAACAAGGGCAAGGGGAACACACAGGCAATTACATAGGCAAGTACATATGCTGTGTACAGGGCTCCTAAGCACAGTGGTCTTGCCAAAATAGCAATAGCTCATCCAGGAAGATCAAATATTTAATCAAGGCACAATTAAAGAAGGAATGGGACTGACCAGGGCAGAAAAGCAGCCAAATATATAGCAAGTAGCATCTTTTTGTGTCAGCTAAGTGGGAAGACTCCATACAACTTCAGGATGAGGCCCTCAGGGTATCTCCCACTTGCTTACAGTTCAGATCCAAGAGTTTGTTTTGCCCTCAAGATATTTTCTGCAAAGTTACGCGAAAGCTGTGTTCAAAGGGAAAGGACCCTGGAGCAGCAGCCAACACAAATGTGCACGCAATCAGGGGCATCCCGCTCCTGCAAATGACTCCGGAGACACGCGTACAAAGTTAGACAACACGGGAAAACATAGAATGGAAATCAAGACCTTTCCACGTCATCGCTGCTTTTCCTTTGGTCCTTATCCTCTTTCGCCGTCAGAAATTTTGGCATCCAGGTTTTGTGCTTGTCGTCCTTCTCTCTGAGAGGAGGGGAAAGAGCCACACAAAAATTCAAGACTTTCCAGCAGGCTGTGTCCCCTGCCCAAACCCGTGTACCTACAAAGTTGTGATTTTTCTCCCTGTCTCCCCCCACAACCACCACTGAAATGCAAACACTTGCTGCGATTTATACCAGCACGCGCCGCTGCCACAATCACCTGGCAGCAAGACATCCAGACATGCTGTTCCTATTAAAAGTAATTTTTCTGACAAGGAGCTTGCCAGAACGGGGCTGATTATCGGGTCTGGGAGCTGGAGTTTTCCTTCCTTAGGAAAACTATCTGAAATGTCACGTGTTTCAGGGAGCAGCTCTCTCCTTTTCACATCTCTGGCATTAACTAGGTAACATTGAAGAAACATTGTGCGGGATGCTCCTTGCCAAATTAAACACACATGGGGAGGGCACCTGGATTGAATCCCGACCAGCTCACGACCCTCGGTGGCTTGTGGTACCGCAGGCTCCCCAGGGCACAGGTTTGTGCCAAGAAGAACACCTCCTTGGCCCAAGGCCAGCCCCAGGAGAGGGGACCCTCCTCACCTCGGCTCGCTCTGCCCTGCCTCGACATCGTCGTACACCATGTCCTCCTGGAAAACAGCCGCTGTCAACCAAAATGCAGCAGAGAAAATTATTAGGGGATGTCATTCGGAGCTTGGTACTCAAAGTGATGGATTGCAGAGGAAAATTGGGGCTGCTGCTAGTCGCTCAACCCAAAGGGGCCAAGGCAAAGTGAAAGAAAGACCCTCGGGACTCTGACAACCAGCCAAAACTCCAGCACAAGGCAGGATGCTTGCGTTTGTTAGTTGTGTTTGTGGGCAGTTTTCTGGATGGGGGTGACCATCTGGCTCCAGGGATGGAGCAGGAGCAGCAGCAAAGCCCCAGCTTTGCACTGCAGCCAGCCCGGGCAGGGTTTCCATCCTGAGAACATGGGTATGTTCACTCCAGCACCTTCTCAAGGCTTGATTACTGGGGACAGTTTTTTGCATCCACCTCCATTTACACAAGGCATGAACTTGTCCCCCCAGCAGGCAGCAATAAGCAGCAAAGTTTTAGAGAGCTGCCAGAGCACAGTCGGCTGTTGAACACCACCACCAGCCTGGAAGCAGTGGCTCAGCATGGACCACTTCACATGTGGCTCAGCGTGGACCACTTCACATGTGGCTTGCCTAAATATATTCAGATCTGCAAGAGGAATGCTCGTCTTCAAAGAAAACCACCCCAAAATAAGTAAAACACGCAGCCTCAAATGAAGCACAAATCTCTATCAAGTCTTCAAAGTTAACACTGCCACATTACATGATTTTGAGAAAGTCACGATGCCTAAAGTTGTTTTTCAATTGTCTCTTCATATGCCTCTTTTCATTTGCCTCTTCGTACACACATAGAAATCCCCAAGAGCCAGATACACGTATTTTGCTTACCTAAATTTGGTACCGAAACGGAAAACAATCTGCGGATAGAAAGAGGCTTTTAGAAACAATTTTGCACATCAGCATCACCCAAAAAGCCATGAGCACCGACAAGCTGGCAGCACACAGTGCTCACAGCTGAACCGATGGAGGTACGTCAAGGTGCACGGGCTCCATGACACCAACCACATTTGCCAGAATTACATCCCTTGCTAATTAAGAATCTCCATCCTCTGACAGCCATCAAGCAGGTTATGAGATCTACATTGCATCCCAAGAACAGTTCAAATCATCAAAAGCACCCTCCTCCTGCCCACCGTTCACCCCTTCCCAGTAGCTAGAGGGTTGATGGACTGTTGGTAACTGTAGTCGGTAGTAATTTCGTCCTTGTAGTCTGCTGATATCATGGGTTGCCCAAAAATTTAAATGTGACAATGACTGTAGATATTTGAGATGCTTATGAGAGCTTTAAGGGTTCTTTGTGACAGGAGAATGGCATGAAACCTGGTGGCTCCTTCCCTATAATGACATTTAGCAGTAATGCAGGAAGGAGACACTGACATGGCAGAGCACGTAGCGTGAAAAGGCTTTTAAATAAAACAAACCTTCCTCAGATAAAAGAGGAAAGGGTTAATCTGAAATTTCCAAAGACGTAAGAAGTAGCATTTTCCTGGCCTCCAGGCACTGTGCACAGGATGAGGCACACGCTGGCAGCCATGGAGGACGGGCTCTGCAGGCAGCTACTGTGCAGTTGAGGAAAAGGCAGTTTCCATGCAACCCTAACCAGCATTTTGAATATTAAAGAGTACCCAAAAGGGCACTATAGGATGTTACACAATATCCTCTATCCTAACTTGTTGGACTACAGACTCAACAGTAAACTTCTTCAGTGGATGCTGTTGCCATCTTGACTGTAAATGATACTTTGAGGAGCCACATCAGCAAGCCTTTGCCGAGTCCTGGCCCACAGGTCTAGGCAGCAGGTGTCACGTTTCTACGTTCCCTTGTGTACCTGCACCACGCTGAGGTATCAAAAAGGTACCAAAGGCAGCAGAAAGCCTATGAACACTTGGACACTGCTGTAGGACCAACTGCCATAGATTCCTGATGCCAGAGACTTCGGAGAAGCTGCACAGATGGACTATTGGTCACATCTGCCAGAGCAGCTCCTAATGAGTTGATAGAAGCACTTTTGGCATAGCGTTCCCAATAAAGCTGTATTCCTTACTCCTACACCTCCTGCTCTCAAATTATTGCAAATATGAATGCTCAGGTTTGGAGGCGGAAGGGGTTGGACAACCAATATTTTCTTACCTTAAGTTTTCCTTTAACTTGATATTATTCAGCTTCAACTTTTCTATCTTAAGCAAGTTTCCAAATCTCTTTTGTTTTTCTGTTCTGTCCAAAAGAGAAACAGATTTTAGACTAAAGAGGCACAAGGCGCTGAAATATGTGAGAGCTGCAATACTCATAGCTCCAGAGATCCTGACGCAGGTAAAGGAAGGTCAGCAGACCTCAGACCTCAGCTCAGCAGTAGGCTTTAAGACTTAACAGCATCATGCGGATGATGGATTCAGTGGGATAGGCACCAACACCACAAAAGGTGCTTAATTATAAAGTCCAAGCTCAAACCTTTGCTTAGCTTTACACTTTTCTGTGTTAATTGAAGTTGTCCTCCTCTGACCCAACAACTACAGAATGACCCAGGTTTCTTTGGAGTAAAAATCCCTGATGAAAGGGACAAAAATTCCCCGGAAGCATGCAGTTTGCATTAAAGGAGGATATCAGGACCATCTGTCTGTGCCACCCTTCATCACACATTTCTATTGTGTACGCTCTTGAGAAGGACGTTCCAGTACACACACTCCTCTCTGAAGCTTAGGGGGGGTTGCAAAGCTACACAGCAATTTTCTAATAAAGTATCTGCGAAGAACCAAGATCCTCACATGGGGGACATTACCCATGCGCAAGTACTATTAAAAATACTTTATGTGTATCAGCACACCTAATCCTGCATGTGGGATCAATAGAAAGACTACACAAAGACCGCTTTGGGGATTAAGACACTGACCTCTGAACCCCCTGAATTTGGTCCCAACCCTAGCTTTGTCGTGAAGTTCCCTTGCAAACCCAGCAAGATGCACTTGGTCCTCTGTCAATTAGCAATAGGGTTTAATTTCTGCTGCTGTTCAGCACCCATGGGCAGAGAGGCGCAGAAGAGGCTTGGGTACGCTTCCCAGCGGGTGGGGGACATGCATGGTTGGTCCAGGAGCCAGATCCAGGAGCCAACACACCACCCACTGACTGGAGAAGCTCGTGCACCTCCACCACTCAACTCCCATGGATAATTTGCAGAGAAATGACACTTTCACCTTTTAATAAGTGCCCAGGCACCTCCAGGGTTTCAGGTCTCCCACACCTTTTCCCCTCTCTGGCACAGGCAGGCTCTACATGCGCACGTAAGCTAGACTTGAAGCCAGATGCAAACCAGTACGAGTCTCACATCCGTAAGGGAAAAGCAGACGTACAGCAACACCTTATCATTCCTCCCACACTGCTCCTTAGAAGAGAGCCACCAGATGCACTCCAAGAAGTCGTGTGCAGCATCCCCAGCCCGTACGCCGTTCCCAAAGGCTGTCTCTATTTCTTACAAAGGGATGCAGGAAATCTCTTACTGTATGAGGGTAGGGAACCACACAAAGCTAATAATTAAAAACACGACTAACTTCACGTTTCGCCTCTTAATCCGTTTGGGAAGCTCAGGCAATATATATTAACCTGAGGCTGCAAAAGTCATTGCGTTTATAACACACCCTGTGGAAGCAAATATCTTGAGAAGCTACATAAAAAAGAGCAGGTTGCAAGTTAGTTACAGCATGTCAGCTGCAGGCATTAGCTCACAGACTGGGCTCCTTTTAGCTTTCCAACCTCCTACGATCTGAAATGTGCGCTATTTGTCCCTTTTCGGGGGGGGACGATTTCCCCATTTGTCCCTCCAGCATTACCTCTTTCGGCACACACACAAAAAAGGTGCCATTTCTCAGCTACAGCTGAGCAACGCTTTTAATCGAGAGAAGGGTAGCAAGACTGTCCTGTGTGTTTTATGCAAGCAGAGGTCTGTAAGGGGAGTGCTCCCAATGGATGGAGAGTGCTACAAGCTCTAATAGAAAGGCCTCATAGCCTAGGGGTTTAATTTTTGGCAAATATTTTTTGTTCCCTAAGTGTCAGCCAAAGGGGAAAGAGGGAGGAAGAGGGGGAAGAAACCCACCCGTACAACAACTTTTCTGCAGTTGCATTAGGCAAAAAAAAAGCTTCCAGCCAGTACCTGGCATGTGAAATCAATGAAGTATGGTCAGTATTTCAAAATACAGGCTGAGAAATCGCAACTTACTCTGGTTTTGCTGGATCATCCCCCCAAGTCTCAACATCTTCATATGTTTCTTCATAGCTGTTTCCTGAAACTTCAAACCAAGGCATGCCATTATCACAAACCACGTTCGGTAGCAATGAGGTGAGGTTTGCTGGACAAATTGCACCCAGGCCATTACATTTTACTCTTACGGAGGCTTCGAGGTTGCTCAAATTAATTCCATGCTAGACACGTGTATTGCTCCCCACTGGTTTTAATGGGAATTTAGAGCAACCAGGCCAGAAGGTGACACTATAGATGTTGAAAGTTAAATGAAGCTATTCACATCATCTCCCTGGGACCATCCCAAATTAAAAGCAGCTCCTGTTCGAGCTTCCCCATGTGCTGCACTTACTGCTGGTTGATGCAAACTGACTTGAGGCATCTGACACTTGGCTGCTAAAAGACAGAAATATTATATGGGGATGTGCTGCAGAGCAGGTTTTAAAAGACATTTCATAGACACATCCATTGCAAAGAGCCCAAGTCCATACTTACAGTCTATCTTGCATTTCCTCAACGTCATCATATATATCCTCCGGTGCCTGCAGAGACGGCCAAGTGTTTTGGTTCAAGGCTGTTGCTTCTGCCGCAGGCTTTGGAGCACCAACATATACACGGCGCACTGGAAACAAGAAAGGACCTTTGCTTTAGAAGCTTTTCTGAGGAACTTCCCTCAGGGAAAGGACAACTGTTGAGGGTAACACTTGATGCCACAACAAATAAGAGCCTATGGACGTACTTTCCATTCCAGGAGACCAGAAAAGTCACTGCTCTGATCCGCTTTGAGAAAGAAAAGCATTTAACTTTAAAACATGTTCAAGTTTTAAAATATTTTAGGTTTACAAAAAATAAAACGTCCATCAATATTCCCAGTTGTAGCAGCTCTGACCCAAATGCTCCTCACCAGAAAACATCCCAAGAGACTATTCATGGATATCTGCAGAGTGACTGAAGTGAGAGCTTAGCATGGTTGGTGGAGATGCTAAGATCCAAATAACGAGCCAGTCCATTGGGAATACACCTGTAAATCAACATCTCAGAAAGGAGACAAGGAGAGAGAATATCCCAGCGATTATTGCACCAAGGGCTGGAATAGAGTGTGAGAGTTGCACCTCATGAGGTGAGAGAAAGATTATCACCGAAAGACTCTGTTAAGTGGCAATATTAAATCCTTAAAACTAGTTTAAAAGAGTTGGAATAATGTAGAAATGCAGCCACGCAAATAAAGGCAGACCATGTTTCTAAATGAACAGAGGTGCACCAGAAACTTTCACCACCATAATGTGGTCTAGTTAATGACCAAAATTTCTGAAAAGACGTTCAAACCCCCTTGAAGAAGGAAAGNTTAAAAATTGTTTAAAAGAGTTGGAACAATGTAGAAATGCAGCCACGCAAATAAAAGCAGACCATGTTTCTAAATGAACAGAGGTGCACCAGAAACATTCACCACCATAATGTGGTCTAGTTAATGAACAAAATTTCTGAAAAGACGTTCAAACCCCCTTGAAGAAGGAAAGGATGGGGTGGCAGGGAGGGGGAAACCAAACAGTTCTCTGAATCAGCCTCTCTGGTGAGGCAATAGCAGGAGGCTCACCATGAGCACTTTTTAAAATAAATCTCAACAGAAATTACCTCCAGCTGTTCAAAGGTCAAGCAAACCAGCAAGATTTCTTACAAAAACAGACACCAACCAAACCAGAAAATTATTGTGAAGTGATTTAAAATAAAATAATTAAAAAAAAACAACCGAGGACCACACCAATAACAACAACCACAGCCACAGTCAATTTACGCTTCCTCCTTCATGCTCCTGGTCTGTCCACAGAGCACAACGGAGCTACTTTTCTCTCTTTCATCTTTGAAATGGTGCCATATCACGCTAACAGCTCGCAGAGGCAGGAGTAAGGCCTTTGCAGAGTAGAGCCCATGCACACTTATACCTGAAGTTGCAAAATGGTGTTTACAGAAGAGGCACGACTGGGTTTAATTGTGCAGCTAAGGTGCACATTACCAGCTCTGGATGTTATCTCAGCGCATCGTGACAGAAGGAGCCCAAAGTCAGAAAAAGGCTCACTGGAACTGCTAAGAAGATGGAGCAAGGAGCCACCATCCATCTTAATAAGGGACAGGGAGAGGCTTCAGGCTCTCATCCTGCTCACGTGTGTTTCTACCACAAGCCTCAGCCAAACCCTTTTCTGAGACTCAATAAATTATGAGAAGCAGAGGAGATGGATTTCAGCTCTCTCGGATAAGAGCAATCTGCTAGAAAAACAAACACCTCGGTTTGAGTTACGCAGATGGTTAACCAACTTAGGAAGCTATTTGCAAAGCCAAAATAAATGATTCAGACCAGAATACAAATGTGCATGCAACCTTTTGCCCTGGTTTAACTAAATTGGTTCAAGAGTTGCATCCAAATTTAACATTATTTCCCATATGGAAGAGACATTTGGGCAACAGATGGGACTGAGGATTGAGGAAACACTCAACAGCGCAATGAGATACTCACATAACTCCGCTCCATCTTTTGCCAGCCCTTGTGGGCTAGGATGCTTTGCAGTCTGGGTACTGGTCACATCCTGCTTCACTTGTGGCATCTCCATCCCACCTCTACCACCTTCCTTGGTTTGGCCATTGGGACATACGTATTCATTTCCACCTGTCTGAGATCAGATATTTGGTTTGGTCAACACAGTCTTTAGAAACAGCTTTCTAATATAAGCTAATAAAAGTTACATATATACATCTATAAAAATATGTTATTTTTCTGTGGACTTAAAACAGTTTCACGCCCTTTTCCATCAGGGTTTTCTGGTAGACGTAAGTCCTGCTTGGCAGCACTACCTGCCTTTTAGGCGGTAACAGTTGAGCAATGAGTAGGCAAAAGAGAAGGCAGAAAAAAACAGGTCATTAAGAGCTCAAATTTCAAGTGTTTCCCGAAGAGAGGGAGGCTAGAAGGACAAGAGACATCCTACAGTAATTATTAAAAGTAATCTCAAGGATACGATACCTTGAAAATTTTGTTTCCTTCCTGTTTCTCTCTTTCAAGACTTGTTTTTTCCTCTTCTTCATCCGCTATTATAGCTCTTCCAGGACTGAAAATTTCAGAAATGAGAGACATCTCGAAACAGAGACACTTTAGCAAAGCCACAGACAGACAGATTGCTTTATGATTGTGCACAAATAAGCAGCTCATTTTCCGTCTGAATGAGGTAGATGCCAAAAAGACCACCAAAAGTAGGGGCAAATCCAAATCTAAAGGCCACTAAATACTTGGGGTAATGGCAATCGCTCTCAAAAAAGAGACAAACTAAGATAATTGTTTTCTAGAAGCAGGAATGGACAAGCTATATCCCTTTGTCAGTGGTGGTACCTGGTTCACAAGAAGCGACTCTCAGCATACTATATGGTGATTTAGGGAAGAAGATACAACAGGAGGCAGAACATGATACGTTTTTTCCAGCACAACATTACCCAGTGAAGTGGCCCCCTTTTATCACATGATTCTTCAATCCCCATTGAAAAAACAGCCTTCAGCAAGTGTCAGTAATTATACACTGCAGGGAGTATGAAATGTGACATTTATAGGGTGAAATTCAGTGTGGACCTCCAGGTTTGGACCTGGAACCTGGTGTCCCAGTTTGAGAGTCTCATTTCTCTCCCTTCTCATACTGAAAGAGTTCAGGTTTCAGTAGGAAAAGACAATGCATTTTTTTGTGTGTCAGAGGACAGAAGAAAATCTCCCCTCCAGATACGCTTTAGAATGAAACTAATCTTAGAAACCATGAGCGCTGACACAGCACAGCATCATCATCTGCATTGTCCTGGTCATGAAATGTATGAAATTTCTTTCTATTTACTGAGTGTTACAGTATTTTAACCCTAACCTGGTTTAGCTGTGGGGTTAGAAGAAGCTTGAGAGAAAGCAAAGGAAATTACCTGGATTTGGCAAAGAGAAATGTCTTCTGTTTCTAGAATAAAGAAGAGGAAAGCCTTCAGCCACTATGCTTTTCTCAGCAGTCAAGCTTTTATATGAGGCCTCAGCTGTCATATAGTATTTAAAGAAATGTTTCCTTAGAAAGCCCAGAAGCATTTTACATTTGGAATAGTCATCAGGCAAGGATATTTCCTCTACTTTGCAGGACAAGGGATACACATATTGACAAACTATATAGAGATAATATAACAGTGCAAGGGATCAGGCCAATGAAGCTACTGGTCAGAACGAAAGCAATTACAGGTTGGAGAGCTTACAGAAGAGGAGGAAGGTTTTTTTATTAAATAAAGATTTTCCAACCTACCATAAAACAAGACTACAGCCAAGCCAGACAACCTCTCTGCAAATCATGCACAGATAAGTGCATTTGGAAACCTGTGCTATTTCCTGGACAAATTGATTGCTTTGCAAGTCAGGACTTGAAAGTAGAGTTCAACGTTTTCCAAAGAGTAGTTTCCCCTCTTTTAGCAGAGCCAGAACTGATACCCAATACATGATCATCTCCTGGCATGAGGTGACATGTTCTCCCAGCCCAGCTCCCCACTGTGAGCTCGGCCGTGCAGCCAAGCAGGTCTTCTTTAGAGACAGCTGTAGCAATTCCTGCCCTGCGCAATGCACTGTCTTGCCTTCACTGCAGGATATCTCCACCCTCGAGGTGAACTGCCACTCCCTTTGTAGCCAGGGTAAAATGAAAAGAGTCAGGCCATAGTTTGCAGCAGAGATATCCCTGCAGCAGGGAATGAAAACCCATACAGTCATGCCCCCAACAGTTGCCCTCGCTTACAAGCCAAAGCTCAAAGCGTGCTGCCATGAGAAGGAACCTGGCTCAATTTTGGTTTTGTGCCTTCACAGAGGGATTACGAGGACCAGCCCACCCTTGACAGGAAATTCCAGAACAATTCAGTGGATTTTTGCTCCAAGAATTCATGATCTTGATATCGGTGGTTGACGCTTACTTGGTCTACCACCAATGTCCAGATGGTGTTATCACTTCCTTACATGTTTGCAGAGGAAGTCAAGGGAACTGAATCTCTCTCCCAGTGTGTTTGGAAACCTCATTAGTCCTCGTGTCCCCTCTGCAATTTCTTATTTATTTTTTGAGAGTCTTCACAGACAACATGCATAAAGATATACTCGGCAGATAAGAAATGCAGATAAGAAATACAGATATTAAGAATCTCTAAGATAGGAAAGCACGATACGTATGGCATAGTCAAGCCCAAAAGATCAAAAACAGCTGTAAGGAGACTTACCTTGTGTTCTTGAGGCTCTGCCTTAGGTACTAGAAAAGATATTTGTGAACAAGTATTACTTTTCAGTTTGTTTTAAAGTCATTGCACTTTAAGTTGCAAAACCCAACTTCAGCCCACAAGCTCAGCGTCCAGGCACACATTCACCATGGTACATTCACCGTGTCCTACTGGCCAGGGTCCTTCAATTTGCTATTTGAATGTTGGCTTACATTCAGAGGACTGCAGCATTGAGCTTGGCTGGCCACAGTTTTCATAGCCCTTGGGGCAAACCCAAAAGGGCTGTGGTGGGCCCCCCCCCAAAGGAAGTTGCTTGGCTCCTGTTCCAGTGGGAGAGAAAACCAACGCATAAGGCAGAAACTACCCTCCCCCCAATAGGGGAATCTTTGAAAAAAGTAAGAGCAGAGCAGTGGCAGCTCTAATAGAGAAAATTATACTGGGAAGAAGTAGTGATGACAATGGAAAACCTCTGTACTGTGAAAAATAACCCGTTCCCAAGAAGATGCTGAGGTTTGCCTCACTGTCTTATTTTCTTTCTCTTCTACATGAGTAGTATCTTACGACTTTTTCCCACTGCAGTTCTACTGTAAGCACCATCTCACCACTAAAATGGCAGTTCTTTTTTGTCTGTGCCCCAAAGTCCTCATACTGTGATGGTGTGCAGAGGGATGATACAGACAGTCATCTTTGGTCACCCCTACCAACGTGCAGCTGTTTTTCTCTGCTTGAAGAAATTATATTATTTCCTTTTTTAAAGGCTTTATCCCAGATAGCATGTAATTCACCTTGCAATCTTGCCTTGCAAAGTACCTTCAATGACACACAAGGTTGTGGCGTCCCCAGACTGATTCAGGTACGTCGAGCTTTCTTCATAATTATGCTGCTCTTCAAGTTGAGCTCTGAGAAGATGAGAGAAAAGAGAGGAGATATTTTTTTCTGGTCCTTTTAGAAGTCTGAAAAAAAAATTATTCATCGTAAGGACAAGGAATTCTAGCGTTTTGATAATGAGCCTTCAAGAAAGCAAAGTGAAATCAGGAACTCCTCAGAGGGAGAGGAGACCTGTGCCTGATACAGGGTTCAGCAGATCTTCCCCCCTGACTCCACATCCCAACTGCTTTTCCTTTGGGGGGACAGGCTGCCCTTATAGGGCTCAAAGCATGTCAGGGGACTTCATACTGGGATTATGGGCCTCTGCCTACAGCGATCCCTCAAGTAGAAGCAGAACAAAAAGTCCAAGCATTTTTCAAACCTACCTCAGCCACTTAAAAATGAATAACAACCCAGTTGCACTGTTTGGGATGCTGTTTCTCATTTAAGGAAATAGAAAGGGGAAAACACAGATATCAGGGGGTACATATAAAGGTCCTGCTCCTGACCTTATCAAGTGACACGCTGCATGCCGACACGGCGAGTGGCATTTGCCAGCAGTGGGAGGAGGCAAGGTGTCACAGCCACAGCACCGCGCAGCCTCAAGCATCGGGCTTCCCAGCCCAGTCCCCATCTCCTCATTCTCTTTTTCCCTTTGCTCCTCCAGAAATTCAAATTAGATTTGTTTGGAAACGGGTGCAGAGAAAAATCCAAGCCTTCTCAGAGCTCCCAGGCAAAGCCCCGAGGCTTACCCTCCACCCACGGCGGCAGAGATTGCGGCAGCTCAGGAGCGTATTGGGAAGTGGCAAATGCACAAGATGCAGCTTGCAAGACCTGCGGGGGATGGGCTAGGGTGGTGAAAGGGCATCAGGAAGAGTTACAGTGAGAACCTCCATCTTTTAACAGTAAGTCTATAATAAACCTCAGGGAGGGTTTGGTTTTCCTTGAATCACCCTGCTGTCACAGCTCAGCGTCAACAGAATAAGGACTAAGTAGTTGTTGCAAACCAGAACAAGAGGAACAAGAAACTCAAGGTGCATTTTAACAGTAGAGAAATCAGACTAAGAAATGGCAGCTAAAGTCAAGCAGAAGCTTATGCTAATGCCGCAGGCTGCCCCAGGCCCCCGCTCTCCCCTGCAGCCCCCCAGCACTGGCGGCAGTGCCTGCTGGCTTGCTGGTCCCACAGCACGTTTTGGACACGTAGGTCCCACTGAAGGGGACACACATATACATAGTGCATTAATACCACAAGCAGGTGTTTTGTCTCCAGTGCCATCACTTACGGAAGAGGAGACCAGGAAAACCCCCCTACCCTTCGCTTCCCCAGCCCAACCCTGGGATAAAATAGCATCCCAAGAACTTGGCTGGACACCAGACAGCCCTTTATATACACCGCAGTGCTACACCAGTCCTGAAATACAGCTGGGCTGATGGATCTCTGACTAGCATCAGTGAAGTCAGAGAGTTTATCCCCAAACAAGGAATCAGAGCTCAAGATTAGTTGGCACAAACAACTACGTCAGCGTCTCTAAGAGACCAGACCTCATTACAGGTGAGGCTCCCACCTCTGGGCTTCAGGGAAGGGAATTTCTGCCCCCAAAACCCTGTGATTTCGCTTTTATGCTGGAGTTCATTTAATTCATTTCCCCAAGTTATCACATGGTTAATATTTAACAAGTGACCTATCGTAAAGACCATACCAAAAGTATTAGAGGAAGATGCTAATCTTGCTGCAACGCATTACCAGGACAGCTTCCTTGTGCTGCGTGACAGCTTTGGAGCTGGTTATTTTTTGACCGGTTCTCTTCGGACAAGTACAGATTAAAAGTTAAACAAAACACTGGCCAACGCTGGCAGCAACACCTCATGATGTGAAAAGCACAACTTGCTGTGTCGTTAGCTGCAAGAGTTCATTGTTTGGGCACAGAAAGTATTTCAAGAATTCATCTTTTTTTTTGCTTTGGTTTAGCCATTCTGTTTCCCATTTTCCCAGCTGTATATTCATGCACCTAAGACCAAACATGTATATGAATATTTTTTCTCCACTTTTGCTGTTCTTGTGGCACAGAACCAGGACCACTACACAACCCCTCATGACAAGTCGGAGACATACCAGCAAAAGTCAGGATCCCCTTGTACACAAAACCAATTCTGTCTGCAAGATTTTTGAGCCATTTCAGGCCCTTGTGGTCACCGATTGGCTCAGGTCCTCTGATGAGCGAGTTTGGACCACCAGTCAATAAAAATCTCCTTTCAGCATCTTGGAGGCAGCTGTAGTCCCGGGGACAGGGAGCGAGGGCAGTGGCTGCACAAACACGCAGGAGGACAAGCTCCTTTGCTGCTGGCAAAACAACCCTCAACACCTGCTGGTTACGTCAGGGCTTTGTTTCAGCAACAGTTCTCAAAAGCGTATCTTTTCTAAAAACACCAAGCTTGAGTACGTGGAAAACAGGAAGGGAAAAACGTGCAGTGGGCGGGTGCAACCAAAGCACTGGCAGTTTTCCCGCTGACCAGCTAAACCAGACCTAATGACACATGGCGGGGCTCTCCATGCTGCTCAAAGAGCTCAGAGGAGAAAATAGGGAAGAAGCTTTCTACTTTAGGAGAAAGTCATCCCAGCCAGCTTTGAGTTTCCCATGTAGGTTTGCACAGTCCCCGGAGCTGCAGCAAATCACTGCCTATGGGAGCGGGATGTTCCCTTCAGGCTGCACGGGAACTATAGAATCATAGAATCATTGAATGGTTAGAGTTGGAAGGGACCTTAA